>VXBA01001856.1:101934-173742 GCA_013399895.1 Serilophus lunatus
ACCACTTCTGTGTTCTTCCAGTATGTTGCTTATGAATATTAATTCCGCCCTCTCTCCCTTTATATGCCATCCTTTTTCGCCATCCAAGCTGATGCAAAATTTAATGTAGAGAAAAAGAGAGAGAGAGAGAGGAGGGAAGGGAGGGAGGGAGGGAGGGGCCTTAATGTAGAAGAATTAAGATGGAAGGTTTGAGATAAGGCCTGCCTGAAACTCGACAAACCAGATACTATGTAAGCACAAAGACAGAATTAAGAAATTGTGAATAAATGGCACTTACAAAGCAAGCCCAGCTTAGAATACATACGCCATTTTATTTTCCATTAGTAATAGAAACGTGTTGAATTTTCAGTATCCATTTAAAACTTCTCTAAAATCTTTCAGGAGCACATGAGACTAATAAGAACTTGCCTGACACAAGTCTGACAAATAATGACTGATTTTTCTATATTCATACATCACATTTTGGTATGTGCTTCTCCCCTCCTTTGACACAAAGCTAAAATTCACTCTCTACAAGCATGTACAAACACAGAAAGTCAAGACGTAAAAGTGTTGCTTTTTTGCTTAACACAAACCCCAACTTTAGAAATATTCATATTATATAAATTAGTGCCATGGGAAGAAAATAGGGAGCCTGCATCTCCATTGAGACTGCATTTAAAATTTGATTCTTTCTCCTTTCCAGGACTGGGGGCCTGCCACTTACATATGTAGTGGCCATAATGGTGGATATTCAGCCAGGAGAAAGAAGAGATGAGTCATGATTTGAAAAGAGGACTTGAAAAGGAATTAAAGGTAGCAGCAATCATTGTGTGCTTTAAGCCTGAACTGGGGGCCAGGGATGTCAAAAGGAAAGCTTTCATTAGCTTCAGTGCCCTCTGACTCAAGTTCTTTTACATTCTGGAGGGCAGAAAGGATTATGTTTTGGAAAGATGTGATATTGAAATCATACACAGGCATTAAAAATGCCTCTTCTCTGCCTCAAGTGTGGCACAGTAGCAATTGTGTAACTGGGGGTAGGAATAAGACTGGCAAGTCACAGTCGTGAGAGCACAGTCACATTCATATCACTTACCATAGTTGAAAAATGCTATTATGTTTTTCCTCAAGTTACCTCACTAGCTATTTTGCCTCATCTTTTCATCTTTAGGGATTAAGCATAGACCAAAAAAAACCCCAACGCAACTAAAATGCCTAGTATTGTGATATTTCTATAAAACAATCACTCCATTTGGACTCTCACAGTTAAGTAATGTTAACTACAAGGCTGTATTTTGACTAATTGCCAAAATGATATTTTTTTCATTATTACATTCTTCCTTCTCCTTTCAATATTGTAGGAGAAGAAATACATTAATTTAATAGATAAAGTTTCTTAAGTCTCCACTGATAAAAATATCTTCATAAAATGCAAAATCTTATACTTCCTCTAATCTTCCTTTCTTTTTTTCTCCCCCTTGTCCAAATCACCAAAACACATGTGAAAGAAATTGACAGCATGAACAAAATAGTAAGACTCCCAGCCTGCAGATGTGTAATTTTCACACTTTTTTTTTTCTCATGTAGTTGTCTAGAATTAGCTTTCTAAAGGGAAAAAAAAAAAAAAAAAAAAAAAAAAAGAGAGAGATACATTATAACTTCTAAATCTCTCCTTTCCATTTAAAATATTGCTAATACACGGACCAAGAGAGTTATGTCTATTTTTACTTTAGAGAATGTAGATAAAAGGCAGGCAAAGCAATTTTTTTTTTCTGGACTGCTTCACATGCACATACACCCCTTTCCAGTGTTGTTTTAATCTCAACTGGAGGTGACTACTCATTTGTAAAAGAAAAGAGGTTAAGAGGCACTAAATAAAGATGACAGATAGCTTCATAAAATAATTTAAATTACTCTGAAAAAGAACTGAGTGGAAAACAAAGATGACGCTGTTTACAGTAACAATATTTAAAATGTATTAATTAAACCCAGAGCAGAACTACAAAAGAGAGAGGTGCTTTGAAGATGGAAAGCTCTGAATGCCACAGAATGCTTTGAAGTTTCTCGGTTTCCTTTGTTTCTCACTCATAATACATGAGGACACTCTGCAGTAGCTAAGCTTTAACTTTCAAGGGACCTTTTTCTGTTTGTTCCACCATTAATGAGAAAAAAAATCATACCCTGCTCTTGCTATTCCTTTTTAGAATTCATGGCAGAGAGATGCACTGCTGCTGTGAGAGTTTTTGGTTTCTATTTGGGAAGGCTGATTTAATCTGTTGAAGGTTGCACTGCAGTCAGTTGTGCCAAATCTATGCCAGCCTTTAGCACAAATTAATCAAAGCAGTCACCTAGTACAGCTTCCATGATGGAGGCAAAGGCAGCAATGCTAGAGACAGAGTTTGAAACCCACTCTTAGTGAATCTAAAAATTTTAGGTTTATATTCTGATTTTCTCTCCAAAATGTTTTTTCTGTCAATCATTTTAGTAGATAGCTACATCAATAGTAGAAATTTTTTTCTACTGATACCTTCCTCATGAGTGAGGATATACAAATCAAGAGAAGAGTTTGAGGAGTTTTCCACTTCCTGGCTGTGTCTCTGGAAGCTGTCCAATATTTGAATATATTGAATCAAAAGGAGAACTCGTGCACGTCTATAGGCTTGTTGACCTTCCTAAGGGAAAAAAACCCCTTAATTTCTTACCCATGATTCCTGCAGCAACAGAGGGGATCCTCCCTCCCTCCTTTTCATGCATCTCCCCGTATACATTTAAGTACAGCAGTTCCACTATATATATTATGTGGACTATCTCCAGAGATAACATGATCACATTGTCATGCAAACATGCAAATCACAACTTCTGGTTGCTATGGTTTCAAATTGAAATGCTGTCATCCTTTTATCATGGCCCAGCATAACTTACTGTAAAAAAAGAGGCAGCATTCACGGGCCCATGCCATATTACACTAGAGGAATTCAGATAGCTCTAACCCATCTACTATTTAGAGAACTAAATCCTAGGTATATTTTTTTAAATTCCACTAGAACTTCTGATGCTTCATCTGGGCCCTGTTAATTAAAACATTTTTACATAAACTGGCTCACATTGCCTCTAATTTAAAACTAAATGAAAGGAATGAATGTCAGGTTCCCAGCCACAACACAATACCACTGGGAATGTGCAGCCTTCCAGTTTTAGCACTCAGAAGATACTGCATTAATGCAGTCACAGTAGCTTTATGTTAGAAAGGAAGAAAAAAAAGTTTTACAAGGAATGTAAAGGACTTTTACAAGGAATACAAGGACTTAGGAATGAAATACCATGGAGGAGGTGAAGTCCAGGGAGGGGGAGCAAAAACTTCTATGCTATCTGCTTCAGATACTCCTGTAACCCCCAGGTATGATCCAGAAACATCACTCTGAGGTTAACTGCTCTAGCTGCCAGCACTGTATTGATGGCTGGAGAGATATGAACACATCTGTTGAAAACATTATGAAGACCTCAAATTTTCTTGTACAAAATTGGTTGACAGATGCTAACAGTTTTGTCTACTAGCAAAAAAAGATTCAAGAAAAGAAACTAACTCTCTCATGTCTCATCAACCTGTATTTCACTACTGGACAGCTCAGTAATTGATTAATTAGATTAACTCATTAATCTAACTTGTGGTGCCTATATGAGGCATCTATATATCCAAAGACCTCTGGAAGAGAAGGAAAGAAGCAACCTCCTACACAGGGTGAGTCAGAGGAGCATCTTAACTTAGATGTTCTGAATTGTCCTCTGGGGAATCTTCCCACAGACTGAGATCTACATAAGGTGATTGTGCTTCTAATTTAGCCATATGAACTAATTGGCCTGAATTCTGGGGTCATCAACACCTTCCCAACAGCCCACTAATCTGTCTGGACAGGAACCAACACCAAAAAAAAATCAATCATTTGAGAAATAAAACATGAAAGCCAGGCTAGACAAGACAATTCTGTTTATGGTAAGGCTCGAGAAGGAAACCTGAAAAAAAATAGCTTGACCTTTTTCAGAATTAGGGAGCCTGAGCTTAGTCCTCTGCATTAGTGAGCATGTAGGAGCTGTTTTTACTTGTATAGATGTGACTGTGGAGGAGGTGATGCCTTGTTCTCACTGTCTCTCCTAGAGCAATGTTTTCTACAGGTGTGCACCTCAAACACCTAAAGTGGATATTTAGTCTGTATTTCACCCAAGATAAGGAAAAATAAAATCAGCCAAATAAAAGTCAATCAACCCCAAATGTTCTACATTTGAAAACAGAAAGTAAACTATGATTTAAAGTATTTGCTGTACAAGAATGATCACTGTTATCTTCTCTCCTCAAAATTAATATTTATCATACTTAATTAAACTCTCTCTTACATCCATGTATACTCCACTTCAAGCCTGAATACTAAATATTATTAATAATTAGGGGTAGTACACTGATTCATGCAAACACAAGTCACACATCTCTAGAGCCTAAAGAAGTAGTCAGTTTTCATTATGGGAAGTCCCAAGACATGAGCTCTGGCATTCCAGATTTTATGGAAGGTTTTCTGTATGTTTATGACTTCTTCCAGTAAGTTAAAATAGCACATAATTTCACATTGCCTCCATGGCTTTTCTTTCGAAGCTTTAAGGTAACCTTTCCAGTGTCTGTGGCAACTGTGTTCTGCACCCTCAAGTCAGCACCAAAGAATGCTGTTTTTTCTTAAATTTGGATTTTTAGTGTAGAGGAGAGATGTGATCTCTCTGTTCACCAGTCAGACCACAGGGGAAAGTCTAGAAGTGAGTATTCCAACAATTATTTCAGAACAACCCTTTTGTTTCCAGTGTAAGAGGATCGCCAGAAGTCTTTTTATGTTTTTAAATTAGGAGGGATATTAGAAAAAATGCTTTTCCACCCATACTCTCTCATTTGTAGGTAGCTATATGCATCAAACAAGAATTTCAACACTTTTAAATCAGAGTATATCGTGGTCTCCCAAACAAAACTCTAATCTATAGCTCAAAAAGTTACAAAGTTATTCTAAATCTTATTATTAAGTAAAATTGTAGCAATTATTATTTGTGTTTGTGGAGTCACAGAACCCCAGCTACACCCTGAGACTCTTTATTAGTACCTTTGATTAGTAACCAGTTGCTTTCAGTTGTCATCTCTCTCCTCTGTAAAGACTTTGGTTAATAGCTGAATTATACCAAATACTTCATGTGTCCCAAAAGAAGGTTTGATTTGTGGAGGCTGGGGCAGCTGCTCTCAGAATGCCTTATAGTTCTTTTAAAGAAGAGTTAATGAAATTTTCACTCCGAGGAAACAAATGTAAAACCTGTATAACTAAATACTAATTTATTCTACTTTTTCTTCGACATATGATAATTTCCCTGGGAAAATAAAATAAAAAAAAAGTAGCATATGATTCGTCTTGACTAGGAAAAGCTGCATAATTTTAATGTCTATTTTTATATTAAGTCTCCTAAGACAAATGCTCTGCCCCATCTGCCAGCATAAACTGAAAGGTTCCAAAATCCCTTCCTTTCCATTTCTCCGTGATGTTTATCCTCTGATGTGTTCTCTGCACCTACTCCTTCTCTGCAGCATGTGCTTGTCAGATAGTTTGGAAATATGTAATTGCCTTGTGGCTACTTTGTTTGAAGTAGCTTTGACATTCACGTCTCTCTGACGCCTTAGTCTTTGAAACCAATGGAAGAAAAAAAGTGTCCTAAAGCAGACTTTATTACCTTTGTTACCTCATTGATTTCAGATAAATTCAAGTAGAAATAAATCTGGACCGAAGGCATTCAAGACAACATTATTCTGTTAGGAGCACTTAAGAATGTACTAATTAGTCTAAATTGCCATTAGGATATGAAGCTGCAAATGCAAACTTCCCTTAAATGTAGAGCCTCAAATGCAGTGCTAAAAAGCCAAAAGCAGGTAGAATACAGCAATTCTGCCACCTGGTAAAAATTGATGGCATAAATAATTTGCCTAAACCCCTGCATCCAGTAATAACTGGTCCTAAATACTGAGGGAAGCCTATGCAGGAATGAAGCCTCATGGAAATATTTACCAGAACAGTGCTGCAAAATAAATCGGGGTTTCTGAGCCAGAGGAGGAATTTTATGTTTTAGCAATGGTTTTCTTCTTACACTAACTTGTGCATCAGGCTTTTTCATTCCACATAAACTTTAGTATTCAAAACAAACTTTTGCAAGGTCTTTTTCTGCATTTCTAGCAAAGCCACTTCTTTCTGCTTGTTGCCACCCTGGTTTCAAACAGTCAGCAATGAGGACATTGTATGAGCAATGTTAGAAGGACTGTATACTATATAAAACATAACAAAATTGATGGCACTGAGTTCCTGTTCTGAAGACAGAAGAAATATTCAAATCCTACACAATGACCCCATGCCAGTCACGATTGTGCAGACCTCTATCATATCTTTCCATCAGTCATATCACTTTAAACAGACTCCTATTCTATTTAATCTTCCCCTGCACAGCAGATGTTCCATACCTTTGATCTTCCTTGTCACTCCTCTCTATATCTTTGTCCATAATAATATATTTTTTGGAGGCAAGGGGAAGAGAGCTTCACGCATTTTGGAACTCAGGTGCAGTGTAGTTTTGTGAAAATGATACAATGAATTTCTCTTTTTAACTCTCTTTTCTCCTCTCTTTTCTCCCCTAATATCTAATTTGCTTTTGTTACTGCTATTGAGCACTGAACTGGCATTTTAATAGAACTATATATATTATATCCAGAAATGTCATTCCTGAGTACTTACTTATTGTCCATCACTGTACTTGCAACGTTAGGACTGAGGGGTTTTTTACTCCTAAGTATCACATAACATTTATAAAAATTGAATTTCATTTGCTAATTTACTGCCCAGTCACTCGTATGTCCTTCTTCAATGTTACACAGTCAGTCCTTGTCTTGAATATCTTGAATATCTCAAATTCTCAACAAGTTATTCTGTCCTTTTACAGATCATTTATGAATCTGCACAAACCTCTGTGGAATTTAGCTGGCGACACCTCTGCATTGTGAAAATGGAACATTTATTCTTACCCTCGTCTATCTCTCTTTTTACTGACTATTTATCCATGTGACGACCTTCCTATTATCCCAGAGCAACTTAGCTGCTTTGTTGAGAGACATTGCTGAAAGCCTTTTGGAATTCCATGAGAGCCATATCAATGGTATCTCCCTCCAACACACACTTGTTACTGAATTCAAAAGCCTGAAGTGGGGAGGCTGGACTTTCCTTCTCAAGAGTTGAGCCATTCCTAATACGCCATACACACCTACGTGTCAACTAATTTAATCCTTAGAATAATTTACACTAGTTTATCATATACAAACATTGGGTTTAGTGCTTTGTCCTTTCTGTCTCTGACCTCTTCTACAAATTAGTGTTATATTTACCATCCTTCAGTTCATTAGGATGAGGCTTTCCCATGACATCTACTGACTCAGCTATTACATTCTAGAGAGTTTGAATGATTTTGAGCAACTATAATTCGATGTATTGTTCTTAATTTTGTCTATTTGTTCCATAGATTCAGATATTGTCTGATGGTTTGCACATAAAGGATTCTTTCCTAGAAACCTTGCTAAATACTTGAATAGTGAGAATAATTTATGAATTAACTTCTTTTTTTTTTTTTTCACTTATGGTGTCACTTATGGTGAAAGAAGAGATGGATCCTCATTTCAGGTGGTTTTAGAGAGCAACACTGAGCATTCTTTTCTCGAGGCTAAACACTGTATCAGAATCTCTGTTATATCAGCTTTTCTTACAAATTTGCAATATATTCCTTATGTCAATAGTTAGATACTCTGCCTTTCATTTATACTGAGAATGAGTCTGGGGATTCCTCTTGCAGGGCAGCACAGACTAGGTGATCCAAACCCTTCCTGTTAAGGCCAGCTTTTCATTTGGGAACTACAAATTACACGGAGTCTGAACACAACCTGTCTGTAGACCTCCTATAGGCACAGAGAAGGGAACTGGTGATGCATTTTTAGGGCAGCCTGCAGTTCAAAACGTTCTGTGTGTACTCTATAACTTAGCATGGAGGTGTAGTTATTAGCAATCATCATCTTTGTTAAAAGAACATTACAGACTCTACGGAGAAACAATTATGGATAACATAATAATTAATTTACAGAATAATAACATCTCATAGAATCATAGGATGGCCAGTTACAAGGGACCTTAAAGATCGTTTAATTCCAATACCCCTGCATAGACAGGAATGCCATGCACTGGATCAGATTGCTGAGGGCCCCATCCAGCTTGTCTTTGAACACTTCCAGGGGTGGGCATCCAGAACTTCTCTGGGCAGCCTGTAACAGTGCATCACCACCCTCACAGTAAAGAGTTTCTTCCTGATATCTAATCTAAAACTGCCCGCTCTCAGTGTAAAACCATTTCCCCTTGTCCTATCACTATCTGCCTGTATAAAAAGTCCCTCTCCCTCATTTTTTTCAGCCCTCTTAAGGTACTGAAAGGTCACAATTAGGTCTCCCCAAAGCCTTCTCTTCTCCAGGGTGAATAACCCAGCTCTTTCAGCCTGTCTTCAAAGGAGAGGTGCTCCAACCCTCTGATCATGCCAATGATCAATGGCATTTACCTAGACAAAATCCACCAAAAGAAACATTTAAAATACTATTTACAGTTCAGAAAACTATAGCATGACTCAGAGATTTTAATGAGATTGCAGTCAGGCAACAAATATGCAGAAGCCAAAGCAGGGGTGTTGAATACAAAGAAGCCTGAGCAATTTTGTGCTGCTACCATGCTATGAAATCTCAGTAAAACCCAAATGGTAAAATATATTTTCCATACTTTATATATGCACAGATGATGTGCAATTTTCCATAACATAAGCATCCTTGCTTTTCAAGGGAAAAAATGTACACATGTTCTTGCTTTACCTATGGTGAAGGAGATACAGTAAATATTAAATTGTACAGCAAACCCTCCTCACACTTTGTGACTTTCAGAGGAAGTGCACACTTTGCTGCCACTTAAGAAGGCTGAGGAGAATCATACAGACTACTCTGAATAAAGAAATGTAACCATACACTAAGATTTCTCACAGATTGGGAGGAATAAGAAATAAAAGCCAATTACTGATGGATATTCAGCAGCTGTGCAACCAGAGATGTGTTTTTCATCACCTCACACATTACAGACTTTCTGCTTCAGAACTCCTCTCTGAGGACTGCACAGCTCTTTGCAAACTTTATCACAGCTCAGAAAACTTTCTCCCTGTGTTAGGCCTTCTGCTATTCGTGTCACTTAAAGGAAGATATAAGGAACTTCACTAAGGTCACACAAATGGCACTGCTTAAATTAAAAGCGTGTGTGACAAACTGATTGAGTTTAATGTGTGGAAATTTTTGAAGAGACTATCAAACACTTACTGTCCTCTCAACTCCTCTGTCCTTAGCCAAAAAAACCCAAATAACCAAACAAGTGAGCTACTGAAAACAAAAAAATAGTGTCTACAGTGAAATCTACATCAGCTTAACCAGGTTACTTTCAAAATACTTCATCTTAAACAATTAGACAGATTACTTCCTTGTTTTATATTTCAAATAAGCTTTCACTTTCCTAACCATGTATTGGTAAACAGTAGATTCAGGCAACAACTAGAAAATTAAAATTATATATAATCAGCACAGTATATTAGTGTTATTACCAGCAAGCACTGGAGTACCCTGGACCATAAAAACACATGTACCAACTCTCCTTCTATTTTAGTAGCATATAAGAAAAAGCTCTTCTTAGTGTCCCTATAATTGTAACTGGTCTATTAATACAAAGGCTGCATAAGAATAAACCCAAACTGTATATATATTAAAGTCTGATCTAACATACATGTAAATAAATTACTTGCAATATGAATGTAAGAGTGGATGTTGGAGAAACCACAATACATGCAAATGTTTGGTGGCTGGGATACCCAAGAGTAAAAAGATTCTTTTTTCCAAGAGTGCCTATATATTACTATGCTCCATCATCACTGAAAGGTGCAAAAACAGTATATACAATAATCAAATTTCTGAACTCTTCCCTATTCCACCTTGAAAGCCCCAACCACCAAGACAGTGTCCGCCTGCGTCTGGCAGCTGAGCCAGTTCTGCTCAGCTCTCAGACACGTGGGGAGGTTTCTACAGCGAGGATGAGTAAGACATTTTCCCTTTCCCTTTTTTCGCTTGTAAATACCCAGTTGTCTGCTCCTCAGAGGCAACTTCAATACCGGAAAAATTGTGCTTTCCAGTCTCCCTGAGGTACGATATGTGTGGATTCCTGAGTACCTCACTTCTTATGGAATAATCACCATGATTTCTTCCTTCTGCCCATTTATCTTCAGAAAGAGCTCTGTTCCCAGGATTTTTAGTAAACCTAATTTTCTTCTGTATCCAGGTACCTAAACTCTACTGAGGCAAGAAAACTAAGAAGACCTATTTGTCCATTTTCCCCAATTGGCTAGCAAAAGGTGGCTTCCAGCTCATCATTAAAATGTTTTGCAGAATTTTCACTGCTTCCCCACTCCCTTCCGGGACTAAATTCAGGGATAAGGCTTCCTTTCCATTCCAAAGTAAATCCCTTAATTTGTAGATCCTATGGCCTTATTTATGTTTGCAATTGTCTGTTTCTTGTGCAGTCACATTTAAGTAAAATATTAGAAATCAAGATTATTTTCAGTAAAGACCTGAAATGACTAGTGAACCAGTCAAGAAATCTCAGTGTGCTAAACTTATTCTTACATTGTTGTATGCTAGAAAATATAAGCATAACCATCCACAAAGAAAAATTAGAATGAGAAGCAGTTTGATGTGATCACTAAAGAATAGATCCCAGAGTGTATTTTTTAAAAAATTGATAAAGGCTATCAGCTTTAAAACTTTAATTATCAGGGAAATTAAGACATCAGTGGTAAATAAAAAGAAATGGGAGAGTATTGTAGGTTTATACATGTGAACATACAGTAGCTTGCTTACACTGGCATGGCTTGTTTTTGCTTGATATTGAACCACTGGCACCTGAAAAAGTCAGAGTTGCTTATAAAAATATATATTTAAAACTATATTCAAAATGCTTGAGTAAATCCCTAGGGCAGACAGAGCTGAAGTCTAAATGTCACTGCTCTTTTAGAGACAAGATCAACCTATAACCTTATCAGAACACAAATTATGTCAGTGAACAACATTCAAAACCTGCAGAGGCATTTGAGAGATTTTTGGCATTCTAATTTATGGATTTCAGTTGCTGTTTTCTAACTTTCAGACTGTTCAGAAAAGACAGTTTTCTTCTTTAATTCATTTTTGTCTTTTATTGGTTACAAAAGGCCTGGAAATATATCACTTTTATCCTTGTGCATTTTGATGATGCATAATACTGATTAGGAAGTGTCTCAGCTGGTAATAAGTTCCTCTCATAATTTTTTTTCAAATGCTGTTTTTATGCAGTTCATACAGGAATCCAATTAGCATATCATTGTGACTGATTAAATATGCCTCACGTAAATTTACATGTCAAAATACATACTGTACTTAAACAAACAGACAAGGATGCCAGTCTTCTGTAAACAGCTTTGCATGCATAAGCTAACTCAGAAACACAAAAGCTTATATTTAAATTCTCAATGACTACCTGAATAGAGTGAAAGGGAGACAGAAAGGTAATGTTAGTCATGCATGAAGTGAGAGAATGAATATAGACATTTGTTTCTCTTTGTCTCTGAAGAAAACTATTGACAAGAGATTCCCCATCTGCATATGAGGCTGTCACGTCAGATTAGCTCATCAGGTAATGGAAATTTGGCCTCTGATCCAGAAAGGGTCCCTGTGCACTAAGAATCAAGACTGTTTCAAAGAGATTGTATTATCTTAGACAGCAGGATTAAATTAATATGGGAATGACTTCTACTGGAGGAAATTTTTTGTTAAACATGTGCTAATGTTTATTATTCAGAGCATCCACTTCTCATAAGTGATCTTTCTTGACATTTATTCATTACTTTTTGACCTTCCTTGCAACTAAAAAACAAACAAGTAAGTGTACCCCTTCTGATGCATGGAGCCAAGACCTCTAAAGACTCATTCATGCTAGCACACATTATGGAACAGTGGAAGAAATTACACTCTTGTCAGACAGATCAAATTAATCCCCCAGAAGTGGAAAAATTATTGTTGTCAATAACAAGAATAGGGCTCACAAGTGGATGTTGTAACTCCTCTTCTTAACCAGCAAAGAGAAGAATTCAGTTTCAATTCTTTTTTTCAATGAATAGTTCACTAATTTACATTAAATATAAAACAAAGGGAGGACTCGGAGATGAGTCATCAAACTGCTGAGTAGTGCTCACATATCAGACTACAGCACAGTGTTCCCTTTGCTCTTTTGTGCTCTAGGTCAGCAAATAATCCATTATTCCATGCAAAGCCTAACAGTTTCTGGAGGAAAGGTTGAGAACCTCCTCCCAGTTCTTTACTAGCATTGTGATTAAAGGTGTAGGTTCAAATTCACTAAGGCAGAGGAAAACAGTCAATTTGTATCTTCAACCTGCCCAAGTGCATTTTTGAGAGAAGACTGAGATTTGATCTACAGAAATGAATCAGGAAGATTGATTTGCACTGTGATTTGTAGTGGAGGCCAGTTGGAACAGACATGCCAGAAAGGTATCAAGTAGTTTTAGAGCAGAAGTATGTGTATATGACTAGATAGATTCAATGAAAAATTCGAAGTGAAGTGTAGTGTTTTCAATGACTTCAAAGGAAATTAGATTAGGCTACCACTGAGCAGGGCAGAAAAAAAGACACCTTAGTCCTGATTTTAATGATGTCTCACATGTAAATAAAATGTGGTTAATATGAGCCATATAATCTTTTGATTTCACACAAATCAGGAGAGAGAAGGGAGAAACAATACACTGCATGGAGATATTTTCTGCAGAGCAATAGTGTGTTTCCTAAGGCTGAGATAATCTATCCAATTGCATGTGCTCATTACCATTTTGTTGCCTCCATCTTAAGTGTATTGTAGTATAGAAAGATGAACTACAGAAATCACCTGAGTCTGAAATAAAAAATGTGATTGAGGGGCATTTCAAAATAAGTTTAGGATGTCGAAATAATGAAATGATAGAAATACGAGGACAAGGAAATGATATCTTGCTATTGAAATTAGAAAAAGCATGTCTTGTATAGTATAAAACAATTGCTGTGTGACTGTGATTGTTATTGATTCCATATATTGTTTTTGTTACTTCATCATATAGTACAGATGAAAACAAATTTAGAAAAGATTTCTTCATTTTCCCATACTTAAAATCAGCAATTTAGAATTTTTCTTTGCCAGACTTAATAGTGACAGAATTAAATTCAGTTTAATTTTTATCCCAAATGTGAAAAAATGTTGTTAACAAGTTTCAATCTACATCAAAATCTTCATTCTATATTAATAGCAATCTGAATTGTGAATGTACTAAAATAAATTGAAAACAGAAATGTATTGTTACAGTTCTGACTAACAGTGATAAGTGAAGTAAAATTTTCGAATAGTACAGCAAGGAGAAAACAGTCATTTTGGTGAATTCAAATCAACTGTCTATCCATTTATTCTATCTTTGCTGGTAACCAGGTACAGATGCTTAATGAAAGTACAAAAAATTATTACTGAAAAATCACAGGATAAAAAATCCTCTTGTAGCAAACTTTTTATTTCTTTCTACTACCTAAAAATGTAAGGATATCCTTTAATGAAAATTTATCATTATCCCACCTTCACTACAATAAGTGGTCAGACATGTAGCCTAGATGTAGGCATTTATATGTGTGTTTACATACTTATTAATATTTATTTACATAAGTATTGAATATATAATAACTTTTTTTTTACATATTTACATATTTATGGCTGTGCATATTTACATCCACACCTCCGTATCTATCTTTCTGAGCCAAGTGCTGCACGAAATATCCCATAAGATAGTTCAGGGTCAAGCCCAAGGAAAGAAGACACAAACTTAAAGGTAGGAGAACATCCTTAAATTGTCAGCATTTTGGTTGGCAGTGGCTTTGAGTACAAGTAGTTATTCAGTATAAAAAAAAATTATTACACCTAAAGAATTCCTTCATCTAATGTTGGCCAAACATTCAAGTCTGGTATAAACTACATGGAAAATTCTGACACAATAAAGTAACTTGTCCCATGTAAGGTGTTTGAAAGAAAGTTTGTATTTGGGTTTCTCTTAGATTATACTTGTATTATACTATTAGTGTACTATTATATTGCAAAAATGATGGAATATATCAGTAAATATACTTAATGAAAAAAGATTTTTCTTTAGTTTATTGAGAGAAAAAACCCTGAACTACTACACAGACTAAAAAAAAGTGTTGTGAAAAAGAGGAATACATAGACAATTTTCTGGAGGGGATATTTTTTCACAATTGTGCATTTGCATATCACATGGCTAAAAAAAAATATGTCACTTCAGTTTATCCAAAATCAAGATTTAATTTACTGTATGTAAAATAAAAATTAAAAGAAAACCCATCTTACAGACAAAACCATCTTTCACTTGTTAATAAAACTGTATGATTTGTTTCTTTTAACTATCAGTGCCATAAAATTCATACTGTGTACTTTTGAGAGAATATATAAATTTTTCAGCTGGTGAATTTCCATTTGCCTGTAATAGGGAAATGATTCAGTCCCAATTCAACCAACAATGAATCCAATATTGTTTCTATTAAAGCTGAGAAAAAAAACACAAGAAAATACTGAAAAATTGAAAATCACATTGAGTAAAAGTGACAAAAATCACATCTGTGATATAGTAGCATATGGCTTTTTCCTTATTTTTTAAAGGCAATGACATTCAAAGCTGCTAAGATATGTCCAAAATGGGATTACTTAAAATTTTTATTTGCAAAACAAGTGAAGTTGAAATTAATCTTAAAATAATGAAAAAGATTGTTTAATAATATAGCACATATTTCTTTAGAAAGTGGCACAAATAAAAATGAAAAGACATTGCATGCTTGATGATGTTAATGGTCTAAATTTAACAGCTGATAGAATTACATATGTGAAATATTTGTTGTTTTCCAAGCAGAACATCAGTTTTCCTCGTTCTCCAAATTTAATGTTGTTATGTTTTGGGTTCTTTGAAACACATGTAAACTGTGGCTGTGTGAGACCTCCAGAAGGTCTCTCTAACACAGTCTGACCTGAGCACACGCCTCCAGCGGGTTTGTAATGAAGTAAGAACAGTTTTCCTTGGCAGCATACCTTGTGCTCAAATTTTCTTCAGGAAATATTCAGGAAAGGGGAGGCAAACCAAAGTTTCTCTTAAAAAGACAAACAAACATGATGAGAAGGCTACAGTGTGATGATGAGGAGAGACTCAGGTTACAGCTTAATTAATCCCTGAAAGGATCTCCTTGCCTTTATTGCGATAAATGTTGTCAGGAAAGAACAAAATAAGGATAATATGTATTTGAGAAACACAAGAGCTATTGCCAACAATCAGGAGCAATTTGAGAGGAGAATTTTAGAATGAATGCATTTTGGATTTCAAGTTTCACTGTTGTGTTTTGCTGGTTTTGACAGCAATTTAGAGAGAGATTTGCAGTTTGTATAGGAAACAGAATTATTTATCTCTATTAGACAATTTTATAAAACCACTTGCTTCTAGAACACTCAGAGATGCTCTAGGCCACAATAATGCAAAGTGCTTCTGCAGAGGTGGAAGAAAAAGATTTTTGTGGAAAAAGTCGCAGTTTATATTAGAACTAAACTAGCCTTTAAAGGAAATTGATTTAAATATCAATTGCAACCTACTAGAAAACATCTTTCAAGAAGACCTGCTGTTCTCATGCATTGATGTGCAAACTGGTGGCTTTAATTCCATCACATACTGCTACTTGCCAAAAAATGGCTGCCTGCTTGGAGGGGAGTCAAAGCCACTGACTGCTATAGAAAGACTGAAATTGCAAAAGTTATTTTTGTGAGGATAGCTCAGTTTTTTCTGGTTTTTTGTTTGTTTGGTTGGTTGGTTTTTTTTCTTAGAATTTTAAAGGAAGAGGGTTATAAATTGTGCTGTTAATTTTTTTAAAGTGAATGGAGTTTGCTCTTAGCAGAAGCTAGATGTGCACTGAAGGAGAACAAAACATTTAAAAATTACTTTAAAAAGCCACAGAAAACAAGATATTACCCTTTGCCCTTTTCCCCCACCTATTTATTCTGTTGACTAGACACAGCAGCACATGCCCTTTGAGGTGATCCAAGCACCTAAAGTATCAATATGGGGTGGGCAGGGGTGACTGAGAGCCATGAGAAAATACCATTTTTCAGAAAGAGCTTTTGGCAGCCAAAGTGTTGCTCAAGCAGTGCCCAAACTGCTACTAGACCAAGCTGTTTTTAGTGAGGTACAACGCTTCTTTGCACAAGGGAAGGCAGAAAAACCTTGCTCCAGAACATGATGCCTTTTCCACAGCAACAGATTTCATGTGCTCATATTAATTCTGAAATGAGCTCTAAAGGTGCTTGAAAGAGATGTAAGGGATTTACTTTCTTTGGGAGATCTTGTTTCATCCGAAATTTAAGCAGGACTCCTGTTGCAAGTAATGGAGAATAGCAGGATCCTCAAGGGGATGATATATACTTGACCTATCTCAGACACCAATCATAAGTGTGATAGACATGTATGAGATAGATGAGATATAGGAGATACAGATGAGACAGACACCTCTCCTGGGATGAAATGTATTACCCTCTGGAAGCACTTATTACATTCCACTGATTGTAACGGGAGCCAAGGTTGACTAGCTTATACTTAAAGTACCTAAAAAGACAGACATCTGAGTTAGAGGAGACGAAATCCACTCTTACATTTAAATTTGATTACAACGAATTGAGTTAGCTGACACAACACTGACCATGACTGATTGGGTCCGTGCTCAGAAGGACAACTCCAATTCAACACTGAGCTGCAAGGCAGCCACTATAATTAGTTGGCACGATACTAAACACAATTTGTTTTTTTCTAAGGCATTAAGTCAACTAATTTTTAATATGAGCAGCATCATTGGCCAGTCAAAGGTCGCAGTGTCAGAAATATGGGACAATTAAGAATGATGCATCTGAGGTATTTATGGAAAACAAAAATTGTAATTCTACTCTGTGCCCTTTAAAATAGATAATAGTAATGAAGACAAAATATTAATTCCCATTTAAAAATAGGAATTACGTATGTTCTTATAAACATATGAATTATTTTGAAATAAAAATTCTGCATTCCTAAACTGAAAACTTTTTTTAGAAAGCAGAACTGGATGAATGAAAAATCAACACATTTTGCCAATGCAGAATGACAATATTTGAAAGTAAAGTAAAAAGTGAAATTAGCCTGGATAATATCATAAGTTGAGTGAAAAAATTTTAATTTAAAAAAAGTCAAATTTATGTTTCCATAAGGACAGACAAGGGAGTGTACACATGCATTGAAACTTTTAAATTCCAATACAGCTTATCTTACAAAGATATTTATGTAAAATAACAGGCACAGAATTAGGAAGAGAAACAAGTGACAGCACTAATGCATGAATGGTATTTTATGTTTGGCTAAATATGACTAATGAATTAAATTCCTATGAAAATGTAGTGTGCCTGACATTCTTATACCTACCCAATGGCTTCATAATGATTACTGCTATTACAATGAATACAAAATTAATGAATAATAAATTAAAGCCTTACATTAAATTGATATTATAAGCCTCTTTAAATCATTATTTTTTGTAACAGTGAAGTCACAATCCATGATAACCTTCTGAAAATAACAAGTTATGGATTTAATTACAGATAAAAAGAAATAGATTCTATTAAAATGTGGGAAATCATCCCCTAAAAAAATTAAAAATAGAGCAGATTTCAGAAAGCATCAAAGAATATTCATAAACTAAAACAATAATATTAATAAAAAAGGAAATTAGACTCTCATATTTTTCCTTGTAATATTTTCAAAAAGAAATATGCCAGGGTTAGGATAAAAGATGAACTAGCCAAGCATACTTATGAAAAGTTTGACTGGCTTATGACATGCAAAGTTTAGAGGAACTCTTTCATTTCTATATTAAAAAAAAATCCTGTCAGATGAATTTATCTAACAATCAAAATAAATGTCATGTCTAAATTTGGTAATCCTCACTCGGGATACAACAGAAATCTACAATATTGAAGGGAATTTCTGTTCTTATAATCTTTTCAGAAATCTTCCTAGGGAAAACAGAATTAACAGATCCACAGATGTATGGCTTTTTTGAAAGTTTAAACATCCTTAGAAATAGATCATGGAAGATACTTTGAGCAGGCATGATCTACCTCTGTGTTCTACCACATTTACTGTGAAGAGGTTCTGTATGACAACATTTTGAGAACTAGGACATCTTTCAGAATCAAAAATAACTATTTCATCATAAATCATAGATATTTTGATATATCATGATAAATACTAGCCTCTAAAAAGTGATTCTGAAAAAGTCACTGCAGCAGCTTATGCTCCCTGGCACTCTGCTGGAGATCTGTGACTTCCATCTCCCTTGGCACAAGGGCAGAACCTATCTGTGCATTTCGGACTGTTTTCAAAAACTCCTTAAGATCTCCATGAATAGCAGATGCATTGATCAGGCACTTCTATAGGGTACAACAGCTTCTGAACAATATGGTGAAGAATGGAAATATGATAGATTTCCTTGTATTTTCTTATGACTGAAGTTTCAGACATGGAAAAAAGAAATTAAGAACTACACAGAGAAAACCACAATACATTTAAATTATGTAAAATTGATGTTTTCCTGGAGTTGGTTTCTATATGAATGGCCATATCTTGTTCCTTTAGCCATGTGTTGTATCTCCAGCAGTACTAGAAAGAAGAGTATGGAAAATACAACTTTTTTTTTTTTTTTTTTTTCAAATATATACATTGACTTCTGGGAACTACCCGTTTAATGTGATACAGATGCCAAAAGAATGCAGAGTATCTTTAAATAGAAAAGTTATAAATGTACTATCTAACTTTAGCACGTGTAAGTATCAACACAACCTCTTCCACATAATTGCCTGGATGTGGGTAGGACTTGATCAGCAATTGCTTTCACATTCCTACAGGCATCTACTCCAAACTCAATTTTACCTCTTATGACACCAACCACTGACATTGGTTTAATGAACATGTGTGAATTGCATATGTTTGTACAGAAGAGGAACCAGGAGCATGAAGGATGCTCACCAGCAGTAACAGCACACTCTGTGAAAAGCTGGTAGCCATTACTAGACGCACACTGAAAGCCAAATTGAACTTATTCCTGGGGGTACCAGAACCTGAACTTGAAAGTATACATGTGACAGTGACAACGTGCTGTGGACTGTCTGCTGCATTACTAACCACTCTGTCTTGAGAGCTTCCATTTATGCTTTTTTCTCAGTGAAAAAATCTGAGATGTAGAATCTTTTGGAAAGAGGAGTCTTAGATACTTCTCGCCTTCTGTCTAAAGCCAAGATTTTTTTAACTGCATGGCTATATTCCACTAAGTTTGTTTAAAATTCTTAAGGGCAAGTTATAATTCATTTTGGTACACACGCCTCTACACATAAATATATGCCAATTCTAACATTTATGGTTGCTTGCAGTATAACAGATACCAGTAGATAATGGATATCAGTTTAACAGCTTAACAGAAGACACAAAATTAGAGTTCTTAAACTCTTTGCTGTTCTTTACCTTCAAGTGACACACGAGAGACCAATATAATGTGAGATATGGATGCACTTATTCACACTGGCAGAGAATACCAGAGAAATAGAAGCAATATGTAGAAAAAAAATGTGATAAATATGCAAACTCTGCTTCATCACCAGTTTAATTAACCAGAGAAAAGAATCAGCTTGTTTGTCCATGTCACTTCTGGAAACAGCTACCGCTACCTGATATTCTAGGCTTCCCCCATCTCTCAGCTTTCATCTCTTTTTTGTCCACTCTGCTGATTTCAGACATGTAGTTATTCTATTATTGCTCTGCTGCCAGTAGGAAAAAAGAGTCATGGACAGGATATGAGAAGAAAAGGGACCAGAACAGAAAAGCAGAATCTCAGGAGGACTGAGAAGACCATTGCAACCACTTCTATCCGTTCATATTTGAATTGGGAAAACTGAGAAGGGCATCTGATTCTTTCCTGTTAAGTTAAAAATATATTCATTTACCATCAAATAATAATCATTAGCATAATTTTTAAAATTCATAGAAAACAGAGTACTGGGAGCTGCCAAGAGAAAGATAGCTGACTTGCTTAAAATGTCACCTAACTTTAGAAACATTATGTTAGTACATGAAAGAACAGGTTCTACAGCAGGTGGATTTCTCAATTTCAAACACATTTAAAAAATAATGTTAAAATACACTTAATTTAGCATAAGATAATGTAAAAATATGTCTGACTTCCCACTTCTTAAGTGGAAATAATTCCTGTTTGAATGTACAAATGCATTTTACAGCCAAAGGTAGTAACTACACCCAGTGTGGTTGATTTTAGCTGCATATTTCCCATTAATGTTAATATGAGTTTCACAGCTGTATTGCTGCACATGGGTGGAGAATATACCCTCAATTTTTTAAATGAATTTAGAGAATGAATACATGGTGATTCCCCTAAAGAGGAAAATTGCTAAGGAAAGAAATATCGGAAAGAACAATACACCAAATCCACTCAGAGGAAGATGGATGGGAAGGAAAAAAATGAAGCACTTTCTGGTCTCTTTCCAAAGGAGTTGTGTTCTGAATTCCCTGCAATGATGCAACAATTGAAAAAGTCTTAACTATCTCCTATAAAAGCTCAATTACAGTCTATGATCCTACTGCTCTTTAGAACTCTTATGGGCTGTTTGTTTCTTACTTTTAATCTAATTGTAAAGTCAAAAAGAATCAAAGGAATATTTTCCTAGTTGCTGCAGCCCTGCATTTGTTGGTGACAATTCCAGTTTTCTGACAGCTGATCAAGGTTTAAAATGACTCAACAAAAAACCTGTCTTTTTTAACTGCAATCATTGTGAGGTTCTAGTCCATCTCCAACTGCAACCACTAAAACACTGCAACTTTGTCTTATTAGGTTTGGATCTAGGATTAGATCACCACAGTGCATAACAGTCCCAAAACACTACTTTTTAAAGGCCTGCATTCCTTCTCCGTGCACATGGTTGCCACATACCCCTATTAGGTATTTTATTTCAAGAAGAAAAATCAGAGCAAACATATATTTATGTGTGAAATCACTGCAGACTTGAGGTGTTATCTGAGGTTTAGGAGCACAGCTGAACAACTTGAACTCCTATGAAAAATTTCCTGTTTATCTCTTTCTCTCTTCTATATCTATACATATGCACATACTTTCTGTAGCACAAAGAACAGCATGATAAGGGAGAGGAATAATTTTTAGTTTAGCCCTATAAAAACATGAATACAACACCATGGAAAGGCAGCCAGCATTAGAAAACTAATGAAACATTTTATAAAAAATGTCATTGTTTTCATAATTGTCTTAATACATTTATTTGTTTTGGGGTTTTTGTTTCATATTTTCTTATATCTTTCTAAAGTACTTTAGCAGTTTAAAATCCATTATAGAAATTCATTCAGAGTAGTACAAGATGAAGTGATATTGATAACTCCCACTGGAAAAACACCAGTATTTTGCATGCATTGAATTTTTGTGTGTGAAATTTGTAGCAAAATTTTGAAGCCGTATCAGGTAAAGTAAGTATAATTTTATTTTCTTATTTTCATTTCTTTTTATGATTAATATTTTTTCAATGCTAATTGAAAATGTTAGGATTATTTCTCCCTGTGTATATGTACAGCCAAGTACACACATACATAATGCACACTTATGTACTTGCATGTATCTATATAACATATAGATATATGCATATAAATGCATATTTAATTTATACCACAATATCAGTTTCCCCATATTTCTCCAATTTCACATTGGATGTTTACTCCTAAGCAACCATTTAGCTAATTTTGTAAACTAAAATGAAATTAATCTACACTATTAGTACACTTATACTCAGCACAAAACTACAGTAAAAACTGGTTTCCACAACTTCTAATTACAAAACATTAGCTACCTGAGTCTTCTCCAGCTGAGCAGATTAGCATAGATCTTCTCTGCTGACAGCTTTGACCTTCACTCCAGCAAACACTTGTCAAAATGCCAAAAGTAATTACCTGGCTGTTTAGGAAGGAGTAATGGGGTGTAGCTACCTACCTTTTCTTGTTACTGATCTAAAATGTCTATAAAACTTTGCCAAGAGGCACCCTTCAGATTTTGGCATATACATTTTTTTTTCATCTGTCTTGTGGGGTTTTTTTTTAATCAGACTATCAAATATTAGCTATATGATCTCCTGCCAGCCAATCCCATCACAATTCTGGGGGACAGGCTAAATAACCCACTAGATGGATCTTTCAACCAAAATTTTATGATTGCTGTTATCCTGATTTTGTTGCATCAACAAAACCAGGAAAAATATTAAAAAGCAGCAGAAGCAGCACAGGAACAAATGATCATAATCATCCTAAAGACAACCATACTGTCTCTCCTCTGAATTAACTTAAAAATCACTATGTTATAGCTTTTTTTTTTTTTTTTTTTTCATAAAAAGCCTTTTCCTGTTCATATTTCAGCTTTACAGCTAAGAAAACAGGCATGGAGAATTTACAGGCACCATTTGAAAATCTGATTAAATTAAATTTATGACGTCTTTTGATTTCAGTCAACATAAAGTCATACAATTTCTCTTAATCTGAAGGTTCACATCTATAGAAAATAACTTTTAAACATAACTAAGGGATTTAACATGTTTTCTTGAAAACTAGATAATGCTAGAAAGATTAAGTATTTGCAGATTATTACAATGGTCAGTAATCTCTAAATCCTGCAAACAATTTTTGTCAGACAATGGAAAACATCATCTCTAAATAAGAACAAGATCAAAGGTCTATAAATCTGACTCTATCTTATATGTCAGAATGGATATGTGGAGTTCAGGAAAACTCAGAAGGGAAAATACCCTTCCTTGGCCATAGATAGTACAGAAAAAAAATTCATGAAAATCAAATCCCTTGCTATGTATTCACAACATTCCCTAACAATTGTGCAGGGTATCAGGTGGCAGCAGCTGCCTTCAATCTGTAGGAGAAAGACTGTTCAAAATGAAGGCAATGTTAACATACAGGTCTGAATACTGCTGACAACCGTGCCCTTGTGAGCACTGCCAACAAACTTGTTTTATCTTCAAAAACTCTCCCAAAGCTCTCAAATAATTCCTTGTCCCACTGTCAAGAGCTCGTTACTTTCCCTCTCAGATACATTCCTTCATGAGCTATCAGCAGTAGAAGGTCATGCAAGTAGCTATTTTCAAGATAGATAATATGTGAATTCCATGAACCTCGTAACTAAGCCTTTTTCATCCAGAAACCTTCCATCTGCCCTTTCATTCCAGGTCACATTTGTGCCTCTCTCCCAAGATGTCAACCTGCAAATCGTGTTCTACCAAAAGAACAAATTGCACCCACGTTCAGGTCAGCTGTCCTTACACACTGTTACCAAAACACCACACGCCTGGAGAAGGGCCTTTTCTTGTTACTACTTTTCTCCAGCTAAAAGGGATGACAGCCTGATTCTAAGATGACTCTGAGCGTATTGATTTTGTGATTTTTTTTCTTGTGCTTTAAATAACAACTGTTTTTCACAGAGCTCTGAAGTAGCACTGCTCTCACTCACAACTTTTATTATTTGGCTGATATGAAAGTTATCAACTAAAATCACAAGATTGCTAATCATGTCATTTCCTATAGCAAAAAAGGATATTTAGTTACATCAGATAAGGAAAATTTTCCTATTTGTATCAACTAAAATAAAACATTATCTGTTCCACATTATCCCTCTTTCACATGGTGCCTAGTGTTTATTTGCATGCACAATTTAAAATCATCAAGTTAATCTTATAGCTTTTCATTTTGAAAAGCTATGGTCAATCTGTCTAATAGGTGGGAAAAAAGTGCTGACTGTTCTTTTCTAGGTAAAGATCAGGTTAAAACACTGTCTGACGTAAATTAGTGTTTCTTTAATTCCCTTGTTTGTGCTTACCTAGAAAGTTACATAATCACCTTAAAATATAAGACCGACTATCCCATTATTTACATGAGAGCTGCCTTTTATGTACTTGCCTTACCAGATTTCTTCTAACTGCAACACTCTTAAATGATCTGTTTTAATATGCTGTAAACAGAGATGGTCTCTTAAGAGTACTGCACAAAAATGTATAAAACTTTATTAAAGGAACATAAAATTGAAAGATGTCTGGAATTGTTAGTATTATTTTTATGTGCTATATTACATATATATTTCAATTTTCCAAGAAAATGTGTTGCTTATCACAAAACTGCTTAATAAAAGTAATTTTGCTAAATAATATCGTAAAATATGACATTGAGCAGTTGTTTGGGTTTGGGGATTTCTGCTTGTTTTGCTTTAAATTAGAAAGAAAATTAGTTCCCAAGTATTTTAGTATAGGGACTTTTTGATATCATGTCCACAGTGGGACCTCACAGTACCACTGCTATAAAAAAAATAATAGTGATTTGTTTCTGTCACACATTCCCAGTAACATGGACTTTAGTGCAAGTATTTGTTGATTTTCACCAACAGAAAACTGTTCCATATATAAAATGTACCGGTGAGTTTGAAACATCTGTGTAAAGAAATACATAGTTAGTTTAACATGGAAAAAGACTTTTCACTTCCATAGTCAAAAATGTAACATGAGATTTCTTTGACTTGAAAGAAAACCACTTTGCACTTCCACTATGTGCCATATTCATCCTTCATTACCTGCCTCACACCATTCATATGTAGGTGTGAACAATCAGGCTGCAGGATGTTGATTGTTTAATAGTATCACACGTGATAATATTTCTCAATATTGAAATCTTTGTATTTTTACTTAATCTTCAATTAATTTTGAATTCTGAAAGGGCTTTAAATATGGTAGCAAAGCACAATGTGAATGGAGGAGAATAAAGTAGAAGAAATCAGGATTTGCACCAGAAGATTTTAAGAGATCTATCAAAAGAAAAAAACATTTTTTAATATCTTACCAAGCAGTGACTACAGGAAGATCCTGAAAGCTTACCACTGTACTAAATTCTGCAATTCTGAGTTGAACCAATCTTTCTAGAGTTACATGCAGCATCCATGTAAGGCAGTCCTACCATCAACATGTCTATATGATTCTGTGGATTAGAGATGAATTCCAAACCTTTAGCCATCATGATAAGTGCCAGTTCATGCAATCTATCTTTTTTCCTTGAATGTAGAGGCAATCTTGACAACTAATTTTGAATAAATGGCTAACATTTAGACAGCTGCAACTGTAGCTGAAGTCTACCCCCACTATTAAAATGCACTTGGTTATATTACCAAAGGGCTCTTTAGAAAATACAACTTGAAAATCTCTATTAACCTCTAAAACCATGATATAAATTGCTTTAATAAAGGCTTTATTTTTACCAGTCTCCATAGGCCTGCTTGTAGATTTCAGAAAAAAAAAACACCTAGCAGAAATACATGAGTTTCAATCTAAGCTTCACTTTTAGTATTTCCGTTGAACCTTTGGCAGGTATCAATTACTGTATTCCAGAATATTCTAATACCCATACTACACCAATGGTGTGTTTGTCATCATTTTTGTTTAATACCAATCTGATGATTTTCTATGAATGGGTGTTAATAAGAGGCATCAGAATGCAATTAGATAAATCATCATTGCTTTAAATTAAAGAACATTAACTATATAATGCTTCTTAGCTCATGTTTTTCTCCCCAATTCTATAAAATGATTAACTAGCTTTACAATTCCTATTAGTGAAGCAGCTGATTTAGAAATTTATGCTGGAATAAATGGCATCACTTTATAAGTTGAATAGAAGAAAGTTCTGAATTTTTTTGTTAAAAACAGTAAATGGTTTTAAAGAAAAAATATTTCTTTCTAAAATTAGATACTTCACAGTTATTCTTAAAAGAAAGGGGTGTATTTTAAAAAAGTTCATTCTTACTAATCACAGCAATGAATAGGATAATTAGATACAAGTAATTGGAGAAGAGTCATAATCAAAGATTCTTGTTATTCTTCAGGATTGAGGCACATTTACTGAATGGTAGCACCTATCACTTGTTCTATTTTTCAACAGAATAACATGGTGGGAAAGAAATGCCATTTTGAAAACACATTGCATCAGATATTTTGTACTGCAGAGACAGTTCAGATTCTGTATAATCTTCAAAAATATGACATCATTTATTCAGCAATGGAATTCAGATAAATTTGATGACAGTGTAGGTGAAAGGACGTTGAGCCACTACAGAGGGGTCCAGAGGTAAAAAAGGACAATGTGAACTAAGGGGGCTTAAGTAGAAGAAATCAGAATTTATGCCAAAAGACTTAAGAGAATTAGCAACAGAAAAGGAGCTGTCATAACTTTGTTTCATATTATAGGCCAAAGAATTGCAATCCTACCTAAACCAGGGCAATGGCAAGTGGAATCAGATGAGCCTCGCAGCCTCCTGGCTACATTGTTCAAGGTTTCTGACACATGAGCTATCAGCTCTCTTTAAAGATGAAATGCAGATTATTCACAGACGCTTTCTGTGTTACATCGCAGAGAGCAAACATCTGATTGCATGGTCTAAAAAAAAAAACTAGATGGAAGGAAGGAATTTAGCTGAAGACTTTATTCATGGTCTCTTCATCACAGAGGAATTATGATCTGTCCATGACTAGTCAATGAATGCTTTCAAAATCAACCACTGCTCACAGTTGTGTGGCAGAAAAAGTAAACCAAGACAGTTTGCCGGCACGGACATGTTGGTGACTGAAGCAACAGAATTGATCGTGCTCTGACTTCTCACAAGACTCCCAAAGCTTATGGCAAAATTCAACAAGACAATCAAGGTTAGTTATAAGAATTTAGAAATAACTTCCTTAGAGAAGAGGAAGACTTTTTATCCAGGAATTGAAGTTTCCTTATACAAAAGTCAAAACTCCCGAGCTGACAGTTGCCATGAAAAAGAAGGTGGATGTTGCTATTACTAAACCAACACAAACTTTGTCAGATTTCATTACGTCAGCAAGAGAAGCAGTACAAAGAATAACAAATTCCCAGATTGCATTTATTTAAGTGAAATATATAATGCGAAGAACTTTTAACAGTTAACCAATGCTGGTCTAAAAACCAACAAAAGTCAGACAGTGTTTAATCACAAAGTGAAATAACCAGAGAAAGAAAATCAGAGTATTTTGAACTCACTGGAATAAATCATATTTCCTAAGTTTTGTTCAAATTCCTCTGTGAAACCACGTTTCAGACATGAGTCTGCAATATCTAAATATTCATTTAACTAAATACATGTATAACTAAATAAAACTTTGCATAATCTTAGTCTTGTGGTTGATGATCAGTCCTCATTGTACTGTGGTCTCTTCTTCTACTCTCTCTTCTCTACATTTATATACTCTTTACACATAGATATTACATGTAGCTTTATTATAGGGAGATCCACAGTTATATTATAGGAAGATAAATCCAAAGACAATCTTGTTTGTCTTGCTCTCTTGAGGACCTTGCAGAAAACTTTTCTTGCTAATTATGGATAATTATTTTGAATTACCATGTTTCTGTCAACAATGCTGATATGGTCAATACTTATTGGCAGAGCACAGAGGGCAGCTCTGCAACATTCCTAGAAGTGAACAGTGACTTTAAGTTGCGAACCAGATCCCCACCAACTGACTCTCTGATGTCGAGTAAATTGTCTTCCTTCTGTGCCTTGTTTTGTCAAATTTCAGACCATAAAATGAAGAGATGTGGAACATTTAGAGATGTATTCCATAAATGTGCTTTTTATTATACTTCCATTATGCAGCAGACTGGAAGGATAACCCCCTTTGACCAATAAGAAAAGGACTGAATTACACAAATAGAATGAATACAAGAGAACAGTCATACAAATAATTTTCAATATTTTGGACTTATAACCCATTCACTAAAAGTTGAAATGAATGTTTCAATTACACTGAAGACTAATAAAAATAATTTCTGCAAACAGCTACAAAATACACTTATGCATTACAGTTTTAACCAATCATTTGTACTTTCATAGTTAAGGCCTTTAAAATATATATATAATGCATATTTGTAGGACTGAGTTTAGAATAAAATCAAAATATGTTCATGTCAGAGCCTCGGCCCTTTTTAACAAGGCCCAGATTGGATTTGTGTCAAAACTGCGATTTTGCTCAATGTGCTTAAGAAATGGGAGCAATTAACAGATTTCTGAAGTGACTGTGTAAGGCAGGTTCCTCACCAGTATTTTCAAGTTGAAGAAGAACCTGGAATAATTTCTTTCTTAGTGCAGATGGATTGTTTCACTGTCTGACAGCTTTGAAGCTAAATTTCATGGTCATCAGAAAATTCTGGATTCAATCATGCTAACTGTCTAAGGTCATTAAAGGTTGTTAGGCTGAGACGTTAACTAAGAGCCTTTGAAATTAAACTACTTAATCCTAGATATTTAGAATAGTAAGTTTTGATGCCTATAAATACAGCTCACACCTGCCAAGCAAAAGAAGCATTCTGGATGCAGAATAAGGCATAAATACCTTCTACACCAACTGAATCCAGAGTCATGAATAGATTGGACATTTAGTCATTCTAACTAAGATCAGAACTATGACACCTTGGACCATTCCAAACCAATAAGATGCCATCAGCTTATATAAGCTTATATATATAGGCTTATATAAGTACTATTGAAGTACTCTTTCCATCTCTATAGGACTTTTTAATGCTAAAAGCTAAAGATGGTGTTTTATCTGGTTAGAGCTTCCAATTTTAGCAAAAATATTCAGCTTCAATGTCAAAAAGTTCTACTACATATTTGCCGCCACGGTTATTTCACCTCAGCTGGAATATTACCAAAATTTATAGATGTTAAATCTTAAAATCTGTAAGTTTGTTAATTTAATAATTTTCAGTAATTTATAACTGCTGAGAAATTCTTTTAAATCTCTTCAATTTCTTAAAATCTCTTCAAATAGCTTTGAGTCAGTGTCTTTATTGAAATTAGTTTGATATACAGTAATATTTGAATAACAATGCAGTATTTCTGAATTTATGTGTTTCAGCAGAATTAATTTTGTAATGTGTTTTATTCTCAGAATTAAACAGCTGGCTGAAAAATTATTTTTATACAAGAAGGTTTCATGATTCAACACCCTACTGTCTGAATTAGGATAAAAATCTCTATCAGACCATGCATAGTGCAAAAATGTGAGTTTTACCAGCAGGATAACAAAAGTAATAATAATAATAAAAAAAAAAAAGCTCCAACAAACTAAAATCAAGCCCCCAAACAAAAAACAATAGCTTAATTAAAAGTTATAAGAATTTAAAAAAAAAAAAAAGAAACATATTCTTGGATGTTCATACACACACACATATCAGAAGTCAAAATTTCTGACTTTCCATGTAATAAATATTAGACACAACAACTTGCAGACAAGACCTGTTAGTTCCCTAATACCTAGTTACACATTGCCTTTTGCTGTGCCACCTGCCCCCATCACTAATATGCCTACTCTATGCCTACAGCCCTTTGCTTTTCAGTCTCTATTTTTTATAACATCTAAAATGTTGCATTTCAATACAATGCAAACAACAACAAAAAATAAGCATGACTCAAACAGTTAAAAGCTGCAGCTACATACAAGTAAGTGCTTTGTTTCACTTCAGGAGTGCTGAGTGTCTGTGCTCAAAATTTCCACATCTCTGTTTCATGTGTGGAGCATATATGTGAAAATTACAGGCATTTGATGTCAAACATTTTGGTTGGAAAATTCAAAAGTTTCCGCTTTTCTAGTTATTACTGTTATAGTACCTATCTTTGCATAAACGGGAGGATTCTGGAGAACCCGTAGAGCAACTTCATTGCTTATTTCTACACCAAATACATTACAATTTTATATAGTGTTATCTTACTGATAATTGTTCTCTGCAATAATTCTCCTGACCCTTAAGCTGAAGGGAAAAGAAATACACATTTGTTTGTCTAAATGGTGTCATGTACCAAGTGCAATTGCTTCTAGAGCGAGTCATCTGTGTCTTGAGAAAGTTTACTTCTTCAAAACAGTGAGATGAAATTACACTGCACCATTGAACCTGACTTATTAAACAGAAATAGGCCAGAGGACAGCTACTTGATGCAAGATGTATTCTCTCCTTTGAACAACAAAGTGTGTGAGGCTGGCAAAATGTTGGCTATCCTGCTCTGTTGTCAAAGAGCAAATAAAGGTATTGTTAATGTGAGAAAGCAAGCTATTCACAATTTAAATTACTCTGTTGTCAGCTTCCCCATATAATTATGTAGCCCTAGAAACTGCAAAGAAAAAGTAATCAAAACATTTACACAGAACTGGAACTGTGGATTACTAGAAAAAAAGGGTTTTATCAGCAAGGATATGGCTAAAGGATTTTAGAGAGTTTATTTTGCCTCAAGCCACATCTTGTGTACACTAAGAAAAACAAACCACAAATTTTAAGAAAACATAGGAAACTATTTTTATTACCATACTTCCATGTCTCTGTTTGTTTGTAAATATTCTAGTTCATCTGTTTGTACAGTTGCTAAAGAGTCCCATGTCTTCTCTAACCTGCACATTTGTCAAATTCCACAGAGGAAGATGGACAAACTTTAAATACAGCTCCCTGTATTCGAACATAATTAGTGCAACGAAAAGCATAAAGCTTACTCACTTCAGTCACAAAAATATGTGCTACTTGAATAACAAGATGAAACTGCTGCACAGAAAATGTTCGTGTGGCTGTCAGTGAGACTTGCACATATATAACATCTGCACAAGTAGATTCCTTTTTGCAAATCTGGATAATTTACATTCCTATAATTATTATGACATCTGATTACCTTAATTTCTAAATTCTTTTCATTTCTAAGTATGTGACAGACAGTGGAATTCTTCTGTTGGTTTGGTCTATTCATTTTCTGTAAACAAAATCTGCTTTCAGAGTTCCTGGATTGTCAAGTTACCTAATTGCAGTACAGCATGGAGTAATGCATTTGCCTATGCCTACCTTGGAAGTATGCATTGATTTATTCTGCTTTCATTTCCCTTGGTAAATTAAGTGTTTGGAATGCCTTTGTCGAAGACACTGTTGACTTTAAAAAATTATAATTGCAACTAGAGCCTGAAACAACTTCTTATATAAGTATATATTGCTGTTGATTTTTGAAGCTATTTTTTGCTTTAGAGATCTGCAAGTAGGAAGTTTGCTTAAAATTAATGAACTGATTAGTGAGTACATTGACAAGCTACTCTGATTATATGTGTTAGAAAGGAAAAATGAGATAATTTTTTAATTTAAAATATTCCAAACCCTGAAAATTGTAATTTACTAAGCAAACAGAAGTTAGAAAATGCCTGATATGAATATATAGTCTAGACAAAATTACAATATAAAATATTATTTGAAATTGTTGAATCAGTAGAAATTCTTGGAATCATAGAACCATTTCCTTTGAAAAAGACCTCCATGATCATTAAGTTCAAGCTTCAACTGAACACCACCTTGCCCACTAAACCATATCCCCAAATGCCACATCTACCAGTTGTGAAGACTTCCAGGGATGATGACTTTACCATGTACCTGGGCAGCCTATTCCAATGCTTCCAATGTTCCAGCCTTTCAATGACATTTTTCCTAATATCCAATCTGAATATCCCTTGGCATAACCTGAGGCCTTTTCATATTGTCCTGTCACTGGTTGCCTGGGAGAATAGGCTGACACCCTGGCAGAAGGCCACAAATTCCTTTCAGGTAGTTGTAGAGAGTGGTAAAATCTCCCTTGAGCCGCCTTTTCTCCGGGTTAAGCAATTTCAGTTTCCTCAGCGTCTCCTCATAGGATTTACATTCCATATCCTTTTCCAGCTTTCTCTGGGACAGCATTTTTTTTGTTCCTAGAACTTTCCTAGCTTTGTCAGCAGTGTTTAAGTTAAGGAGGTTGAAAACAACTACTTTGATCTCAGTGGTAAGAGAAGAAATAATCAGACTTCGTGAGTTTTGCTGAACTGAACGAGTCACAACATTTATACATTTCAGAACAGCTTATTAGGAAGAGGCCAAGGCACATCAGGAACCTCCTGGACTTGACAAGGTTTCCATGGACTTGCTAAATTTTAGTGGGTGTCTATTCCATTTCCTTGTTTATGTGTAAATTTTTGAACACATTTAAGCTTCAGTATCCACAAATCTATAAACTCTGCAAAGCTATAAACTGCATTCTGATTTATTTTGAACCTGCCTTCTGCCAGTTTCATCTGTTCTTGCATTGCAAGAGCAATTGCACAGTCCTGTCCACATTCACTGTGCTGCTCTGCTATTGACAGACCTTTCTCATACTTCAATTATAATTTTTTTTTTAATTTTTTTTTTTTCAAACTAAAGATTCCTTCCTTACTGCACCATTTGTTTATGGAAGATATTCCATACTTTTAATGGCATCTTCTGCCTTTCTCTGTCTATTTCCATTTCAACCAGAATTTCCAATTTCTCTGAGGTATGAGAAACAGAACTAAATGTTGTATATAAATACAGGTAAGGGACATATTTATACAAGAACAAACAATATTGTTGTGTTCTCTTTTCCTTTCCAAATAATTCTTAAAAGCACTTTCCTTGTTCAACTGATAATGCAGACCGAATCGCCGTTTTCATGGAATTACCTATTACCACACTAATTACGTTACTGTTTACACCTGTAACTTTGTATGTAAATCAATTTTTTTCTCCATATGAATTTTTTTTAGCAGTAATTTACAATGAATTTCTTCTGCCACTTTGAATTCATTCACTCAGTCTGGTAAGGCTTTTATACATTTTTAAGATCAAGTTTCACCTTGAATACTGTGAATAATTTGGTATTATTAGCAGAATTTTTCATCATCCTGCTCACTCTCTTTTCCAAAGTATGTTGAATGCCACAGACCAAGCAGAGATCCTTCCACTTTTTGCCATCTCTAGCCTTTTAGAAAACTAATAGTTTATTCCCAGTCTCTGTTTCTTGCCTCTTAACTACTGATTCGCCATTTTTGTGCTCCATATTCCACATTCGAAGAAATTATTTGTTTCTTTATAAACTTCTAGAAAGACCTTGTCAAAAGCCTTTGGCAATCCAGGCAGTCTCTACCAACAACATCATATTTGTTGATGCCTTCAGAAAATCAATGAGTTTACAAGACAGGGAGGGTGTTACTATAAAAAATCGTATTAATTTTCTCCAGGAAAATCATATATATTCAGGAGTCACATAATTAATTATTTAATTTATTGTAATTTCCTAGTATTGACATCTAGGGTGTCGTGATGTAGCAAACCCTTATAAGAAAACTGGCATCCCATTTGCTGCTCCCTAATCAGCAGTTAACAAGACCAATCTACAATGGGTCCTGCAAAGGAAAGTTCTGGCATAGAAACCACCTCAGTTACTTCCATAATTAATTCATCCATGGTGAAGCAAAAGGAGAAGTTAATGGACAATTAATGTCTCTCAGTGTTTATTTTAATAAACTTCTTTTTGTTTCTATGTTCAAGGAATATTGCAACTTGTTTTCTTCTGATTTTTAAAACCTATCAATAGATTCATTTGGAAGCAAATCAGTTATCAATTCAGATACTTTCCAGAAGTTATTTCTTGCACTCAACAACTCCATAATACAGTCAATAGTCAATATGACAAGGAGCCAAGAGGAGTCCTTAGAGCAGTTGTACTTATTCAGAAGTAGCTTAATTCTAGAAATATAACCTTTACTCTCAAGATTGTCATTGAAATTGTCTAAACAGCACACCAACAAAGGCATATTTCTACCATTTTTTTGATTCAGAAATTAAGGCTAACATGTAATAACATTTTTCTTCTCTGAAAAAAAGCATCAGAAAAGTGAAGGTATTACATTCTCTTTTACAAATGACTAATGTGTTTTTATGAATTTGTGATTCACCATTCTGGAAATTTTCTACAAGTCTCCATTTAATCCATTTTCTTGACAGACTAGGAAGTTTTAATTGACTCCTAGATGTTAAACTTCAATTTTCCATGTGCCACTCACCTCTCAACTCTCTCATTAGATGTCTGTCTTCTACGAGAACAAGATGTGTCTGTGCTGTTGGTGGTGCCACTGACCACTAAACAGACGTGTGGGTGGTCACGGTTTGGAAATGGAGGGTAAGAACTTACCTGCTTCTTTGGCGACATCTGCAGTTGAAATGTTCTGGAGGTTTGAGTGCACTCTGAAGGTCACAGCTGGTCCCAGCACGCTGAAAGAGATTATTAAAAAAATGTAAGATGCATAATCAAGAGACATTCCTTATCAAAATAGGTTTTTAAAGAGAGCCTATTAAGATGCCATTTAGCCCTCTTCCTTCTGCTTCATTAGCTACATTTACGTACATTTTTATACCTCTTGTGGTTTCTTGTGTGTATATTGTGCCCTGTCTGAAAGAATTTCAAAGACATTAACTAAACTTCAGAACACTCCCGTAACTTCTATTCTTATTATGAAGATGGCAAAATGGAGTCACCTAAGTACAGCACAGATCACCACTGAAATTCAGTGTCCAAAGGAGATTACATGTAGTTTCACATTTTATATGCCTAACTTCACAACAAAATTAGTCCTGTTGTCACAACTGCAAGTCAGAGGAACACTGTAGAAACTGAGGATGTTTTTCTTGATTGTATTCTGCGAGAACATGTGTGAGGAAAAGATTTTGAACATATCTGATCCAATAGCTGGTTTCGACCAGAAAGCTACCACAAAGTATTTATCTTTCAACTTATGAGAGGAAATCATTTGACTCTATGGGGACCTTTCTGGGTGTAGCCTGATGGTCCTTTATGCCACTAAAATCTGTAAGACATTTACAGAGAAAAGTACTGCTTGACCATATGTAGAGTGGCAAAGTAAATTACTCAGGGTATTGCAAAAAAATATTGTTGTACATTTTTAAAGATAAATAAATTCATGTCTGATGTTGCATTCCTTCTCCATCCATCCCAATAAAAACACAATTTACATGCGCATCAGATGAAAGGAGTAAAGACGTTTCAGCTCTGATATCCTTTAAACTGTACTAAAATGCGTATTTATGACAAATATGAAAAATACACATAAACACATAGTAAATACCTTTCTGAAAAATTGTTTCTGAGTAACTAGAGATTAGAAACTATTATGTAAGAATTTACAGATAAGAGGAGCATAGCTCAAGAAAAACAAAAATTGGCCCTAGTTTATAAAATTTACTTGACTGTTACATATTATGCAAGTTCCTAAGTCTTTATTATTCATATTCAGTGAAAAGAATTACATTTACAAAATGAAGAAGAGCCCTGCTTAAGAGGTGAAGTGCATTGGCTGAGACCATAGTTGTAACATGTTTTGACCTTCTATAGCTGTAGCTTATAAGAGAATGAAATCTGAAAAATTGCTGTATAAAAGAAATAATATTTTTGTTGCAGGGCTTGAAATGAAGTATTAAATTATTTTTTAGTAACATGTTCATCTTTTGCATTCATAGAATGGAGAATGCTTAATGAAGTGTGCTTAATTGCATCACATATATCCTAGAGAGAAACACCTCTAAACTTTTTCCATTTCAGTCTTATGAACTATAAGACTTTGCTTAGAGGTCACAGAGGGAATCAGAGGAAGAATAAGAAATATCTTTTTAATCTTTCACTAGCAGAGCATGCACTGTGCACATTTTATTCTGGAGTTAGCGGGAACTGGCACTAATCATTTTTCTCTAAATACTCTTTAGGGGAGGGGAGAAAAAAAATCACATTTTATTGCTAAAGGATATTCTAGATATCTGGTCACTAGTGGTCAAGAAACACTTTTAATAATGTTAGCTAATTATAAAACATTTGTCAAAATCATATTATATCGTAGACTATAGTCAACAATTGTAAAGGACTTTTTATTTGAAATAAAAGCTTTACAAAAATCCAGGCTATTCTCTGATTCTGTCTCTGGGATAATCAGCCATACAAGGCACATGGAAGTTTCAAGATACCAAACACTGAATGTAACTACTGTTCTTCTTTCTGCACTGCTAACTTAAAAGAAATGCCAATTCCCCTCTGACTGCTCAGATATTTGCAGTGTAATTAGCAGTCTGTTTAAATATAGGTAGGTATCACCATCATATTTAGCAGGTGTATGACAAAGATAGGAGGGAAAACCCCAAAAAACCCTTTAGATAGTCCTTCCAAATTTTCACTGCATAGTCCATTATAGCTGAGAACCTGGAATCAACACAAAATTTCAAGTACAGCGTAGTTACAGTTTGACTCTATCAGCAAAAACATAAAAAGTTTTGCGCTCTCCTTCTATTCTTTGAATATTTTGCTTCTAATTCTCAGCCACTCCCCACTTCCCCTCCTTCCTCCCCCTCNTGGCACCATTAAAGTCACAGAGATTAAAACCGGATCATTTCAGTGACCCTGCCCAGGCAGTGAGAGACAGGGATTTCCGAGCCTGTCAGCAACCATCGCACTATTCTCTAGTGACTCCACCTGGATAATCCTGGAACACGAGAGAATCCGTGTCATGCCCATGTATGCGTTGCCACAGGCATTGCCATTTCTCCTCACTACTCAGGAAAATAAAAAGGGGAAAAAATTCCTTATGCAAGTGGGATGTTATTGGATTAACACTATTCTTTTAAAGGAAAGAATAAATCTCAGAATCATTTAATACACCCACTCATGTGTTGGTCTGTGGGATATTGTTTTCCTCTACTGTAGCAATTGAATTCTTGCGCGTAAGGAATCACCTGAGCACCACGTCAGCATGGCTTCACTAGGAATATTCTCAAAATACAAAATTAAAGTAGCTCTTGTCACAACTTCTTGTACATTGGCATTCTGCTTATCTAAAAGCAAACAAAAGACCTTGAGATTACTTGGTCAAAATTGCATTTCTGCTTGATGTTTTGGGAACTGACTGCTTCAGGAGCTCATAAAATGAGATTTTTCTCATGGGGGGCTTCTGGCAAAAGCTCTCAATAAATAAACATTTCAATAACAATAGATGTCCTTTGGGGAATTCCTCACTGTTCATTATGTGTTGGATGAGAGCATTTAAACAAAACGAGTAATTATTTGCCTGCAAAATATTTTTAAAAGACTTTTTAACAAGAGGTCAACCAGCCTGAAAAGAAGATTCCAAGATGTATAAAATGTACCCCTCGTAGTTCCTAACCATGAACTTTAAGTCAGGTAGATGAGACTGCTTTTCTGTGTGGCTGCCAAACTCTCTGAAGCCTGGCAAATATTAGTAGCAATTGTCTTTACATTGTTCTAAGTACAGAGGCTCAACCAAGTGCACGCGTTTGTTTATGACCTGATGAATTGCAAACAAATCGTTCCCATAGGTGAGGGAGGTGCTGAGAGAGAGAGTAGAGGAATCCCTTCTGCTGGCAGCTTCCATCAGCCAGCACTCAGCCTGCTGGGGAGGGGAGAGCACTCAGACGTGCAAACCACAATGTCCAGGCTGCCACCTAACCTACATCTGAGACACACATCTGCTGCAACTGAGACTAAAAATAAGCAGCATTTTTTGTCTATCCCTCCCCCAAGTTGTATGCTACTACATCTATGTAAAATTATAATCAAATCTTCTGACATAAATGTACTTATACCCATCTAAGAGAAGACTGAAAGCTTTAGAAAGCATCTGAACTATTCAATTGTAGTCGCGCTTAGAACTTTTATGACTTTTTTCTTGCACTTTGTTATGATGCTTTTTGAATAAATGTAAGCAGTTCTGGCTTCAAGGCTTATAAACAGTGACTTCACCCCACGCAAAATGCAATGTCTGTTGCAATGACCTGCTAAATTTATTACTCAAAATTTACTGACTAATTACCCCCTCTGTTGGCTGTCATAATTCTTGTGTGTTTTTTTTTTAATTTCAATAATGTTGCCTTCAGTCATAATAGGGGTTTTTTTAACAAAGATATTCAAAGCATATTGCAAATTGTCACCCTTATGTGCTGTTGTCTTTTATTCTGTTTACAAGAGACGAAGTAATTACAGTGTTTATTCCAAAATTACTTGAAGGTTGATTGCTGATTTAATAATACCCCCTTCCCTTGGGTTTATATTTCCCATCTGAAGGTGGGAGGGTGCACAACACACAAAGAAACAAATAATATTTTTTGTGTAAAACAGAAGTATTTCCTTTCATTAATTGTTTTGCAACTAACAACATTCTTCTTCTCTTTTCCCTGTCAACAAATGAATGATTTGAATAAACAGAGCTGGAGCATGATCAATATGGCCAGGTCCATATCACTTTCAAGCCGTAGGTTATAATTATATTTATGAATGACAGGATTTAAATCTCCATAAATTATGTACCAAGCTTGGCATGCCTATTCCTCTCCCTCGTGTGTGTGTGTGCTTCAGTATTACAATATCACACCGAAGGTTTACTGTGAGATACAGCCACAGTCTATCATACCCCCTAGTGGAAAAGGATTTGAGAAACAAGTGCCAACATGGTTCTGTGTACTCTAGAAGATGAGACATATTGCTGATGCCATATGGAAATGAGTTGAGGTGGCACTGTATTTTTAAGAGACGCAGGCACAGTGCAATTTCTCAAGGCTGAAGGAAGATGAGGAGATTAGGATTGGATATTTCCAATATGAAACATTCTCTTAATGACCTAATTTCATAAAACAGAGCTTGCCTTAATAAAGCTTAGATTTGAAATTAAAGTCACTACTTGTCTATATGTTCATTTCAAAATCCTTTAATCTCTGGAGGTTAAGAAAAGCAATTAGTAACGCTCCAGAGGGCTGTGCAAAGCAAATTTTATAGCATCGAAGGTAATTGTCTCAGAAAACGTTTGGTGGGCTTGAACTAATGACTTGTAATGTGTACACATTTCTGTTCTTTCTGTGTTTAGGAATTTGAATCTTATGTCCATTGTTTATACTGGACTGAAGCCTCCTTTTCACCTTCCCAATTTTGGGAATTTTAAAATGCTCATGCTTCTGTAAATGTGTTATATATTATATAGAGAGAAATATAAACATACTTATGTCAAATCAAATTAATGGGCAAAAGCACATAATTAAAAGAGACATTTTTCTACTACAGTATGTTTATACAACATGATTAACAGAGAAAATCAAAGACAGAAAATTGTATCTGGACACTGACATATAATACACGAATGGATTAAGAAGTGTGCACTGGTTATTTTGTGCTCCTTCTTACACTCAAATGAGCTGTAAATCAATTGACCACTTAATTCAAGTTTCACCAACATTTTTGACCAGAATTGTTGACCAGAATTTATTTGGTGAAGCATTGCACCATACTTTATTTATGTTACATAAGCAGGTGCCTGAATAGGCTTCAAAGATCCAGGAAGGCTGCAAAAATGCATTGTGCTGATCTGCTACAAAATAACGTACCTGAACTGTTGAGTAGAGGATTCTTGATCGTCATTCAGACTTAATACTAAAAAGGCTCACATCTCTCACTCTTTAATATCTTTACTGTTCAAAGATTTGCTTCACTTTGCACCTGAACTGCACAAATGTCAATGTAGAGCTGTATGTATTCTCACATTTCTATTGACAGGTATGTACACACAGCCAGTGATCAATTAAAAAATCTTTTTCTGTTTTAGCAAACTGAGTGTTTTGAGCTCCTCTCTGGAAACTCTTAGCATGCTCCTTAAACTGCAGAATGACACACAGTGTTCCAAGACATGCCACAATACAGCCAATAATATATTATCTATTTACATTTATATCCTATATAAACTAAGCATGAACTGTTTGTTTGCAAAATTGTCTAAACAAATGTGGTCCTGCACATATGGCACAGAGAGAGAAAGCTAAAGACTTTTTGTACTACCATCACACCTGATGTCTGACAATGACCAGGAACTAAAGATGGAAAAGCAAAATCTCTGCTAAGGGAAAGACATTAATCACAATGTTCACAAGTTGGTGGTTCATCTCCTATCTGGCATTTCATTAGAGGACTTTCCACCAGGCAGCTGGGAGATGTAACTAACAGACCACAAAGATCATATAGAGTGACAGTTTCAGAGCAATCACATCCTGCAAATGCAACTACATGGAAACAAAACTTGGGTTTGGATTTGATGGTTGCAGCTCAGCTTTACTTCTGCAAGCTGAAGTAAATCAGGTAAGTATTTGGACACCTTGTCGTGCCTCTTCTCTCTCCCTTGAAACGAAGCTACATGCAGTCACTTCACAGCAGTTGCTATTTCAGGGGGAGACGAAGGGCACGACAAGGTGTTCAAATAATGAAATGCATTCTGGCTGACACACTGATGTCATTAGAATAATTTCAGGAGTGAGGTCATCGAAAAGGGATGTTGAAAGGATGCTTTTCAACAGCAGCAGTCCATGTCTGGTAGATCTCTGATGCCAATACTAAAAGAGAGAGTTTTAATTATTTTACATTAATCGTTAATTCTATATTAATCATTTAATCTATATGCATCAAAACTGTGCTAAGTACATTGATCTTAATTTACACTGCATAAGGTGATGAAAGAGTATTTTAAAGATTTTACAACTTGCTTCATCTGAGGTGAAGATTATTTTGCTAAGCCTACAATTTAGATGACTTAAAAAAGAGGCAATGCTCAATTTAGATTGATGCTACACTCAGTTTGTCCTATTTTTACTCTTCACAAAATGCAACTTTTGATGATTACTCAATATCTATGAATAATTTGTAGAGTTTTAAAATAATTTTTCTATTAATCTGTCACAAGCCATGAAACTTGACATTTTCACCACGCTGAGTACATGAAAGTTGCCAGCTTTGCCTGCCATGCAAATAAGGTCCTTAATTACAGTATTCAAAAGAACAAACCATAAAAGTGCTATAATTTTTTAGGGTAAAAATAGTGTTTGGACCCTAAGATAGTGGGAAAATGGTCTAAAAAGCTGCTTAAATATAGGGCGATTTTTCTTTCACTCCCCAAGGATTAAAATAGAGGATAAAATGTATGTCAAAAAAATAAAATTGTATTCTATTTATACTTCCATTCTCCTTCTTTTTACTTTATACCTACAAACAGAAGACCTTTTTTAAGTTTCAGTTCAAAAAGCTACCAAACTCTGAGTGCTACAACCATCCTGCTTGTCCTCTTAAGAACCTGTTGGCTCATCCTTTAGCTCTGAGGAAACCAACTAGAAGATTTGTTCTTGAGGTTCCCCAGGCAGATGTGAGGTAGAGAGATTTGCATTACAAAGTGGAAGGGCAAGTGGAATTTATTGGAATTTTTCAGTCTTACCTGCAGAAGCGTATTTGCTCTGACTGACTCTATGGTTCTTATACCCTTCCACAGACAGATCACAGTGCAACTAATTGACTCAGATATGTAATATTTACTGGCTAGGGTATGAAAAAAAAAACAAACACAAAAGAATTATTTCTCTTTTCCAGCTGGTTCAGTAGGTCTGTAATATTCATTCAATCCAACCATCCAGGTCACAAAAAAAAAAAAATAGAAAAAATTGTGTGTTTGTACATGTAGGAGAATCCAGAATCAAGCAGGATGAAGAAACACATAGATGTAACATAATTTTTAATATTTGCTCAAAGGGAACATTCTTTCAAACAAATCCCTGCATTATTATCTTTTAAAATTTCTAATATTAGTAATTCTATTTGTGAACCAAGCTTTAATTCAAGAGTGAGAATAACAGTTCTCTGTTTCTATTCTCATATCTGTCACCAAATTCAGTACCATTTTAGGGAAATGAAGCAAACTGCCTTGAGTTTCAATTTATCCATCTGTAGAATAGAAATGATTACCTGTTCATAATATGTGAAGTGTTATATAAATTAAATGCAATGACATATATTCAGTGACGGGCTTGAAAGAAAAGAATATATACTGCCTGTCCTGTAATGCTATGAACTTTATTAAAAAAGGAATATGATGCCATTCTCAGTCACACAGAGGGATGAATAGTAGAGAAATATGAAGTTAAGATAGATAAACTTCAGAAGGTCACTTTTCTGCAAACCCCTTCTCTTAAGTAGGTCCTACGAGTGTGTGGAAATGTATCTATAATGCCAGATTCATTCTGGTTTTGATTACAAAGGTGCAAATCCTCTGTTTTAATAAGATGAAACGTTGTAATGGAAAGCCAAACATCATACATATTATTTGTAAGAATCTCCTTCAATTTCTATGGCCTTTCTGGTTTGTCACCTAGAATTCATAAAATGCTGCAGGCCAAAATCCTTCTTGCTATTTTAATGATTTTTACACTTTTCTAGCAGGAAAGTTACAGTGAGGAAGGCAAAATGATCTCGGTTATACGCACATTCATTAAAGAAAAGCACACAAAATATCTTGCACCCCAGGGGAAAAAGCCGCAAGACTAATGTAATCTTAAGGTTGTGAAATCACTTATTTTTAAGTAAGGAAATGCATTGTTGAAACTCTCATCTTATTTTTGTTTCCTTATCATCGTTCCTTTAAAAATTGATGTATCTTTATATTATAAATTAGTTGTCAAACAAGAAAATATGTACCAGAAAACACAGTACAATTTCTTATAAATGCCTGCATGCAATGAATTACAGCAGTATGTTTTTCAGATAATTTGTTTCCCAGACTCATTAAATCTGTGGAAGAAGTCAAGTTTGAATAAAAGCAGTTCCATTATTTCTGAGTTATGCTTTTAGAACATTTTAAACAAGACTATGTCAAGTAGCCAGAGTCTGTAGGTTTACTATTTAAAATCAGGGAGCAGATGACAAATACTGTTCAACTTTTTTGAAAGGTACATCATCTTTTTAGGAATACTAAGCATAGCATAGTTAAAATTGAAATAAAAATCTTGCTTAATTTCTGGAGTGGAAACAAAAATTAAATCTATTGCTAGTTTATCCTACAGCACCCATGCTTTTCCAGTATTACTTTTCCCTAGGTAAATCTAAATTATATAGTTGGAAGGACCCGGAATCTGTCAGTCTAGAAAAAAACTTTACAAGAACATGGATTTACAGGTATTCAACATACAACACAAGAAAAGATTATTCACATCAAATCAAGACATGGAGGATCTGCACAGTAGAGGGAAGTTTGCAGATACAAACCTACTTAGACGCTGTGCTACCTGTCCTGCTACTTCACAGAGGTTAAATAATCCTCCCTCACAATATTCTGCCTCTCAATAATTTCCCGAGATGTTCACATTTAAAGCATACATACACCAGATGTCATAATCCATCAGCACGATGAAGTGAAAATACCAAGTATTGTTTCAGTGGTTAAGTTCTGGATGATTGCATACGATTAACTGGTTGATTGAATTTTGCAGGTGTTATAAAAATAGCATGACAAACAATGGACAAAACCTATATTGCATGATTAAGACACTACAGCCAATGCACATGTTCATAATAGGTGAGGCTGGGAGCTCCACTCGTGAGCCTGCCTGCCCAACACTTCCGATTTGAACGTATTTAAAAGCTTCTCCAAACTTTCACCACTTGCTTTGATTTTCAGATATCTTCTTCAGTTCAAGTTCTTTTCACTAGGATGGTTGGCTGGCTTTTCAGATTGTATTTATTCCAGCCCAACCGTTTCAGGTCTTCCTAAGAACAAGGATGATGATAGGCAATGTTTGGTTGTGTAAGACCTTTTCTGTCAAAAGGATGTGCAAAGTGTTTCTCACCCCTCTAACTCAGAAACAGAGTTCGGAAATGTGGCAAGAGTGTGCTTTAGCTATTCTCATGATAAGCCTTACAAACTCAAGCTTTTGTTAGAATCATTGTTTACATAAAATTATTTTAAAAAATTGTTTATGCTAAGGACATAATACAGTATAAAATTAAACACCAATATTGACTCATTTCATGTATAGAAGTGCTGTCTTTCTTTTAAATGTGTTTTTTCAGTAGTATCTCTGATGTCCAAGAAGGAATGGTGGTCATGTAGTAAAGAAGACAAATATTTTCAGGTTTATTAGAACTCAGGAAATACATTGCAAATAAAATATGGAATAATGAAGATGGAACGGTCCTTTGTTACTTTGAATTCTGCTGTTACTTCAAATTGTACTTCAGATTCAGACAGACTCAGTTCATTTTAGCCAAATTATTTCAAGAGTTTTTTAAATTTATTTTATAGGCCAAATAGCATTGTCTAAACTGAAAGCTGACTCCTGGGATTGCTGAATGTTCAGAATGGTAATTAAAGCCAATGGGATCTCTGCCTCAGTCAGTGAACTTCTTTTCAGGAGAGGCTGGATAAGTTATACTGTGAGACATCACACTGGACATGTTGCATTGGCAAATACTTTGACTCTGATCTTTTCATGCATAGCTCCAACTCTGTGTGGTCCTAATGAAGCCTCATATCTCATATGAGTTAATCATATTGATTCATATTTGTCAAGCATTTTGATAATGTAGTGAAAAGCACCATAGGAAAACTAGACCAAACCAAACCAAAAGGAAATGGGTTTTCTGGCCTCAAAGAAGAATTTGAATAAAGTTCAATAAATAAAACTTGAAGTTACATATTGAAAAATGAAAATAAAATGAAAAATCAAAGAGCTACTCATTAAATGAGCATTTATTCTTTTTGCATATGGAATGAAGCATGGCCGTGGAAAACTATATAGATATGAATAAATATTTCAGGACTCTATCATAGTTTGTGTTATTAAAAAGATTGGTCACTTGAACAAAAAAAAAGAAAAAAACAAAGGAAGGAAAAAAAAAAGCTTGAGTTCAGTCTGAAGTCAATTTTTGTTTAGTCTTATCACCAAAATCAAAGTGTTTTCCTATAAGATGAACTAAAATTTTGAGATTAGTACTTTCTTTGAATTTATAGTATTTTCCAAATGTCAGGCCACACTACTGTGTCTGCTACAAAGTTTGAGAGGGATTTTTCACCTGAAGTATTCATATAGTTTCCTTACATACCTTCAGTAAACCCGAATTTTCATTTTTTATATAATAAATTAATCAAGTAAATAACTGAATTAATCTGTAATCTCAGTGTGCATAGGGAGTGCTGTCAGGTGAAAGCTGAACAACCAACCTGAGTCTTGGTTATTGCAGCTTTAAACTATGGAAGATGAGTGATTTGGTCCTTTAACTTAGTTTTAGATGTACAATATAGATGCAACCAACTGTTCATGATAGGGGAATACTGGTCAAATGGCACAGCTTTGCAATCCAGAACATTACATTACATAACCATAATCAGCTTTTTCAACTTGAAAAATCTATTTATAATAGCATTTCCAATGTAGCTTAATTATTCTGTTCATTCTCAGCATTGTATGTATAGGTTATGTGATTATATATTGTCAATTGTTGCTCTTCAAAATAACAGCAGCAGACAGAGATTAATGTTATTTTATGGAATGAATATAGAGTGCTCTGCTAAAGGTCTTTCATTGAAAAATTATATATGGAAATGGAAAAGTTCAAGTCATCACATCTCCTGAAAGGACAGATCCTTGAGTGTTGAGTTTAGGTATATTAGAAAGCAAAAATGACAAAGCTGCCATTAAGACAGATGGGTGGAGGAAGATAAAGCAGAATAAAATAGTGAAAAAAGAGACACCTAGAGCAAAAGATCTTCAATGGCAATTGAGGAAATCATATCAGTCTGGAGAGAATGCAATATTCACCTGAAAATCTCACTTTTAACTGCAGGTTGAGAATGGTAGGATATAAGGTCTGAAATACTATGAAATCAGAATAATCTGTTTTCTTCCCATACAAAGGTATTCAGTTAAGGTCAGAGCTGAAAATTCCCCTTAGCAATATTTTCAGTAAATATCCCAAATATGAGCATATTAAATAAAAGTCCAGAAATAATTTTTATTCTCATCAGAAACCAAATAAGTCATCTATGTTCTAATCATTGGCTTTTACTATTAATTCTAAGTGTCCTCTCTTCTACCTTCAAAGGTGAGTTTACAGATTTTGGTATTTTTATTATATTTGGATGTTTCTTGACACAGTCTGTCTTTTCTAAAATGTGTGAAGAACTGCGGTTACTTGGAGAAGGAAAAGGTTGCAGATTGCAAAGTCATATTTTTTTAAATATATACAAACTGTCCTAACATTACTATTCATCTGACTTCAATCCATGATACTAGTCCAACAATCAATCATCAGAGGCATTGGACACCCCTAATTAGATTATAAAATCATAACTATATTCATTTTACGTCTGCTTGCATAATTACATCAGCATGTTAATACCCTTTTAATGGCCTCTAATGATGTAATAAGAAATAATGGAATTTATTTGACAGCTACATAACCATTAACAAAACATATTAAGCATAACTATTACTTCCATAAAGATCCAGGCTGTATCCAAAAGTGACAACTAATATGGTTTTTTTTAAAGTTGAAATATTTCTAATTATGAATTCCCTAAATCTATTCCCATTCATCTACTTCACAGGGTGAGCAAAGTTTATGTCAATGCAAACTTGACAACAAATCAGCTGTAGAAGTGGACTGAATGCTCTGGAAGCCACGCCTGAGGCTAGGCTCTGAATTGAAGGCTGTCTGTTAAAGTTGGCAGGATTGTGAATGACAGAAGATAAAATGTAAAATGTAAAATGAAGATACCATGTGTCGACTATTCAAGAACTAACACAGGGAGTTGGTAGGAATCCATGGTGAAAGCACTTGTTCACTTACCTAACTCCAAAGCACAGGGAAAAACTAAAAATATAGGGAAGAATGAAAGACATTTGCAGGCAAAACTAACTAAAGGTAGCAATTTATTAAGGAAGCAGAATTTTAATTTTTTTTTTCTTTCAGAGAAAAAAAAAGCCTCTTAAGTAAGAATTTAAAGAGCTTTAAAAGAACTCGCCACTCTCACTCTTTCCTCAGTTCTTCTTACACTACTCCAATTTATTGTGATGATTTTTCTATACTCTCAAATTAATACCATGATTCTAATTAATAAAACTTTGCTCTGAAATCTTTGCAGTGATCTAAAAAATCCAAGGCACTGGTACTTTCTAACCATTCAGAATTCTTGGAGGGAAAACAGAGAATTGAGAATTTTAGACCAAATAAGTACCCAGGTCAGAGTTCAAAGTAGGCTAGTATGACAAATTCTCATGCCTTTTATAAATCTTTCTTCAGGCTTACTGGTAGTTTTTTCTACATAACTTCCTAATTTTTTTAAAAAAACAGATCTTTAAGAAAAAAATACATTTAGTTGCCAGTGAAATAAAATAATGTTAATCATCCATGATTCCATAGCCCAAGCAGAAAGCATATTTCCTAAGAGGCCTTGTTCTCACACTTTGATGTGTCAGTGGTGGATATGACACAACATCAAGTTTTTCCTGAAGCTTCTCTCCATGAGGCCACTCAGAAGTGGCCAGAGTCCTCAAACTCACATTGTTTTCCATTGATAGTGGTGCAGTGATAAGAAAACAACAAATCCAAAAAATGTTAACTCTTCTTCACAATGGTTTTGACTAAAGATTCTACTACTGATGAGTTCCACGTTTATCATTCCATGGGTTTAACCTGAGTCAAAGCATCTCACTCTCTTGGACAAATAAAATGTATTACAGACGAGTTCTTTATTAATTTGAGATTTGGGATAACTTTTCACAGATTTAGGGATCTTTTAAAAAGGCAAAGACTGATAAAAACATTGTATAGATAGACAGACTGCTCAGTCCTGTTACTGTAACTGATAACATACTTTTAAGGTACTGATCATACAATTATCTTCAGTACAATTATATGACTGCATATTAATAGATGCAAAATAACCAGCTTCTCTAATACTGCACATTAAAAAAAAGGTAATCATAGCTTGCTGTATTAATGGAGGGATATTTTTTATTAGAGAATGAATCCACAGCCTTCCAACTGCAATGTTGTTGTGTTATCAAATGATAAAAAATTACTAAAAGGCTTTATGCTAAGAATTAGAAAGGTAGGCAAAAGTTCTCTTCTACTGTGAACGAATGGAGTTAATGAAGCAGAACCAGTTGATTCCAGCAGAGGAATTGTTCATGGGATTACTGCTTTAAACGTGCAATAGACTTTATCTTCTAGTATTCAAAGTCAAGGATGCAAATTCTCTTTACAAAGAAGATAATAGAATATCATCATTTTTTGTAACTTAAAACTCAGTTTTCATAAAAATGGATTTCATTAAATACAACCAAAAGACATTAATCAAAACAAACCAAGTGAAATATGGGGATTTTTCCTTCTCAATTATTAAAGTCAATATTCCTTTTAGATTTCTAGAAAGATTTTCTCATCAGTAGTTTATTTCTCCATATATATATACAGTAATAGAAGGCGTAGAATTTTTTTCTGATTAAGAATAAACACTTCCACTAAAGATGAAATATCATCAGACTATGACTTAATACAGAGCATTAAATGATGAACTACATTCTGTAACTAAAGGTTAAACAAAAGCTGATGGCAGCACCCATGAGGCTGAGAAAGACCTTGCACTTCATCAACTCAACTCATGATCCAAAGCAAGTAGCCCCAAACCCTCTGAAACACAGTCAGGAGCTGTATGCTATTCAGTCATCAGTCATCTTCTATAAGCTCTTTTCAGCAAGCTGTAGAAATCCTCCCAACAGCTGTCCCTTCTTTCCCATTCCTTTTACATACCACTGTCTTTATTTTATGGTTTATAGAGAGAGAATGAAGTTATGCAAAGTAAATGTCCCTGCCAAAATGCTTTCAGAAAATCTGCAGTCTAAAACTCTTTACTGGACATTGCAAATCATAACCTCCTCCCAGTATGGATCATAGGGAGGAAAACAGTAGCACAACATAGCTGAACTCTCTTTGACTTGTTAAACAAGTAACTGACCAACCAGTATGGCCTAGTGTGCCATGTGCCAAACTCTAACCAGGGACCCAAATTTTTACCCATTTTGATGTAATTTTTCCCCTCAGCAATGCTGTGTAGAATGACCCTTCCCAGGACTTTCCTTACCTAGAAACTGTTACATAAGGTTGCTAATGTTTTTACAGCACTTTGAACAGATTATTTTTCCCATGGAAGCACAGAAAAAATTCAGTCAGTATGATTTTTTCAAAATAATTTTCTCTTGTGTGTGGAGAATGTTACGAAGATCATCACAATACTCTCTTTTGCCTCTTGAACATTCTTTTTAATTTTAGCATTAAAGAGCGGTTATTTCCTTGTAAGATAAACTATTCAAAAATAATGAGAAATCCAATAAAATAAAAGGGAAAAAATTCCATGTACATACTTGATATCATCGAAGACACTCATCTGCAGCTTCAGGAGATCTGCCACTTCCTTTATTAACTCCAAGCCCTTTTCCACACTCAGGGGGCTGTTGAAAGGGAGCAAGAAAACAGAGCATTACGAAAATGGAACTCATCAATACTTGAGAGGCTAAAGGTCCCAAAAGAGATATCACCTTGGCCTCTTTGAGTCTGAAAGCCACCACTAACTGTATTCCTGTCACATAGTGATCGTGATATCAAGGGAATTGGGATCAGGTGCTTCTTCAGGCATGATGAATCACCTGAATTTTCCAGCAATAAGACAAACAATAAGGTGTAAATGGAATTGTTAGGAAGTGTAATGGGCCCATGATGCAGCAACCAGTTCATCTCAGTCCTCAATAAAAAATGTAATAAAGTAAAAGGACAGAAAGAAAGAAAAGGATTGACGAGACAAGGAGGGAAACAAACAATGAAAGTCAAATTGCAACCTCAATATCAAATGGACAAGGGAAAAGCATATTTTTAAATTCATTAGTTTTTAAATGCATCTTTACCCAGTGAAAGGACACAAAATTATTATGGATTTGAAAGTAAACAATGGAGCAAGGCACACTGATTAGATACATAGGATTTAGCTTGTTGTGTGCATACATTGCTGACAGAAACCCCTTTAAATCTTTTTAACCTTTGTCAATGCCATATTTACATTTTTTAATTTAGAAAACAGGTTGCAATCAAGCCTAACACAAGAAGACTGCTATCATTTTAAAGAGCACTTATCTAGATGCAAAATTTATATTTGCAAAAAGAGCTGTTATAACTCTAAAGATGCATTAAGAACATTCCATCCCTAATATACAGATCATATCTTGCTTAGATGTTCTTCAGTAATGTGGACTCAAGTAAAAAAATATTAAGAAAGTAAAAAGATACAGAAATGTTATAAAAATGTCCAGTGAAAACAACAAATACAACATTCTCTAAGTTGTAATCATAGATTTATTCTCAACATTAAAGCCCCAAAGACCATAAAATTACACCTTACAAGCTTATCTAACTTAGCCACAGTAAAGCAGAAACAACTTTGATGAGATTAACATAGGTGAAAAAATGTTCTGTATGTTTTCCTTCAAGAATTTATAACAAGTAGGAGAAGAAGGTGTCAAAAAAAAAGTATGCAGTATTAGACATGATCTTTTCAACTGGACTAAGGGGAATTTTTTTTTTCAAAGGTCATTATTTCTGCCTCATAGTTACAGTTTTTGAATCTAATTTTACATCATGGTAATCATCGCCATCATTTTATTTATTGTCTGCAATGAGCACTGTTTCTTGACTTTTTTGTATTCTTGTATTTTTTCATTGGGTTCTGCATACACTGCCCTAAGGGCACCTCTATTTAAATAATAGGATGTCTCATGTGAATCTTGGTTGGGATGGAATTGCTCAGCCTCCCTTCATGCTTCTAACCCAAAATGCTCAGGAGACCTCCTGTCACACTAGCAGAGGTAGCCCCTAAAGGCACCAGATAAATTTAGAGTTTTTCTAGATGTCGAAGACAGAAATGTTCTTGTGTAAAAGTAACAAAAGAATCTGATTGATTCTGTAAGGAAAAAAAATGTACTATAGATTATTCATAAACCCCTTATATTTCGAGGACTGACAGTGGATAAAAATGTGATTATTCCCATCACTATGAAGGCAGATTGTCATAGTGACTCTGGGGTTTATGTGTTAATTAAATCTTTTCTCCCAAAGATGTTTGCTTAAATTTTACAGAAATGATTGGTGTCAGCAAATGGGTTTTTACTGTAATAGCAAGTCTGATGCAGACAAAGAGTGCTGTGTATTTTGGTGTTGGATTTTTACTAGGGGAGCCTCCTTTATAAAAGCTCAACCTACTTGCTTACCCCTCTGACTCCCTTATTCCTCCTCCCTTGAAAAAACATCCCCTGGCTTCAAAAACAAGATGTGCTGTAACAAGCCAATTCAGCAGCAGTAAATGGGGGACGTAATCAGAGCATTTGAAAGCTACAAAGCAGCAATAATGCTGGAGGAAAAATGAGAGAGAAAATGCTGCTGGAAGGCCATTTTTTTTGCAAGCCTGAGCATCCAGGACTGGTCTTAGTAACTCTCATGCAATATCAAACTAAAACACATAGGTTCACAAACTCAGATACAGTTCAATATGCTAAGATTTGTCATTCATAATGGCACAGGAAAACTGCAGGACCAATACCCTTTGGTACCACTGCTATTACTTATCACATTGTCCTATTTGATGATTCTCATTCACTATGACTACAATCACAATATTTTCCAATGCAATTTTTCCAAATTCCCAACACTGATACAATCTAGTACTATTTATTAGAGTTCTATGAAAGTTGTATTGTAGGAGAGTAGAATATTCAAAACCTTTCTCTAAGAATGCCAGACCATAATTTTCTACAGTCAATTTATGCTTTGCTTTTGTTTAGTGTTGCATTTTGCTCAGTATTGGGTGGTTTGTACAGTGATTACCTTTAACTTAGTTTACATGGTGATAATAACACCACTTCCGCCAGCACAGTATTAAGCAAACCAGATACCTTGCAACAACACCATCCACCCATCAGATTTCAGGCTCATACAAGGAGAAGGTAGAAGACAATATTGCAAATATCACCCATCCTCCTGCCCCTGGCCCTCTCACACATCCCCAGTGGTGCAAGCACATAGTACTTGTGGAACAGAAAATATTTGTGATCTCTCACATACTGTGCTTAGTTTTCAGCCTTCTTGATTCATTTTTTTTATTAGAGAATGGAGTTTTTCTTAGGAATATGTTTCGTCTATTGATTGTGAGGGTTTAAGAACTATGGAATTAATGCAACTGGAAGTCCAAGAAAGAAAGACAAAAAATAATTCTTCAGATAAGGAACAAATAGTGAGATACTCCAGACAGAAATTTTAGTAGAAAAAAGACTCTTTATACAATCCTGACAATTTAATGATTTTAACAAGGCCAAAGATTTGGAGCAAAGTTATTGGTAGGGGTAGGGTTCACACCACTTTTTCTGAACTGTCAAGATGGTCACTTCAGTTCCCAGTGGGGGAAGAGGGAGGGGAAACCTCCTTTTGGTGACAGGCCTTGCTGGCACTCCAAGCAGCGCAGCACAACATCTCTGGGCTGTGGCCCCTCAGGTCCCAGGTCCAACACAGGTCCAACTCAATATGCAATTCTTTTGGAGCCTGTGAAAAAGCACTTCAGTGCACCAGTAGCTGTGAATACTTAAAAGAGAAACCACAGTTTACACAAGCCTCAGAGATACAAAGCATAAGCTGTGAAAAAAAAAAAAAATCTGTAAGAAGCCCTCCCATGGATGTTATTTATGTTTTCAAAGTTCTCCTGAGGCTGGCTAACCCTTCCATGCAAAAGAAAACAAATGGTTTCCGCAGAGTCTTTAAGAGTCCTACTTGATGGGTACTGGAACAGGATGCGCAGAGAAGTGGTCACAGCACCAAGCTTGACAGAGTTCAAGAGGTGTTTGGACAATGCTCTCAGGCACGATACAATTTTTTGGGTTGTTTTTTGCAGGGCCAGGAGTTGGACTTTGATAATCCTTTTGAATCCCTTCCCACTCAGGATATTCTATGATTCAATTTTACTTTTTACATTGACTTTAAGATTTCTGGTCCTCTTTGATCTAGATTTTGGCTGTAGGAAGAGTCAGCTGTTGAGTGGTGCAGCACTCTTTTGCAGATGATATAGGTGTTGCCAGCTGAGATCTTGAGATAACACTTACTTTGGGTTTCCTAACTTTGCTTTCATTCCACTTGCTGTTGATTTCTCTTTTGTATCTTCTTTCTAGTAAAATGTGCTACAATACAATAAAAGCAGCTAAATGAAAATGAGACCCTTTTTAGGTTTCCATCTCCTGTTGTCTACAGGTTGGAAGATGACAAAAGAATGAAAAAATAAAAATTCATATCTAACTTCCTTCTATTGCTTTATGCTCTAATGCCATCTTTATTCCAACCCTACTGAACCAGTAGCAGAAATGTGTCTCCCTCAAATGCCAATCTCAATTTTATATTTTTGGTAGAATGTACTTTGACACCCTAATGACAATGAAGAAATAAATGGGGAATGAAATACAAATATTTTCTTTGGGGTTTATGTAGATATATATACTGTTAAAGTCTGGTAGAGCATCATCTGCAAAATATTTCACTCCTGGTTTTTTAACCTCAGTTTTTCAGGGAATGGCTCCTGCAGTAAGCTAGTTATACTTTCCAGAGAATATGCTTATATCTCTGCTGAAATTAAGCAATGTTATATGGTAGCACTACATGAGTAGTGCCTTTCAGATGAAATGACTCCCCACTCAGTGCATAACTATGATGTCATAATAAAACATCATGACATAACCATGAAAACTTCCATACCCATTCTAATCTTGTGAAAAATAAGTCATCCAATATAGACTTCTTTGGTTGACCTAAAATAATCCTGAGCCAATCAACTCCCTATAACTTCATCAGGATCTTTGTCTAGCACAAACAAACAACAGGCAAAAAGTCAGGATCTAGGCTATACAGTTATTCTATTTAGAGACTATCTGAAAAAAGTACAGGAATAAATGTCTCTTAACTTTAATGTGAGCTGCTGAGCACTTCTGAAAATTAGTGCAATCTATGTAAATGCTCAGGAGTGGATTTGGGAACCAAACTTTATGTAATTGTCAAAGTGTTTCCACAAAGTGTACTGGACATTGAACACAGGAAAATTAGATTGTCTGGTGAAAATAAGGTTCTGTATCTTCTAATGTCTAAATCCCTCCCAGTGAGGAAGCTGAAAAAATAAATATTTTAAAGAACAATCCACTAACAGAGGTAAATTAAATAATAGAATGCTGAATGATAATCTTCCTCTGTTATTGACTGTTAAAGATTATACTTTTCAATTTACAAGAAAAATGCAGTGGTGAGGAGTCATTTCTAAGATCCAGTCCCAGAAAGTTGACACAACTTAAAACAATCTCTTTAAGTGATTTTCTCCTTGGTTCCTGTTACAAAATGTACAGACATTGCTAGGCATTTTTTAAATCTGCCTATACAACTCTACTTTTTTCAGTGGTTTTATAAATAAGTGAGAGAATATCTGTATCCGAGGAACAGAATTTCTTCACCTGGAAGAATTCTATCAAGTTAATCTGGTCAACACATCTTCCTGACTCTCCATTCCACTCATAAAATGAAGATTATACCAACTTTCCTTGTCAGGTTCTCGGTATTGATACTTTAAGGACTGTTATTATTTGACTTGTATCCCTTCTGGATGTAAGAATAGAAAGGGTAACAATTTTGGCTGCATATATTACTCCCTATAAAATATGGAGAATATGTTGTAGTATTGAATATTACACAACCTGAAAATTAAATGTTAATAAAAACTTTTCTCATTCCCCTACTAAAAAATTTGTTCCAAACTTTCCAGCACAGGGGATCTGACTGGTTTTAGACCACACCTTTCTTATTTTAGGGCATATTTAGAGCACTCTGATCCAGTTAACTCCTGCCTCACTAGTGAGTTACTAGTAATGCTGAAGGCCTGCTGTGGACAAATAGAGTAGAAGACAAGAGGCTTATGGACCAGACCTGCTTCATGAATGGCCAATTAGACCACTTCAATAGTAGTGTATAGAATACTGGATGCTGACCTCAAGACCAGTTCAGCTTTATGCTACAATTATCTGAGAAAGGTTACAAATGGATTCCACATTCCCAAGAAATTCCCGAGAGAAACTACAAATCTGGTGAGTGAGAGCAACCACTTTGAATAATGGACTATTTTTGACCTGGACCTAATGATTTATGCATTCAAGGCTCAAAGGTTCCCCTTCTGGTTAGAGAACAAGGAGGAAACATGTAAATGAAGGCACAGGAGGAGCTCTGTGGGGAGCGACACTGGCAGCATGGCCAGCTCTGCATGCTGAGCTAAATGGAGCTCAAACTCTAATGTAAGCCAGTGGGCAATGTCAAAGGGAACAAGAGGCGAAACAGAAGTAAACAATGATGAAAACTATATGTTCTCTATTTCCCAACATGACTGTCAAAACAATTCCATAAATTGATCCATTTTGGTAGCAAAAATTCTGACGCAGTTATACAGATGGCTTGATTGCTGGCGTCTGCCAAGCATGCTCTCAAGCCCAAGGAGAGCAACATGTAGTTCAATGTTATTCTGAGGTTATGTCAGTCTCACAAGCAGTTGCTCTCATTTGCTTTTCCTCCTCCAAATTGCCAAATGTCTTCGGAAACCTGAACTCCAAAATGCTCCCTTAATGCCGTTATTCAAATTATGTATTGTCTTTACCAGACTGTACCTAGTGCCCTTCCAATACTCTGTTTAGCAATTGTAATGCTGCACTGTAATGGACAACCAGTCAGCCCTGTCAGATTAGCTCAACTGAATCATTTTCTGCAAAAATTAAGAATAATCTACAGTACAGAAATAGGCCTGACATTGGGAATTGCACTCTTTAAACCTAAATGTCAGCCTAATCCTCAGTAAAATCTTTAGTAAAGTATGGTTCAATCCACCTAAAATTTGCTCAAATCAGAACACATGCAATTAAGACCAGATTGCCTATTTTCAGGAATGCCGAGCAACACACTGAAATTGCAAAGCATTTCTCTGCAGCCAGAAAGTTGCTTAAATGCTTAGTGCAATACTATAGAAGTGTTAGTGAGTGTATTTTATGGGGAGTTAAATGCCACTCACATGCAGACTCTGTTTTGCTATCCAAACTCAAGCAAAGTGACATCTCCACTCCACTTATTTCCCCTGGAGAATGTTCAGAATTTTGGCTACCCCTAAGCTCAGCTTGAATAGCACTAAATACACGTCTAAATCAGAGGAAGAAGTAGAGCTTGCACCCAGCACTTAGGACTTCTGGGGAGGAGACACTTTATTTAGACTAATGTTTACTTTAAAAACACTTTCAATATTTACTGATGTAAAATATGTACATGCTGGAAAACTAAGTTTGGACCAGCAGCCTTCCTTACTCCTGAATGCTGTAAGTCAGGAGTCAGGTTCTCTCTTGCAAGTCTTTCTCTGTTGCTTTTAGGCCTGAAGATGAACCACTGGGCCATTAAGAGGAAGATGGACAGCGCTATCTCTCTGGTCTGGTGTATATAGCACTTTCCCAGGTGGCAGGAGTTAAAACTGCTCGGACCAACTTCAGTAAGATCTCTTCCATCTCCTCCTTCACTTTCTACCGCCACAATAATAAGCAGAAGACGGGCAGAAAATGCTACACACAGTGGCTGTCAGCAGAGGAGCATTAGACACACTGGATCCCGGAATATCCTGCAGGTTTGGCATGTCTCAATGAAACAGGAAGACATTTTGCAGTCTGGGCTGTCTTGTGGAGTCTTTAAAAGTCCCTTTTAATCAGTGGAAAAAATACAGTGCCTAACTTGCCTGTATGGGTATGTCTTCACCTGTCTCTCAAGGAGCTCAGTGTTGTGAAATGAAGTGGATGACGTCCTTGGGGAATATGTGCAGCATCCAGCAGCTCTAAGTTTGGTACCTAAATGAGGCAGTCTGACTTTCACCCTAAGTTCTGAAATAACCACATTTCAGCTTTAAATGTAGAAAGGTGCCTTAAAGGCACAAGGTATTAAACACGTGGAACGGACTAAATCTGCTGAAGAATTTAATTTCAGCAATCAACTTTTATTAAACAGTGAGAACTACTTATAGATTATGACCTGTAGGTCAAAGGATTTGGTTTGAATTGTAAGATTCTTTTTCAATTGTTTCTTTATCCCACAGATTCACATGTTAGCAAAAAAAAAAATCAAAAAAAAATCTACCAGAAGACCAAGTGTGACAATTGCCTGGATGGGTTCACCAGAGATCAGTGACTTCTGGTGGTGGTACTTTACTCTAGGAGCTAATCCGAGGGTTGATCTGAAAAATATAATTTTGTTGGTCCTGCCTACCTCTACATTTATTTTAAGAGTTTAAATTTTTTTAACAATCATTCGCTTAGGTGACAAAAATAGACATTTCTTTCATGTTGAAGATTTTTTTAATTATTTAAGAAAGTTCCACCTGGCCATTTCTCAATAATATCTCTGTTTTGATTGACATCAAATTGGCTTCCTCTTGTTGACAGGATATCTGTTTATAACAGTATAACTTTCTTAATATGTTACAAAATTTCCCCAGTACTGAAGAAAAAAGCCAAAATTAAAAGAAAAATTCAAAAATATGGGTCTGGAATACCATATGGAATGCTTTAGAAAGTCAAATAGAGGGTTTGACTTTAGGGTTAATAGTGCTGAGGACTAGTTTTGTCTGGCTGCTAAAACCATTTGGCAGCATCGTGGACATTGGCTAAGTGCAGGCAAACTCCCTGCTGATGGGAAGTTGGGAAGACCATCCTTTCCAGCTCCAGCACATGATATCATCCTCCTTCCATGCCTGGAAAAGAGCAGGTATGTTGGTCACAGGGCTCAGGCTGGGCAACAGGACTCTGAGGTGTCTGATGGTGTTTCAGAGCTTCTTTAAAATGACTTACAGAGTTACTAGGAACTGTCTATTTGCTTGTTACTTCCCCTAAAGAACACAAAATATTGCATTCAGTAGAGGGGGTCTGTTGGAACAAGTGACAGTAGCTGAAGCATTTTTTACTACCCACCTTCATGGGCCAGAGTCAGGCTTGATTTCTTTCCCACCATATCTCCTTTCTCAGTGCACTTCTTGGCAAGGAGAAATGAAGCCAGAATGCCAAGGCTTGGGTGCTGCCTCTCCCTGGACAAGGGGCTGGTGCATACCAGCTATGAATGCTTTGCCTGATAAAAGCAGTCAAAAGAGAAGGGTAAAGAGCAAGAAGGCAAATTCCAGTATCTGCTGCCAGGATCAAGAAGGAGTGAGAAGACTAATGCCAAAGGAAACACTTTCCCAGCAGTACGTGCTAACCCCAGACCCTGAGTCCATTCTTAGCAGCAACCACCAGCAAAGGCTGGAGGTTATTTTAAACTTCCTTGGATATGTTACTGCCTGATTTATTAAAACCAGCACTAAATACAGGAGAGCTCAAAGATAAGTGCTAAGAAATAAAGTCCAAGAATATTTTGGAAAAGTTCTGAAGGAGTGCAAGAGAAGTGGTCAGCTGAGATACAGCCCTGTAAGGACAAACACGCTATCCTGGGGAAAGCAATGCTTTGACACACAAAACCCATTCAGTTTTTAATTATTTTTAATTTTTTTAAGTTTTTTTTTTTATCCTTACATGAACCTCACAAAATACATGAATCTCATGTTTAATAATAATAATCCCAGCCATGACTTTACATGTGCACCATGTGCACTGCAGCCTAGGTCAAGAAGACAGATGAGAAGCGAGTTCCTGTTGCTTTATACCCTGCAGCAAGAGTATTTCTTTGTAAAATATGTAAAATCATGATATAATTCCACAAGCAATTGGTTCGTGTGATAATTTATATGCTCAATACTTCTAAAACATTAGTTTCTTAAAAAATCTCTTGCTGAACCCTTGATCTCAGTGATATATATTAGACTAGTTTGAGTTTTAGAAATGCATAGTTGGGAAATAGACCCCCACTTTCAGGATTTCCATGCATTATTTTAAATTTTCAAGTCTGAAAATAGAAAATATGTGCCACCATACGAAGGGCAGGATTCATGTACACAAATACAGCAAATCTTTTCTTCAAGTTTTCCACTGCCTCAGAGCACAGACTATGAACAGTTTTAAGAATACTTTTTTTTCTCTGTTTTTTCCCCAAAAGTACTATTTTTGTTAATGTCTATTATTCTGTCACACTTTTTCTAGCTGAATTTCATCTACCATTGTGCTCCTTAGTCCCTCAATGTATTTAAATCCATCTGGAATTTTTCTAAATCCTCCATAGTTCTTCCTAACAGAGACAATTTGCCGATGGGGTACCACTAATCTCTCTACACACTGAGAAGCAGCAGTTCATGACAAATCTTTTTTTTCCTATCTCGTAACCGGTTCTTAATCTGCAGTGTTAACCTGGCCCTTGCTCTGTGACTCACTATCCCTAAAGTCAGTATGAAAAGCATCCCATTTATCTCCTGTTGACTTGAAGGGTAGGTACAACTTGTGGTTTTGCTGCAACAGCAGCTTTTCTCACATGAGAATCTGAAGATGCCTCAGGCCTAAGAAGAAGGAGAAGAGAGGGTCCCTGGCACAGCCTCCTGGAGGTCTACCCTCAGTGGCACTCAGATATAAATAGCAAGGGTTAAAAATGTGTACCTTAAAATAGTAGCTTATCACTGTTGTTGCCTCACAGAAGCTGCAAACAATACTAAGAAAGCATTTATTTTAAGGACACAGTTTAATTATTTTGGATTTCTTTTTTTTTTTTTTTTTTCAGCTAGATTTGTAAATATTTTAACAAGCAACATAATGGAAAACTCAGTTACTGAAGTATGAAATAGATTGATGTGAAGCTCTTTGTGTGCAAATTTCGGTAGTAACTGAGCTATGGTAGTGCTGCTGATTCTATTGCAATAAACAGATGTGGGTTTACCAAAGTTCCACAAGAGATTTTTCACTCCCATCTTTTCGCTGACTCCTGTCTCTTGGGAATTGGCTTCTTTTTAGAACTGGCACTTGCGACTAGGGAATTGGCACTTTTTAGCACACCAACACCACTGTTCTCTGAACTGAAAGGTCATTTGCCAAATCTGCCTCATTTAGCTGCTACGGTCAAAATGTGAGCCACATGCCCCACAGTCCAAAGGAAAGTTGTTGGATTTGCCTAAGGACGGAAAAATTAAGAGTATGTTGTCATTTACACGTGCCCCATGGATAAGAGGGTGTGTTCCTGCCACCTTAGGAAACACATAGCATGTCATAGCAGACACAGGAACACAGTGACATGACTGCCACTCTCATCAGGCTGGCAAGCATCAGCATAAAGCTACTGAATCCAGCCTTCTCCAACTCCTACTCCTCTTTTTCTAGACATAAAGGAAGTCTCAGTCACTGCAAGAAAAATGCTTATTATCCATACAGTGGAAAAGATACTGAGACTTTAGAGGGGTTTGCTCCAGGTCATAGAGGAGGTGAGTGCCATAGCAAGGACTACTGGGAACATTTTAACATCAAAGCAATTTATAGTGTTGCCATTAAATTCTTTCTGAGCCTACCAAGCCTAAGAAAACATTTAGACGCTGAAATTGTATTTATTTCTTTTGTCTAGAAATGCCCCTGAGAGTAACTCATCTGATAATCTGTAATGAAAGTCCTGGGCACTCATGCTTCAAGTCCATGGTGTTACAGCAGCCTGCATTGTGTGTCTGAATCTGAGTTCTTTTGTCTGTGCCTCAGTGTAGTTTTATATATCTTGAAGCACACATCCCCGATAAAGACTTACAGAAGGAATGTATTTCATGGATTTATTTTGGTTCAAACATGGTCTTTGTCTTACACTAAGGTAAAAAAGACTAATTTTGTAAATATTTTGCATTTATCCAGAATTCATGAAAGCAACCAAATAACTTCTGAGCACACAGCTATTCACCAGATTGTTTTAGAGCTGCCTGACTTCACAGCACTGTTATCGTAATCATTTTAAGGACACTGCAATTTTATTGCATTGGGCTCCACTTTCGTTTTTCTATGCTTGTTTCCTCAAAGGCTTTATTAGCCATAAACCCTTTTTAAGCTTACTTCTGTTTTGACAGCTCAGCAAATTCTCACTTTCTGTAATTTTTTCTCCCTCATCCCACCATGAGTAAGTGTGAATTTAAACCTCTTAATACAGATAGATTCAAGTCCAGACCAATTTGTAACACAAATGACACTTGCTAAAAATCAATGGTAGTGGTAGGGCTATGAAGGTCAGAGGAGATAACAGCATCATGGAAACATGGCAGTCGGAGAGGAGTTGAGAAGGATCAACTCTCTGGAGTTATAATGGACGTGTGACAGAGTGCCAGTCTGTACTTGCATTACTTCAAACAGGAACTAACTCCAGCCACGTTAATAGTAACAGATTCATACAGATGGTTTGTCCCTAGCAGAAACACAGAAATAATAGCAAAAATCTGTGCCATAATTGTGATGCCCTCCCTTCCAAGGCTGAAATGGACCCCATCAAAGTAATCCCTAATGCATTTTAAGCTGAATGCTAGAAAAACCTATGGAGTTGACTCCTGCACCCTGAATCCCTGATGCAAAAAAGCCTTGAAAAATGCAAAACTGTTCTTTGATATCAAATTACTTCTTCATAAAAGTAATTAATAAATGAGATTGAGGACAACTGATGATACACATTTTAATGTGCTTCTGACATTTGATTCTTTCCCTTCCTTCATATCTCCATTTTCTTTCAAGGCAGTGGAAAGTCCAATTTTTAATGCAAATGGTTTAAATTAAAAATGACAAAGTGCTTCAGACAACATAGTATTAAAAGAAAGAAGTTAAAAAAACCCAATATATTAGTTGATAAGGGAACCAGAGCACTTCCCCTGTGAAGGCATCCTGAGGAAGTTGGGAGTGTTCAGCCTGGAGAAGTCAATGTTTGTGAAGACCTCATATCATCCTTGCAGTGTCTGAAGGGGAACTACAAGGAAATCAGAGAGGGGCTCTTCATCAGGAACTGTCATGATAGGACAAAGGGGAATGGCATTAAACTGAGGGATAAGGTTTAGATTAGATGGTGAGGCCCTGGAATGGGTTGCCCAGAGAAGCTGTGGATGCCCCATGCCTGGAAGAATTTCTGCTCAAAAGGAAAATGTTTTCTCTGTTCCAGTTTATTCTATGTGTTCTGAATTAGTCCTCACTGATTTTCTACTTGTGAAATTACTTCCTTCTCATTTTTCGTGGTCAAGCATTTACATTTTGTACACATTATCTGACCTAAGAAATTTTAAAAAAAAAAAAAAAAAAAGATGGCATTTTTGTATCTGATCAACCCAGGAATGGGCAGAACAGCACTGATGAAAAGGTACTGCATTATGGTTTACTATGCTGCATTCCCATGAATCCTGATCTTTGGCTTTCTTCTTCTGTTTAAACATTTCTGTTCAGCTGACTGGAGAGATACAAATGTGAGAGAGTCCTTGTGGAACTACTGGGTCTCCAGGCACACACCTACAATTGCTCATTGCCCTTCATTGGCTCAAGGGACCAATGACTCCTTGTTATTACTGTCATTAGTGTAACAGGTGGGCTGATCACCAGCTACATCAATCAGAAAATTTTCTCTCTATGTTCCTTTAGAAGTAAAAATGCATAGTGGGTCTCAATAGAAATAAGAGGAAAACATCTGGAAATGCCAAGTTCTTTGAGGAAGGAAAGGTGGACACTTGGAAGGCCTCTTCTCATGTAAAGTGACATACATGAGGTGAAAATCATGTTCTATTATAATATATTTCAAGAGTTTTTGAAAGCACAAAAGCTAAGAGCAACTGAAGTAGGACAGATTACCATATTATCTCTGCACAGATATTGAATTCAAAATATAAAAAGCTGAACTCTCGCATTTAAAAAAGGAGAAAAAAACAAACAACAAACAGAAGCCAGTGTTTATAGCTCTCTGTGGCAAAGTCATAGTAACTACCACTTTTCTGTTATTTTCTTGTGGTGAATAAGAGGCATGAGGTGTCATTTTCCTATGGGAACACATAATATCAAAATTAATGCAGTGAAGCAGTAATGTGGGGGATATGATCTCTGTCACTTTCTAAGTACCACAAGAAAACTAGAGAATTATAGATGGAAAAAGGATTTTATGTTTAGAAAATTCTTGGGTTCATGAATAACTAGGTGTGAGGAGTTAGCAACAGAAGATTCTAGAACTATGTCTCTAGCAATTCTGGTGTTGAGACACACTGAGCAAACTGTGTCTACTAGATAATTTCATAGGCAAGGATTTTCCATGTGTTATTCAGATAGGGGGTCAAGCTATATTGTCAAAAACAAAACCTTTGGCTTTAAAATGTATGATTGACAAGTATGGAGCTTATTTATGCAAAAGAGTATTCTAAGGAAAGTGACAAAGTGAGAGATAAACATTTTACATTTAACTTCTTTTTTAATGTCAGCAGTGCTGCCCCTTGGCGATTTTAACAAGACTTCAGTGACAACAGATTTTCTCTTTTATGTATGTTTATAATTTCTTTTAGTTTTTAAAGATAGTTGTAGAAGTTAATTTAAGAATATGCACAAATCTCTTTCCTTTGACAAAGTGCACTTGTAGGTAGAATAACAACTTCAAAAAGGACAGTGAGATATACAGAGAAGGTCGAATCACTGTTTCTTTCCGTATGTATGTATTAAAGGACAAGAACAGTTTGTTATTATTTTCTAAAAAGATCTGAAAAGCCTCATGGAACTCAAAGCTCAGCTGCTAAGAAAGAAAACCTTCCAGTAACTAAGAACAATAAAACCTATCAAATCTGTTTCATTGCTGTAGATCTTGTGATTCATTCTTCCTATTTATTTTAAATTAAATTTTTAAATGCAATTAAAATGTTTCCACCTGGTAGGGGAAACAAAAAATGAAGATCATAAAAATACAATTCTTTAACGACCTGCCTAGGAATACAGAAAACTTGAGAAAGAAAACAAGAGTTCTGTACAATCCAGCTTCAGGGTCCTAACCTGAATGCCATCCTGAGGAAAGTAATCATTATATGTAAAGCAGTATCATTTATCACATTTGTAAAGGTGGAGAAATAATATCAAGCATTTGGAATTAACCTAACCCTTCAGCATGTTAAATGGGTCAGACTAATCATATTCCATAGCAATTTTATACTATAAACACAAGATCTATTTTCAGATTTTCACAGCACCTGAAAAGAATACAAGCTACCTCAGATTAAATGCATAGACATGCAGGTAGGATCCAATTCAGTTAACAAATTGTAAAGAGATTTACAACCTATGTAATTTTACACAGACAGTCTGGAATTGAGAGTTATCATATGACAAAACATGAAATATTCAAGAATTGTCTAATACAATGCCAGAAGTTGACTCACAAAGCTAAGAGAGTTGCCACGAGCTGTCTGTGATCTAGTCTATGATCTAGTATTTATATGAAAAACTTCAATCACATGCATTCTGATAAATCATAAAACAGGAAAGGTTCCCTCTGCATTAGGTGTCCAAGCATGGCTCCAGACAAGCATGACCTGATTTTGAAGCTTGAAAGACTGTGATAAGAAGTGAAAAGAGATGAACTTTCCAACTAGGAAATATTCAAGGATTTTTCTTAGTGCATTTAACTCTAGATACTCAGTCTCATATTTGATAAATTGCACTCCAGCTTGGCTATTTAAACTGCTGGACGTGCAGCAGCTTACATCTGGTTTTACTTGGAAGTGGTAAGAACTGTATGTTCTGCAAAGTCAAGCTTTGGGTTTCCTCATGAGACTCTCAGCAGACGAAACGCTGTGTAAATGTTTTGATTGTGGGATCCAGTACTGTCAAGTCCACCACTAAACTGTGTCCCTAAGTGACACATGTACACCTCTGTCAAATACTTTCAAGTGTGATGACTCCACCACTTCCTGGGCACCTGTTCCAATGCTTGACAATCCTTTCTGTGAAGTAGGTTTTCCTAATATGCAATTTAAACCTCCCCTGGCACAAGCTGAGGCCTTTACCTCTCAATCCCTCTGAAAAGCCTTCCAGCCCTCCCATAGATCAGCACTCTCTCCCAACTTGATGTCCCCTGAAAACTGTCTGAAGGCACATTTGATCCCCTCATGCAGACCATCAAGAAAGATATTAAATAGCACCGGCCCCCGTACTGAGCCCTGGGGAACACAGTTGTGACTAGCCACCAGAGGGATGTAACTCCATTCACCACTATCTAAGCCCAGCTATTCAGCAAGTACTTTACCCAGAAGATGTATACCTGTCCAAGTCATGAGCAGTCAGCTTCTGCAGGAGAATATTGTGGGAAAAGGTGTCAAAAGGCCTTACTAAAGTCTCAGTGGACTATATCCACAGGCTTTCTTTCACCCACTAAGTGGGTCACATTGTCAAAAGATCAGGTTGGTCAAGCAGAACCTGCCTTTCATAAACCCATATTGTCTGGGCCTGATCCCCTGGTTGTCCTGTATGTGACACATGATGGCACTAAAGACAATCTGCTCCATGATCTTCCCTGGCACCAAGGTCAGGTAGACAGGCCTGTAGTTCCCCAGGTGCTCCTTCCAACCCTTCTTTGTAAATGGGGGATTACATTTGCTGATTTACAGTCAACTTGGACCTTCCCAGTCAGCCAGAACTGCTGGTAAAGGATAGAAAGTGTCACAGTGAGGACTTTGTTCTGCTCCCTCACTATCCTGGGTGAATCCCATCCAGCCACAGAGAATTATGTGTGTCTTAGTGATGTAGCAGGATGATGATTGTTTCCTCCTGGATTATGGAGGCTCTGCTCTGCCTGTAATGGTAAAGAGGCTGAACAAAATTAGACTAAATTATATTTTTATATAGAGAGTCTTCTACAACATTTGGAAAAATGACCTTCTTCAGCAAGTTTCATTGAATAATAACAGAAATAATTCAGGGAAAACCCATCAGTGGGCGACTAGCTAGGAAGAAAACCAGGTGAGATGATACAGTGAAGAAACTCTGGGTTGTGAACACTGAAATTCAGAAAAATTCCTGTGACAATATACATAAGGTGTACTAACAAACACAGTTAAGCTATGGCAGTCTGCATATGTGTGATGGAGAGCCAGAGAAGGATATCCCTGTATGGATAGGTGCCTTCACCATGAACAGAGGAAACAGAACCACCAAATTTGGCCAATATGTGATCACAGCACGATCAGAAACACAGCTGGAGGAGACAATTCATGGAAACCATGGTTGGCTAAGGACTTGGCCTTTAAAAGCCTATGGTTAGAGTTGTAGCAATCTGGGCAGAAATAAACAGTTTAACATGCAAACTATTGAAAAGTACAAAATACTGTTACAACAATAAACTGATTTCCTTTGCATCATGAAGGGGAGTCTGAGTCTTTCACCAGCCACAATTCCCCACTACATAGAGCTCGGAAAGCTCTAAGCTTTACAGAATTTATGATCCAAATAAAGTCTGGATGGTCAAAGGAGATGGTGTCATGAAGATACTCTTGGGTATAAAGGAGCCTTCCAGATTGATGCGAGTTAAAAGAGCTGGAGGAAGTAATGCTGAGCTGGGGAAAAATTGGCTTTTACTGCTTCACATAACATTCATAGGCAGGAATCAAGGGGTGCTGTTAAACTAGGGTATTCCACCAGTTTCTGGTCTGTTTCTGATATGCAGCCACATGCATTTCAAAGCAACACAATATAGTAAAAACAAGAATACCCCATAATCTTATTGCCTTCAATTCCATTAATAAACATGAGACAGTCAAAAGAATCAATCCATGCTAAACAATTTCCTGTTTCAGTTTTATATGATGCTGGGCAGTGATTTATAAACTCATTCTAGAAATTCCTAATTTTTCACAGAAGATGAGTCGGGATCACTAACCAAGTATAACATTGTTCTCATAGGGCAGAACAGAATCCCAAATGTTCCTGTAATGAATTGTGTATCACTAAGGGGCTAAAGTTGTCTTTTGAAAGTACTGTATTAAATGTCAGATTCATTACTGACATGACCTGAAATCATTAGGTCTTTCTTTCTAAACTAGCTGCATATGTGATGTTTGGAATCCTATATGTGTTATTTTGAGATCAAAATGAAACCACAGAGAAAATACTGTGCTTTATTATTGTGTGTCATTTTTTGAAAGAATGACTCAGGCATTGATATTTAGACTACTTTCAAGTCAAATATTTAAAGCTTGCGTCCTAACCATAAGCACACTTTCTGGCATATTGGAAGGTCACTGGAAAATGAGAAGATCGAAAGAGGTGTAAGCAAAAGACCTGCAAACTTAATATCTTCTGCAAGGGAAGAAAGGCAACTGTTAAGAAAGCGGAACTGTTTTCTTATATTTTCATCAAAGTGATGAACAGGTTCCAAACAGTTTCAGATGTATTAAAAATCAGGCCTGTGGCATTTCCTTCTTGTACATTCATATTTCATTAGGTACAATGGCTTTATCTTTTTTCCAGATAAAAATGCCATTCAAATTGGCTGCTACACTTACTCTTTCACTGTCACAATGTAGCCATACTCTGGCTCCTCGGAAGACTTCACTTCAAGCTGTAAGCCTTGTCCCGTATTTTTCTGAGGCTTTTCATAGGAGTTTCCCTCCTGCATTAAAGCGTTCTTAATCCAGTAGTGGGTCTTGCTTGGGTCTTTGGAGTCAGATTCAATGCTCTCTGCAGTTGTCAGCTCCCTTGAGAAAGTCTCACTTTTTACGTTTTCCACACCAGCATTTACTTCTTCTGAGAAAGAAGAGTCAATTTCTTCAGATTTCTTGGTTTCTATCTTACTAGATTCTTCATGGATAATGCCTTTAGGTGTATTTTCAGGTAACACATTCTCATTCAAGAATTTAATTAGTTTTGCAGTGTTCTCCTGTATTGAAAAAATAAGATTATTTTTAAAACCAAACACAGGAATGTTACACTGAACCACACATGGATATAATCTTTCAAACTCTAATTGATACAGTGGTCTACTTATACAACTGTTGCATGGTCGGTTCCTTAACTTCTATAAGCTGCCAGACTATGTTAAGTACATAATATTTATTCTGTATAATAAAAGAGCATTAAATTATGCCACTACATTTTTCCAAGGGTTTTCAGGTATCTGTGTGTTTAAGTGCAGATAAAAATAAAACTTTGTGATAAGTTAATGAAAAGGAGAAAGAATAGAAATATCCATCAATATGTCTCACAAGTTATAACGCAGGAAAGGGAACAGATATTATATGACCAGTTCTATTTCACTTATTCTTCTCCACAAGTGGTGACAAACTGTGAATGATCCTATAAGCTAAACTTATGATCACAAAAAAACCCCCAACTGTGTCATATATCAAAATGATAAACAAATGAGCAAAAGTCAAAATAGATGCCTGGAACAATTCATGTGCTAGCTTCATTACACAACTTTATTGCAGCCAAGCATTTGGGAGGAAAGGATGCTTAACAGGAACTTTGTCTTCTGTATTGCAATATATTTTATTCTATCCCAACCCCTGTTCAAGCCACCATTAAGAAATCCACACATGGGATCCTCTGTAAGTCTATTGTTAATACAGCACTTCATTCCTTAAAGAATTTTGTGTGGGTGGTTAAAACTGCTGCCACGTAGTCCATATGTGTATTTTCCTTGCTTGGTAGAGGGGTTGATGAGATTTTACTGTAAACACAGGAGGATTTTTCCATTTATGAGTCTTGGAGCATTAGCTTTTGATTGAGTGTATAGTCGGAGAAGTTTCTCACAATTTCTAAAAATATTCCTTTGACATTTTTCTGCCCCATGCAACACAGAAAAAGAAAGATGAATATACCTCAAAAATGGCTGAATGTTGGACAGAAGTCCATAGGATATGACTCAAATCTCATGAGGAATATTGTAAAAATAATCGGGATCAAAATGCTATATTTGTTTTTGCTAGCTATGGTACGAGATGTAATGCCTAGAGCTTTTGTAATACCTTTGATATTCAATGAATTAATGGCAACACATAAAACTGAATGGTGGGTCTCACAAAAGAAGAGGGAATTTTGAAACACAGCCCGTCCTGATCCCAATACATGCCTTCAGAGGGAATATATTTATTCATTCCCTTCTGAAAACCAATTATATTATCTGAGAAAGGATGTTTATGTTTCCCAGAAATCAGAGCCAAAGGACAGGGGAAAGTAGAGTGTTTTCAAGAACACCTTGATACTCAAAATATACTAACTAGAGGAAAAGCCTGAACATATCTGAACATCATAAATGTTATGAATTCTATCTTTTTATAAATTAAAGAAAGGCAAAAAAGGACTTGATTTTTCTTTTTTGAACAGCAAAATTCATTATGGTAAAGGTTTAAATAAATGTTGATTTAATATTTCAGTGCAACAACAGCAACTTCCCTATCTGTCGTACTGAATCATAGTCACACAAAACAAGTCTTACATTTCAGAATTGCATTTTTGACCTTCACTGCACTGAAACCTGATACTCTGGGATGGAATACTTGTTTTGTTAAAAGACTGATACTCTACCTCTTTATCAGTTCTGGCACTGGCTTCAAGCACTCCATTGTCTGTAGGATATGAAAAGCAAAAATATATGGTTATGAAGGGCAAACATCATATATGAAAAAAACCTGTTCATAGGCTGCTTTGTAGCAGTAGCCTCTTTATGTAATTTGACCATGAAGACATCAAACCTGAAAGGGCACAGTAAAGAGCACTATATGATTTGTTATTGCTATTTTAACCCCAATTCAATAACAAATTAATGCAAGATCAATAGACATAGTACTTCAAGAGCCAATGTAATAGTGTTATTTTGCTAATTAAGTGTTCAGTTGTCATATCAGTTTTCCAGTATCTGAGAAAAAAACTCCAATAAAATGGCTCTTGTTCGTTGAATTGATATTTACAGTAAGGAAAAAGGAAACATATATATCCCTCATAAATATTTTGGTGGAAGAAAATTGCTTATTTCAATAGATATCATTCACCAAAACCATTTTACAGTTTAACTACAGTGATGATATTCAACCACATCCTCAACCCCAGTCAAATAATGCTGGCTTTTTTGGTTTATGACCTGAGCGTTATTCATCTTTCTCAGCATGATTCAGGATAAATCCTGAAATTCACTCCTTTTAATCTACAAAAAGATTTGGCAATTAAAATAACCAGAATATCCATAATTAGTAAGCATTTCAGTATTTCACCATGAAAAAAGATAGTAAGATACAATCACTCTTTATGACTTATAGTACACATTTACAGTGTCCCAGATAAAACATTCCTAAAATAGAGAATGAATGACTGGTAACAAGTCCCACTGTGGTATCCACTCATTAAAGGCAATTACTGTAGCTCCTGAATCTGCATCAACAGGAAAGTATGTATGCAGAAAGAAGCAAATAACCATAATAACTCTTCTTATTCCCTAAGCAGGAAAGGGGAACGTGTGGTTTTGTACCTGTACTTGTTTCAGATTTTCTTCTGGAAGTAATTGTGGTACATAAAAGAATGATTAACTAATGTAAAACAATTTTTTTCCACATATTTTGAAATACATCTTGTAATATAATAATTTTCGTTATCTTTTTGTTGAAACATCTCATTCTTAAGAGTAGGAAATTAGACCAAACATCATAAAGCAATTTGTATTTCGATATAATTGGATCTGTAGGTTTATCTTGTTTATGAAACTTGAGGACCAAGTGTTCACAAATAGATTTTTTTTTTTGTAAATAAAGAATGCGCTGTAAAAAAGAAAAGAACAAAGCTAAAATTCTGCAGCCTTTGGAGAAATACAGAAATTTCCCTCCCGTCTTCTCTAAAATTGATTCTAAAAAGTCTAGCACTAGTGTGAAACAATAGAGGAAAAATAGGGTAGCTGTTTTTTGTTGTACTTAACTCTCATAATTAATACCTGGTATATTAACACTGTTTTCAATTAATCCATTCTTAACCTCTGGCCTTCCTTGGGCAACTCCTTTCTTTGTTTGTGCTTCTGTTTTGTCCTCTTTAGTTTTTCCATCACCCTCTTCTGTTTTTTCCTGAATGTCAACACTCTGAATTGCAGTGGCGATAGTATCAGCAATCTCATCCAGTTCAGTTGAGCTGAGATTCTCCACATTCACTTGGTGTTTCTCTAGGTCCTTCAGTACATCTTTAATAAGTGTCTCTAGATCACAAAACAATATAAACATATTATTTAGCTGCATACATGACACATATTCACTTATACCAGAAAATATCTTTCATTTTTCCTAAAAGATAGCTTTTCCTTCATAGAGAACATCTGGTTTCTAAAAGAAGTCATGCACATTCATGCTACATTGAAAGGATGTTAAACTTTATAACCAGATGAATATGTGTCAGGACTGGGGCATGTATACCACTACAACCCAGCAAGTTGTCCTAGAGAAAGGGCTTAAAATTATCACTTTATTTCCTACTCTAAACTGACTCACAATACTAAAGTGTTAACATAGTTAACTTTTTATGTCTGCAAAACAGCACAACCAAAGACAAACACTACTGTTTCTTGGAGATCAGGTTTCTTTGTTGATTTTTTTTTTTGCAAGACAAATAGCTATACAGAGTTCTGAGGAAAAAAAAAAA
>VXBA01001856.1:173771-294000 GCA_013399895.1 Serilophus lunatus
AAAAAAAAGGATCTATTTTGTCTTTCAATTAAAAAGCTCCGCTTCAATTAGAAGGGGATATGGATACATGTCTATTGCATACATAGATTTGTAAAGAACAGAGCTTCTACACTGTATTATTGATTTCTACTGAAACATATGTATTTTGTCAAATATATTAATATATATATATACACATTTGTCAGCTACGAATCATTTACCAGCTACATTGGGGAAAAATCAACAAAATAAAACAGAACATGTGATAAAAGTTTTGAAGATAAGGAAATTCAAGGACAGTGGATATTAATGATGAGTCTGATGGCAGAGCATAATATCTCTCCAGAGAAGGCTCTTTTCTAACTGTATATATTGCATCTATACTTCAGCACCAGTTTACATAACTGCAAAACTCAGCCTAATGTCCCTTGGAGTATGAAACACTAAATGTAGGGCTTACTGTAGTATACACAAACCATTTTCAGTCAAGCCTCTGTTCTGTTTATTCATGTTGATAAGGAATTTGGCTTACACATGCATATGTATGTGAGCAATAAAACTCTTTCACAAAGGTAGGATTGTGTAGGAAGAGGAAGATATGAGCTGCTTTTAAATCTCTGTTGAATGTATAAATTTATATATAAGCACTTTCAAGGCAATATTAAACTTTTTTTTCTCAGTAGTAACAGTCTCCCTGTTAAGCACTGTGGTAGGACATGTTTATCATCATCTGTAAACACGACTTTTAGGACCATGATGTCAGCTTTCAGGCTTACTTAAACGTGAATTAAAAAGGAGGAAATCAGGAAAACATTGATCTAAGAAGGGCTAAAATGAAGGATTTTTAAAAAATTTTTCACAGAAAAAGAGGAAGTAGATAGAAACTAAGAAAGAAGTAGAAGTAGTTAAGAGACTTTTCTGCTCCTGGGAAGAGGCATTAGAATATCTGTGGTTTTTCAAGGAGACAAGTATCAAGGATTACACATCATTGGGAAAAAGAGGCCAAAACCTTGGACAACTCTATCATTTTTTGGACCCCTCAGTGTTTACTGAAAAGGTCAGAGCCTACAACTCACCATCATCTTCCCAATGCCATCTCAAAGCAAAGAGTAAGCTCCTCCAACCTGACACATAACTCATCAACAAAACTAGTGCCATTTTCCCTTAACTAATAAGTCCATATAAAGCAAAAGATCTTAAGCAGCTTAAGTAGAAAGTTTACTGTGAGCCAGAGTTGGAACATTTGAAAGGTCATTCTAATATACTTTCTGTTCCAGGTGAAAAGGAAACATTATTTCCAATAATCCATCATGGTGTTATTACAAAATGCTACTGATTTAATTAGAAATTTGAGCTAAGGTTGTAAACTGTGAATTTTTGAAATTTATTTTAAGAAAGGATAGTTTTAAGAACACTTAAATGCAATTATCAGTTAAAAAGAGAGGTTAAATCTGTGATGTTATTTCTAACTGTGACAGCCAATAAAGATTTTGGTACTGTACTGAATGCTTTGTATGGGAAAGCAAATGTTCAGTAAGGAGAGTCAAAGATTTAACTCACAACCTGTGCTAAATGCTCTTGGCCGAGATATTTGGAGGCAGCAAAATTAATAGAGAAGTTTGATGGAAGCTTAGTAACACTTCAGAGAAAACTGAATACTTTCCACATTTCATTTTGTAGTATTGATCCACGTTATGAATTTAATAATCTAGTAAGAACATCATGACCAAAAGCTTTAGTTTAGGAAAGTAATCTACAAGAGCAAATGGATCTGAACTGCAACAAAATTTTTTAATAGGCTTGATCAACCTGAGCTCAAGAAACTTTTTCAAGAAGCACAACAGCTACCTGGCAGATGGCCACTTGGAGAGGATGTTACACATGGCAGGAATGCAGAAAATCAAGCTGTAGGAAAACACAGCACTGCCAGATTACCACAGGAGCCTTGTGTCTGCTTAGGTATAATTTCTGTTCTTATTTTTATAGAAATATTGGACAATACCTTGACAGAAAAACCTAAATTATTAAAACATAGCTAAAAAAGTCAGCAATGAAAAGATAAAAATATATGTCAGATCCAAATCAAAACTAAAGCTTTACAAATAAAACATCATTTGAAGACAAATCTGAAAAGAGAATTTCATTTCAGGGCATGTATATTTAAGAGAGTTATATTAATGTAACACTAGTATATTTTTGTTTATTTTGTTTGATTCACAGCCAGCTGTCAAGACCCACTACTGAGCTACTCAAATGTAGCCTTGCCATTTCCACTCCATTCCATTTTTCCCAAACTAACTTTTCTCTATATTTATTAACTTAGCCAAGTCTTATCTCTCCAGTTTATTTCCACAGGTTCACTGTCAACAACAACAAAAAAAAAAAATCTCAAACAAAACAGGAATGGGGGAGCAGGACATGGAATAATACAAGAAAAAGAATGGCCACAGGCCCTACTCCAGATCATACTGACAGGCTCACTGTGGGTCCTCCTGGTTCACTGAAACCCCCATATTATATAGAGGAGCCTCTTGCTCCTCTAATGCTGGTGCTCTTGCCCTGGTCATTGCCACCTGGGCACAGTCCAACAAACAAACTACTAAACACTTGCATTGATATGAGTAAAACTGAGACATTTTCTGCTACTTTTATTGGACAACTGCAACGTGATTTAAAATGTCAAGGACCAAAGGCGGTAAACACAAGGGACTTCATATTTTCGGTACTCTGGAAGGGACAGTCACCACAGTGCCTGCAGTAGGCTGGTGAAATGTAGGTCTACATAATGTAGGTCTGATGTGATGTTAATCCACGTCTGTGTTAAATATGGATGTTTCCGCTTCTTGTTATGGCACTTGTCCATGTTGGTAATAATTTGCAAATTATTGGATAAGGCTGATACACAAATAAATATTAGTGCATCTGTTTACAAACACCTTTGGGTAATATGATGAATTTATTAAAATCAGGAAATATTGTTGGACAAAGACCAAAAAACAGATGGATACTGCAGTGGCACAGCACTTAAGCAGCACACATACTTGAACATGCACGTACCTGTGCACAGCTTTTATGCTCTCCCACTGACCCCTTCTAAATAGAATCAGCAATGCTCAGCCATGTTTCACAGGGGTTGTACTGCAAACAAGACTTCTCCCTTAGCTCCAACTATCTCCTTGAAGATTGAAAGTTGCCTTTCTTAGTTGACTGGGAAACATGATGACAATAAAATCATATAGCTCACACATGATGCAATTTTTAATATAAGCCTAACCAGTAGAATTCCCTAATAAGTAACAGTAGCAGCTTATCAAGGGAAAATACTTTTTATTACCCAGAATATAAATCATGTCTCTTACCCTGTTGACACAGGTACCAAATCCAGCTTGCCTGAAAACCCCAGGGCACACCAGCAGTAACTTTGTTAGAAGTCCCACAGAGTGGTCTGTCTTCTTCAACCCCATCCCCCCTACTGTCCACATGTCAGTTTTCACTCAGCAGCTGAGTAAGATATGGAAATAGTGATTCCAGTTTTGCAAGATAAAGGATGTACAGGAATATTTTTGCTACATAAATGTGGAAGTTTGCTATTTTTTAACGACATCTGAACTGCTGATTTTTTGGCCTTTTCAAAGCAACAAAGAGATGTATTCTGTAATATTTAACACCCCAAAAATTAGTAGATTAGAACAAACCACGTAAAGCCAAGCCAAATTCTCAGCACAGTTGGTGCAGAAGAGCAATTAACAATTCCAGTACTGCACAGTGACTACAAAAGCAGTACCCACGCACATCACGCTACTCCCAGAGGTAACAGCTTCCAAATTTGATAGAAAAACAGCTCCACATTTCCTGCTCTTGTATTTCTCCTTCAGGGTGCCTTGTTAGTGAATTTACCTGCCACTGTTTTGCAGCAATTCTCAGTACTAATCTGCTCAGTACCTTCTGGATTCTTCTCCCAATCCAGTCCCCTGGTCTAATCCTGTATCAGATGCAGCAGAGAAATGAGTACCCCATGCTTTTCAGGTCTTTTAACAGTTATGAGGTTTACAGATTGTGAGAGAAACAACCCACAAGCATACAAAAACCCTGAAGCACTAGACAGACTGAAGAAAGGTTCAAAGGAAAAAGAGATGATCAGCCTGGGATATTCCCGACAGTCAGACTAAGAAATCTGAAAAATCTGAATCCAAACTATCATCATTCCAGTGGACATCTTAAGCTGCAGTCTCTCCTCACCACTTCCTTATGACACTATTAAGTGGCTCAAAAATACAAAGGAAACCTTAATATTTCCTACTCAAACAATTCATAATGTTATGTCTATGCAACATTTAAAAGCAAGTGCAATGGCAGAAGTTCCTACAGGGCACATTATGTATGAGAAATCAAAGTAGCACAACCCAATGAATTGTGAAACATGTTATTCCCTGTAAGTGTTAAGCATTTTTTTCCCCATTGGCTCCTACCAGGAAAGGTGAAGTGGAACAGCTGGAGGATAATGAAACCAGCATGTGCCTAGTTTGTTTTGAGTCTAGCAACAAAATTGTCTAACCTGTGCAAGAGACTTACAGTGCCACCTGGATTTGATTTTACATTATAGCTCGTTCCTTGAAACCTATTATCTCTGGGCACCATACCAAGAATGCTTTCACTTCTGAGCATCCTTTAGATTGTAAGCATTATCTTTCCTCTACTACAACTTTGATATTTCTATATGTTTCTGTGTGTTCTGGTTTTTTGTTGTTTGTTTTTGGGGTTTTTTTTTAAACAAACAACAAATGAAAGAACACTACACTTTCTGGATAATAATACCTACAAAACAAATTCAAAGGAACCCTCTTATGTATCACCAAAATCCATTGGTGACTACAGTGTAACAGATGCGAGTGCTTGACAATGGCTGAGGACTGATACTTTCATTTTCCAGACATTCTGAATCACAAGAATAATATCTATAGCTAGATTAGTATAAAGAAGCACCAAAATGAATCTGAGTTAGAAAGGCTACCTGATCCTCAAGATTCATATTAACAAAGCAGTGCTTAAAGCATATCACAGAATCCTGTGGGATGTTACCCTCTATCTTCATTTAAGCATTTATCGAATTCTCATGTACAAAAGAAACCAGGATCCAGTCACTGTTAAACAGCATTAGCAAAAAAACCCAAAAAAACAAAAAAACAAACAAAAAAAGATGGAAGTCCAGCAAATGGGTTGTTTGTTACAGAATGTCCAGACAAAACTAGATGGAACTCCATCTTCTTGTATTACTCTGGGTCCATGTAGCCATGGAATTTACAGACTCCTCCTTTCTCTTCAATGTCTGCTAGAATTTATCTCACTGTTAATTTCTTTGTCTAATCACTGTTAATTTCTGTGTCTAACTTTGTATTTTACCCATAGTCCTTGAATTTCTAGCTAAATAAAGAGACATAGAACCAAACCAGGCATTTCTATGTTACCTTTATATAGTATGGGATGACTGCATAAAACCAGATTTGATAGCAAAGATATACCCATAATTACGTGTTGTTTGTAAAATGCTTGAAAATATAGCAAGTTACATAAATGCTCTGTCTTCCTGAGTGCCATATATTTTTGCATGCATATGGAAGGTGGGTTGAAGAATGTGGGTAGATGTTTGCAGCAAAAGAGTAGCTAGAATGGTGAAAATTATTACTGTGTTAAGGCAGATATAAATATGTCAATAGTAGGAGATATATCAAATGTCTAATTTTATTTTCTTTGTCTCGAAAAGGCTCAGGGAGCGTGAGGGAAACTTCAGGTAAGCTAAAATAAGTAAATATCAACTTTACCATCCACTACACTCAGAGGGTCCTTTGGATCATCCTTGGAAGCAGATTTAGGTCTCAGCATCTCAGGGGTTGGCCTCAGCACTCCAGGCGTAGGCCTTGGCTGGAACAGCTTCTTCATTTTAAAATCTTCTGCTTTTCCTTTGGCAAAAGTTCCATCGAAAGGACTGACTTGTGTAGAGTAGAATCTACCAGCATAAACCTGAGACCCTTTAGTCCTGCTGGGAGGGCTTTTATCGTTGCTTTGTGCCGACAGGTTCTGAGTGATGTAGGAATGCAGTGCAGCCATCAGGGTTTTCTGGTCAAGCCCCATTTCAGATTCTGGTGAGAACTTGTCTGCCTGAGTCTGGCTGAAGGTCCTCCCACGGAGGCTCTCAATGAGCTGTTGCTGGGATGTTGATGCACGGGCCAAAGGAGGTGCTTGTTCTTTGGAGTTTTGCCTCATGTAGTGCCTGATAGGATCGTCATAGATGTAGCTCTAGAGAGAGCAAAAGGTGGGAAAAAGGAATGGGTCAGTACTGGTTTGTAATGGTTATTCTTGTGCAGGAGTCTGAGGCATAATCCTCAGTGCTTTACCAAACAGGAAAACAATTAGAACCTGTAATGTGAATGTCAGTTGCAAACCTCAAATGGATAAGTTTGCTCTAAAGAGACACTGTCACTTTTGTCCAAATTTTCTAAAGCAGTTTATTAAATTATTAAAAAGCAAAAGAAAGAGATTAGAGAAAAACACAACTCTAACTTGATGTTAAGTATGATTGCACTACCTGTATTCAGTCAGACAAAGAAAATTTAGTAAATCTACTTTCCCTTTGTTTTTTACAAAACTTGTGTGAATAACTATTTTTTTCAGGTTACTTACCATTAACTGTCACGTCAAATTAAAAAACTCATTTTTAAAAGAACACCAAGAAAGTAAGACAATTCTTTGGCATACATGAAATACTTTGTTCTTTTTTAAATGAAATATTTTTTTTCACTAAATTAAATCTCTAATCAATATGTCCTCTGACAGTACAAAAAGATGTAAAAGCAACCCTTTAATTAATTTACTATTTTCAGGTAAAACAACACAGCAAATTAAACAAGGATGTAAAAAATATGTCAATCAAGCTAAAACCACATTTTTTTTTAAGAAGTAGTGGGAAGGGAAAAGTGGAAAAATGGACTTGTGCTACAGTTTTGTATTTTCAGTTTCACATTTTCATGGAAACATCAGATGGATACTTTATTTACTATTATTTAATCCTAGGGACACTTTTGCTATGATCATTACCTGAAAGCAAGACGTTTTGGTTTTTAACAGGTCACTTCCACCCTCCTAAATAATTTTAAAAATCATTTTCTTTCACTTACTGCTAAATACAAATTTGAACGGAGAGATTTACTTATATCCAGAATTATTCTAATTAGATTCTTTGTTTATAATTCTCTTAGGACACTTTGCTGAAGCTGCATCTCATACTATGTGAGTTGAAGAATGGGTCTCGCTTCTCAGTGTGCTTTCTTGGTGCCACACAAACTACATCATGATGTGGGAAACTTAGGGTAGGGACTATTTCAGCTCTCACTGCTATAAATTATAGTGAAACACTGATGTCCCTGTGCACTGATAGTGTGATTTAGGACAGAAGAATGTGCAAAATGCAGAGGGAATTAAGACAATATACATCCTGGGGAAGAGCAATTAGTAGGATTCAGAGAGAAAAATCATTATTTGTGTATTTCCTAATGTAGTTTGTAAAATGAAAATAAGCAAGGTTGATAAGCTATCCTAGAGATGAAGAAAACCTTTCAGATGTTGTATGGTCTTTATTTCTGGACAATAATTTTGCTCTCCATCTGAAGAATTTTATTTCTTGTGATAACAGTCAGTGGATTTTATAATACTCATCTCCCTTGCTTTCCAAGAGAGTTTTTCTCCCCTTAAGAAATGATTGAAGAGGTTCATTACATGGTTCCATACAATGATTTGTAGATTTATGGTTCATGCAACTTTATTGCAGAGACAAAAGGCATTTTGGCTACTTTGGCTCATGATCCACCAATGCAATGCTTTGGATTTCTGCAGGTGGTCTGTAAGATAGAAACAAGCTTTGTGAAAGCCAAAAAACTGGGCTACAGTAAGGCACTGTCAAAGAATATAGAGCTAGAGATCAAGCAGCTTTGTGTATGAAATATTTCAGTGTCCCCTGGGAACTGTATCAAACAGCAGCAGTGTAGCTCTGGTTCAGTGCTCCAGCTGCAGGGTACACACTGTTCTGATCAACACCAAGGGGGAGCCAGTTGTCAAAATACAAGTTGAACGCTCTTTACATACTTAATAGCAAAGCCTAGATGTGAAAAACTTAGTCATATGTATTTATCTCTCAATTTCAATGGGTCTTTGCATGGGGTAATTAACTCTCTAATGATACCCACTGAAGAAAGAACTACAGAGGATGGCACCAAGCAGCCCCAGACATACCAAGTAGCTCAGTGAAAATTCACTTCAGCTGCTGTCTGCCTTTCCTCTCCTGTACTCTCTGCCTTGATGCCTGTTAGAGGACCTTCTGGCCACAAGGGAAAGAAGAACAGGGAACTGGGAAAGGGAGAAACATGATGGGGGCAAGAGAAATTCCCCATACAGACACAGAAAGATATGCAGTCAGTTCAATCCAAATCAAGTAACTGCACCCTAATTTAGATCTCTGTCTTACATCCAGCAGTTTCTGTTACCTCTAGAGCTTTACTAATAAATCATTTTAGAGGGTGATAAACTGCTAGAAACCCTTAAACCACTGTGAAAGATTAGGGTCAGGAGATGTGGGCTGGTTTTGATGAGCTGTTTAACAAGTCCAAATATCCTTTAACGTTAGCATCAGTGATTTTCTGTTCTTGCAGAAAAGAAACACATCAAAAAAGGAAAGACCACAAAGCCACCAAGTGATTGTACGTAAATTGGATATAAACGTGTGCCAGTCCTGGGCTCAGAGCTGCACCTCTCTCAGGAAGGGGCAGCCTCTCAGCGGCTTGACAGGTCACACCTTGGGCAGTAAGGGATGAAATATTAAAAGTTCTAATTAAAGTACAGCACTGACAGCTCAGCTGTCTTCACAGTGCACTCAGATACCAGATCATCTGATGTAGCTTACTCTGACTTAATTAAAGGGATCTTGCAGCTGTATGGCAATCCTTCTTTTGGAGGAGAAAAAAATCCCCTTACTCACTATGCCCATCTCTAACAAAACACCAAAAAATGTGCCAACTGACATATGCAAGGCGAACTTCAAGTAAAATTGCAGCACAGATAAATACAATCCTAAACTATGGGTTTGTCTAAGTGGTATGGGAAGAAAATAATCTATTTTTTTCGGAAAAATAGGAGAGAAAAATCTCAGTTATATGTAATTTAGAATCCAGTGATAATTTACAACTCAAGTTATTAATAACAACTGTGGAGCACTGCTATAATCTTATTTGAAGTGTTTTTTTCCAAGCTAACCTCCTGCACGTGGACCTTATTAGTTTGAATGATGTCAAAGTTAAATGGCATAATCCATGGTTAGGGAAAAGAAGGATCTGTAAATTCACATGTTTTTTGCCTTTGGAGTATCTTCTATCATTATGAAGAAGCAGAGGGAAAGAGGAAGCAGGAAATTTTTAAAAAGGAAAAAAGGAAGAGTTTCTGGATTGAAGAAACTGGATTCATATGAAGTACAAGAAAGCACTAGCTACCATATAGATAGGTTAGAATACAAGCCCCTGTTAGAACATTTTGTTTTTCAATAGGTAAAATACTGTTCAATTATCTTATGCCACTGATACCTCTTTTAAAACTACTCTGAATTGCTAAATTACTAAAATCCTCAGTTTAAAAAAAATCTTATTTCTCCATCTGCACAGGAATTTCCTCTCCTTCACCACCTTTCAAATAAGTTATCTCACTAATTCACACATTATCAAAAAACCCACACTCTAACCTTTCTGAAGATGAAATTGTCAGGGCAATGTCTTGTATGGTTTAGGTATGTAACTAACTGACATTTCTCCATGAAAGTTCACAGAAAGGCACATTAAATTACACTGTGCAGATGCACTAAGCAAAAGTCTATGGATTATATGTTTTATTAAAAAAAATCAAAGAGGGGGGCAGGATTAGATACATGTAACTCAATGCTGTTCAATTTTCCACTAAAGGGTAGATTGATGTGAATGTTTTGTCCAAGTGCAGAAAAACTGGAATCAAATTTATGACAAAACACTTCCTTTCTTGCAGATAACATTTGCTAAATCTTGAGGGCATATACAGCTTATAAAAAAAAACAACCTTAGAAATGCATAAAGAAGAAATCTTCCGCCCTCAATTTCATTTAGCGCGATGCATTTTCAGATATTAATTCATGCTTGCTACCGCCTGAATTTGGTTGGAGCATGATTCCACCTACAACCCTTAATTTACTGTATTTATTTGAGGTAGTGGCTGTAAGGTATCTAAAATTAAAAAATAAAACCACAACAAACAACAGAAGGCCCTTCTTCACCCATGGTGAGATAAAATAACATTTTCCAAAGACTGCCAGAAATTAAATTATCTCATACCTTAACTCACTGTGAGGAGTAAAAGAAATTTAGCTTTTCTACTAGACACAGTGTAGGTACTTTGCAACCCCCTTACACTTGCCTCATGTAAATTCACTACATGGGAGATACATGTACTCACGAGAACCCCCAAAATAAACAGCAGCACAAATGGCACTGTATTGGTTTTTCTGTGGCCAGGTTTTGGTGGCAGTGGGGGGGGCTGAGGGAGAGGCTTCTTTGAGAAGCTACTGGAAGTTTCCCCCATGCCCAGGCTGGGCCCGCTGCTGGCCAAGGCCGGGCCAATCAGTAGTTGGCAGAACGCCTCTGTGATAACATATTTAAGAAGGAAAAAAAAAAAAAGTAGTTGGGAAATGAAGATGGCTGCTGGAGAGGAGCAGGGTGAGAGCCTGTGAACAACAACGCAGACACCAAGGTCAGTGGAGAAGGAGGGGGAGGAGATGCTCCTGGCACCGGAGCTGAGATCCAGCTGCAGCCCATGGTGCAGACCATGGTGAAGCGGCTGTGCCCCTGCAGCCCATGGAGGAGCACAGGAGTGCAGAGATCCACCTGTAGCCCGTGGAGGAGCCACGCCGGAGCAGGTGGATGCTGGGGAAGGCTGTAGTCCGTGAGAGACCCAAAGTGGAGCTGGGTCCTGGCAGGGGACTGTAGCTTGTGGGAAGAGGAGCCCACTTGGAGTAGGATTCTCCTGTTAGGATGCGTGGCTCGTGGGGCCCACGCTGGAGCAGCCTGTGCCTGAGAGACTGCATCCTGTGGAATATCAGCCATGCGGCAGCTGTGGGTGAAGGGCTGCTGCCCATGGGATGGACTCTCACCGGAGCAGTTTGTGAGAGGAACTGTATCCTGTGAGGGATGGACCCCATGGAATGCAGCTGGAAGGACTCCTCTCTCCAAGCAGCGGCTGAGAACAGCAACTGACCACAGCAACACCTCCCCCCCCCACCTCGCCTTTTTCCCTTGACCGCTGCGGGAGAATAAGTTGGATGTAAGAAGGAGGGGGGGGGGGGGTAAAAAGTGTCTTTTAATCTCTCTCTCTTAGCTCTGATCTTGTTAGTAATAAATTTGATTATTATTCCCACATGGAGTCTTGTTTTGCCTGTGACGGTGATTAAGAAAGAATCTGTTATAGTCCTTATCATGAATAACGAAACCTCTCGTTATATTCTCTCTCTCCTCTATAGTTGGGCAAGGGGGAGTGAGAAGGTGGCTGTAGTGAGACCCTGGCACCCAGCCTGGGTTAAACCACTACAGGCACCATCTGATTGCTAAATCAAAGTGTGGAACATAAGTTTGTACCTTGCAATTTATCTTTAAATTGGGAGAAATCCACCCAACAACGAAATTTGAGGGCCAAATGTCACTGAGTGGATAACACTGTGAAAGTCCCTGGGTCAGAGCTGTGTAAGCTGTACAGCTCTGTCCTTAGAGCATCACAGCTGAAGTAGCAAGTCCTATGCTAACAAAGCCTTAATTTTTTCAGCTGATGCTCCCATACAGTGCTGTCCTGTCAGGACATCCTAGCTGGCTTCCAGACAGGTTCAAGCAGGCTGAAAGAGAGAGACTATGCTTTACAAGCCAAGTGTCCTGTAGGTATGTTACCCACTCTGCACTAAATCAGGTTTGTCTGAAAGTAATAGCTAAAGCCAATGAAAAAATTGAATTTTCTGAGTAATAATGGAGAAAAACACCTTTTCTACCAGCTGATAATGACCTTTTAACTTACATTAATGATATTATACCATGCATAAAACACAAGAATTTGGAAGACTAATTCAGAATCCAGAAACTGGTAGAGGCCAAACCAGGGCCTCCTGCAATGATGGGATAGCATCAGCCATGGCATTTTGACAGACTCACGGGCTTAAGACAGTAGGCACCCCTGCAGTCAGCTGACCTACTACTTCATTAATAATTTTCTGTAACTATCTTCTATTATTTTTCTGAAAAAAAAACAATAGCTTTGAAACCATTTAAAAACTACATTAGAGAAATAAAGGTGGCAAAGATTGTTAATTAACATCTTGTAGTTTTTGGTGTCAAAAACTTCATCAAGCAAAAGAAGTCCTCAGAGTCTTCTTTGATAAAAACTAGTGATGACTTTGCTTCCTAATTCTGGTTGTGAAACTGCGGCTCAAAACAACTGTCCAGGATCTGAATGTACAGCATTCAATAATCCATATACTGCTGTAATTTCAGTTGATAGAGATTTGACTGTGAGCAGCATATTTTACCACTCTTAAACAAAACAACCCTCTGAAACAAAAGAAAAAAGAGAGGACAAATACACTGTCTTCTTTCATGTATAAGTTAATATTTAATAAATTCACTTTTAAGACTCAAATATTCCCAGCCATTCTTGATCTCCCTTGGAATCATCTTAACTGTATGCCTATCCTTCAACCATCTCCAACAGACTCTCTTGTACAGATAATTTCTATCACAAGTTGATGTTTCTTTTACTGCTAACTCAATATCTTTAGTTTTTGCAGGTTGTTCTCTCTGTTTCTGATGCACCTCTATCGTATGGTTTAACACAAATTTTCCTTTGGTGTAGAGGGAGTTCTCAGTGGTCTTTTCTCAGCATCCATCATTAGCTGATCACAAACAAAGAATGTTAGTTTTACACATCGGGTTATAGGATGACTTGGCTTGTCTCCACACATAAAGGATGAAATACGTGGACAAAAATGAAAGGTGGATGAAACCTAGTAACCTGCCCTTGCTCTGGCTCTTCCCCAGGCCATCACAGTGAGTCATCAACCACGAACTGTGGAAGCTGCTCCCAGTGGGAGCTGCCATCTGGATTACTCTGCAGGCTGAAGGGGTTACTGCCAGCAGGGGTGTGGAACTCCTACTGGGATGCCAAGAAAAGCATCTTGTCATTGTTCTGCACATACTATGGGATGTTCAGAAAAAGGAGAAAAAGGGACTAGGCCAATATATTTGTAGGATCACATCTTGTGTCTGTCCTGTCTTCTCAATAAACTCAGTTTCTAACTATTCTGGGTAGAGGTTCTATTCTATGTCTATGTATGTGTGTGGAGTGCCAACAGCCACAGTCAGACCATGTACCCCATGGTGCCTGTGGGCAATATCTGATCCACTTTGGCTGCTGCCTAGACCTGGTGACACAATACTTGGGGCATCTTTATCTCTTACAGTCTACTGCATTCAGAAGCCCTCTGACATTACCAGCAAGAACCAAAAAGTGACAGTCAGCTCCCAGTGGATGGTAGATATTGTGCAGCATGCTCATCATTGCTGATAGATCTACCAGGGTGTATCAGCTTCCTTTGCTTGAGAACAGTTTGCTCATATGCCAATAAGTCTGTTACTTAAGGTTTCAGTGAATAATGTTTAAACACATTTTCTGTAGGCATATGCTGGTATATTGAGCTAACTCATTATTTAAAGATGACTTACATAGAAACATGAAGATCTTCAACCGCCAAAAGTTGAGTATGTTAGCAAAAATGCAATATATTTATAGCTCTAACATAGGAATCTAGAGAATGCTTTTACCTAAGAAAGACGAGTGAAGAGATCTGCAAGGTCAATGTCTACAACATTGCTTTACAACCCCATTGAAAGCAACCATCCATTTGCTGGACAACAGCTTGACACAAGGTGAGGTCTTTTCCTCTCATTAGAAGTAAAAATTGTTGTTCCACTGTCATGAAATGTTTACACCAACATGCTCATACAGAGGTAGATAAAGTTTAAATTTCTGTGAGCTCTACCATCTCATTTGATGAACATGATAGAAAAATAAATATGGAATACTCTTTAAAATTTATCAGCTCCATCATCTTCTATTTACTGATCTCAGTGTGATGAAGTATAAGGAGTAAATATTTGCAAGACAAACAGCAAACTTGCAGAAAAAAATACAGAAACAGAAACTCCAAACACATAGTAAAAAAAATGGGGAAAATGGGGGGGAAAAAGAGTCCATTTTGAAGTAAAGGGTCTGAAAAAGAACCAAATTTGATTATCCAGTCAGTATCTGAGATTTTAAAATATCAATCTGTGTTTCATCTGGGAATTACTAGAAATTAATTAACTCTCCTTTTAAATAATCTTCCAGACTTGACACATATAATTTATAAAACATTTCTATGGCATTTGTATCTTCTAATAATTATCCAAATAATTAATCCTTACAGGATACCTGTGTGAAAAGGGAAAAAATAGTTTCTGCGTTAGATGTGGAAATTCTGTCACTACATCCTAGGTAAAGGTAGGTATTAGGTCTATGACCCGAAGCATGATACTGCTTTATTGCCAAATTATTAATTAAAAAGATAAATCACGAGTCTCGTTAGATCATCAGACTCTGTATTTTTGCCACAAATAGCGTGATTGCAATTTTACCAGGCTTTGTAGCCATGATTCTGTTAGAGCCTTAAAAGTATGGGCACCACTCCCTCCAGCAAAAGTTGCAATCTACAGCAGATTCTTGCAGGATGGCCAAGAGGATAGAAATTACAATGCCTTACTTTATATATTTAAATTCTCTTTTTAAATTCTCTCTTTTCTCTCCACTGTTAATCGTTGACTTGCACAATACAGACATATTTATATGGTCAAATCAGTTCTGCTCCAGTGTTTATGGCAGTTTGTTTGTTGAGTATTGGAGTTGCTTTGGTTTGGTTTGGTTTTGGGGGGTTGTGGGAGTTTTTTTGTTTACCTGTTGGCTTTTTTTAGGAAGACTTAATGTTCCTATTTTACTAAAAAAAGCCATAGAGGGGAGGATGATTCAAAAGATGGAATGCTTTTCTGGGATTTGAGGCTTAGATCTTAGTCTACACTTTGCCAAAAAATTATTGCATGACCTCAGAAAAGCTGTGATGTAGTGGTACTAGTTCTTCTCTACTTTGTAATGTTTTTAGGTAAATAAATACATCAATGCTTGTGTAATCTTCAGATATCATTGTGTGAGAAAGCCAATAGACAGGCAATTCTGTAGCTCCAGATTTATTCCTGAAATATTTTTATGAAAATGTTCATACACAGGGTGAATTACATTTTTTCTTACATATACATAATCCCTCATGAAATATTAAATTTTACATTCCTATAAGTAGAGTTTAAATGTGTAGATCACAGGAAGGTTTTTGACTTTTCAGCAGTCAGTCATCAGATCAGTTTCTGATGATCTTCATTCAATCCTGTATTTTAATCAGTATTAGATAAATAAGGGTGCTGTTTTCTGGAATTAAATTTCAAGATTAAAATGAGCAATGACTGAGTAATTTGTTACTAGTTAATCACAGCAATTATTATTTGCACGTAAGTTCAGAGCACATCTTTGAGCACTCGTGCACTCAGACTCTCTAAAATAAATAATAATCTTTTAAATAATTACCACACTTCTTAGTTCTTTAGGGAGATAAATTACAAAAATTCAAATGATCGATTTTCAACTCAGAAAAGATAGGAATTTTTATTTTATATAATTTATATTATTTTTTTTACTTGCACCTTCTCCCCTTTCAGTACCACTGCACTGCTGTCTTGGGCACTAACCAGTCACTTCACCCATTTCTTTTCCTCTTCATGATTTTTCAAAGGCCTTAAACATTATTGGCAGCTTCTTTGACGTAAAAATTCTGGTTTTTCCTCCAAAATCTTTTCTTTAAAAGAATCCTTAAGACTTGGGGATTTCTTCAATCAGAATACCTCTACAAGAAATCTACCTCGAAAATGAATGGAAGTAACTGAAAAACAAAGAAACAGAAACAATTGAAAATTCCTGAATTTCCCTAATGACCCTGAAATAGCTTTCTATCACCCCAAAGTACATACTATGGCCTGAACGGCACACAGGCATGGCAAAGACCTCAGCAGCAGGTACAACTCACCATGGTTGAAGGCCTCAGTGGCCAGGTCCGGGGGAAGAAGCAAAAACAATTCCATTAATCTTTTGGCCGCAAAACCCAAACCACAAAATAGAGACCCCTGCCACAAGAAATGCAGCCTTAGCACAAGTGTAGTGGCAACTTCCTTAGTCCTACAATCTGTCCAGAAGGTTTTCCAGAGGAGCCAAAGGATTGTCCAGTGCCAGAGTGGAGCTGAGGGACCAGAGGTGTCAGGAAGAGCATGCTCTGCCATGTGGAGTGGTGGCCACACTTGCCCTGTGCTATTGCACTGTGTCTGAAATGAGCCCTGTGCAGCACTGTGTTACCAAAGCACTTACCCAAGACATTAAGAAAGTCACAAGTCATGCTACCAGAAGGCAAAGAGAAAATGCAAAAGGTATAGATTGTTCAAGAAAAGACAAGCCATTCCAGGTGGGTTTTTTATATTCTTCTGATTTGGGGATCTTTAAGTACATTTGGATCACATTTCAAATCATTTCCGTTTCTGTGATGACTAAAACTTTTACTGGTCTGATGAAAGCAGCACAACTGAATTCTCCTGTGCAAGAGGTACAAGTGCAGGCATCTGATCTTTTAAAAAAAACTATGTTGTAAAATCATTCCTCACTGCCTTGGCTAATGGCTGGTGAAAAGTATACTACAGGGGCATTTATTTCCATACTGCTCATTTTTTGTTGCTTCTGTGTTTTGCTTTGTTGCAACAGCTGCTGTGGACAAAGCTATATTCTTCCAGCACCTTCTTTATGCAAGGCCTCCCCCCATGGTCTTGCTATGCCAGTGCTCACACAGAGCAGCAGCAGCAGCAGCAGCAGCGGCAGCAGCACAGCCAGCGAGCTCTCCTTGAGAGCTGGTGAGCTTTAGCAATACCAGCTACGTGCTGTCTCTTCAAACCCAACAAAACCCTGCTCCTCAGTTTCTGTAGGAATTCCAACAGCTCAGTGTTTTTTTCTGGGTTTTGGTTTGTGGTGTTTGGATATGAGAGGGGTTTGTTCTAACTGGAGGGAAGAAGAGGAAGGGAATTCACACATGATTTGAAGTGTCTACATTTCTTGCCTCCCTAGCTAAGATAAACTAAGCTTTCTCCTTACAAGTGCCTGGCTATATGTTATTTTTCATACTATATTCATGTTTGGTAGAAAGGAATCACAAAGCCTAATAACACAGCACTGTATGAATGGTAAAACTTTCATACAGCCCAAGTGTGTGTGTGTGTGGATGGTGGGGGAACCAAGAAAATCCAAAACCACAGTAGCTAATGCTTAAGTAACAAATGCCACCAAGTGCCCATTTTCTGAACAGCTCTTTTCAGATGAACTGAAGTAAAATGCTCTTTACTGCTGTAATCCTCAGGAAACAAATCCATCAAAGCTTCTGATTTGCAGCTACTTATCCCCTGGCAGAGTCATTATCAGCCAGCTAGCCTGTAGTGCCTAAATACTAAGAAAAAATTCTAAGTTAGTGATGAACTTCAAGTGCTGCAAAAACCACTGAAAGAAACTCTTACAATAAAGGGTACACATTTTAGGAATTCTAGTCAATCACATGATTTAAGTTACTGGTGTTATTTCTGTCACTGTTGTATCAAGCCTCAAATTGACAGTTGTTGGAACAAAGGAAATAGGAAAAGAGTTACCTGCTTTAGGTTTTGTGATGTCTCATTTTACAACTTTGAGTGTGACTGTTTCTGTGAAGTCTACATGGTAATTTCATTCTGATAATACATGTAGAAGACAGTAGGACAACTAAAGGCTGAAAGTTTGTAAAACAGTTTGACTAAATATATTTATCTTAAGATACCAAATAACACTTTCAGAGTACAAGACATATTTTAAAGCCTCTTTGTCTTTTGTTTTCCCTTGTTTTATATTTGGCCAGAGACCTCTGGTGTCGGTTTGGAATAAATCAGAATCCACTCAGGATGTCTGTCTAGAAGCACTAAATTTCTGCAAGATTCAGCTATACTTCATAGCAGGTAAGGTATCAAAGCAGCCAGAGTAGTGTCATATCTCCCACTCCCTGACAGCAGGAATGAAGTGAGAGGTAAATATATACTTGAAAAAAAGTTGTTTTTAAAAAGAGCAAAGGTACAAAAGCTGCAATTCTGAGTTTAAGTAGGGTAAAGTACATCTGTATTGTCCTTATTTTCAATCAGAAAAGAGTGAGAAAATTTAAATGAGATCTTGCTACAATTACTTAATGTGGGTTTTTAATTTATCTATATATTAAATACAAAAATAAGGTGCCAATATATCTTGAAGCATGCAATTAAAGTGCTTAAGGTAGCCAGTTTCAATTTCAAGTGGAACAACCATATCAAAGGTAGCTCTCCTTCCTTCTATTTTCAAATTGTTAAATTTTATGGGATTTTGCTTCTTTCCGGAGTAGCAAAAATCCTGGTTTCTCTTTTGTTTAAGTATTAATCCATTAATGAAACAATGACTCAAGATAAAAATTCCATGTCCCTCTTTTTGCTTTTTAAAGAAGAGCAGTTGCATTTTATTTGTTGAGGATAGGGAAACATCTCCAGGATCACTTAAAATTCATTACTGATTACTAATTTTAAGATAATTTTTCTTTCCTTTTTTAACACATTTCACTCAATGCCTATTATTTTAAAATGCTCCTTAGTAAATACAAGCATACAGCTTGCTCCTATACGTGCTTCATTTCCAGATTTTCTCCTCTTTATCCCACTCCCCCAGGCTTCAGAGTATCCATCTCCATGGCAACACTCGATAAGGTTGGTGGGTGGTGTTATCACAGCAGGCTTCCCCACAGAAGGTCTCAGCCATATGGATTATTTATGAACTTGCATGACAGCACCAGACCCACTGAAATACTTCTTGAGCAAGTTTTCTTGTCTCTGGAAGCCAGTGATTCAAAACAGAGCATCCTCACTTCAGCCAGCGCCCATGAGGGGAGAGAGGAGGAAAAGTACCACAAAGGTGGTCCCCGTACCCTCCTCTTGCTGCCTTGCTGCTGCCTGCGAGCTTCTCTTGACCCAGCTGAGCACCTAATATCTTAAACCATAAATCCTAAGTGCAGTATGTGCCAGTCAGGGAAGCTGCAAACAGTGAAACCTGTGCTACAGACAAGAATATTAACCATGACTAAATGGTTTCTACAACTGGTGTTGTTGTCAGGAGCTCCTGTTGCAGATGCAGCGCACTAGTTCACTGGCTCTGAGTTAGTCCCTGGAATAAAGCAGCAGTTTCACTTTGACATTATATTGTTTTCACCTTATTTTTTTCCCCTAAAACTTCAATATAGTTTTTAGCTAAGGTTGTTGCATTGACACTGTATGCATGCAAACATAAATTTTTAGAAAGGATTGCTATAATAGCTGCCTCGTTCTTTAAAACCATAGAGTGCACAATTTTTGAACAAAAGATACAGGGTTATAAGGTCCTGTCGTATGCAACCCCTTCATCCAATCATACCTGTGAATTTATCAAGCTCCATCTCACAGTGAGACAGATTTTCTCTAGAAAAGAAACTAGTTTAGTTCTCAAATATACGTTTTTGTGGTTTTTAATATAGTTAATATTCAAGATTAATGGCTGCGATGTATCTTCCTAGTTATCTCTATATTTATAATGTAGACATATGAAACTTAATTAGTCACAATAGGCTTTCCTTATGATCAATAAGAAGTAGGAAATATTGAGGTACAATTAATCGAATCCATTATCAAAATCCACTTAAATATTGTATTAATTGTGCTCTAAGAAGCATAAACACCAGCAAGAAGTCACATAGTAGTTGAGTCACGTTTTTGGAGAGGAGGGGGGTTTCAGATGCTTCATGAGGGAGGGGTTTCAGATAAGCCAGTGAAGATGTTACCACCTTTATCCCATTCTTCCTTCTTCATCACACACAATCCATCCCTAATTAAGGTAAAATGCTGCAGATTTGTAGAGGTGAACCATTTACAATGTTGAAGGCGACTCATTTTGAGAGAACTTAGTGCAGTTGTGACAATCAATCAAGGGAGGCAGTAAAAACCAATGTCTGGCCTTGAGATAGAGGGGAAATTTGAAAAATAAGAAGAACTCAGAAAAGGAAACCAAAACCACAGAATACAGGAACCACATTAAAAATACTACCTTCACAGAAGCTTTGTCATTTGTCTTCCTTGGATACAAATTTGTAGCTGCAGATTGGGAGGGAATACCAAGGTATTTAAGGTATTGCTGAAGAGACTTGGCCAAGTTCACATCACTATCTGCATTCTGTCCCATAGTCCTGCACAGCAGAAGCAAGGAAAAGAAAGTTACCAGCCTGTCCAAGGGACAAACTTTCCGACTAAAAACACTGCAAAGCACTGAAGTTAGTTCAATACTTAACAAAAAAGTCACTTGAAAGCTTAGAAACCACAAAAGTATAGAAAATTCAATGTTTCAGCAGAAGTAGACAAAAAATCTCGCACTATTAACAATTTATGGCATGAATCAAAGTTAATGATTCCACAGTAAATCAAATAAAATGCCACATCAAGGAAAAGCTACATTCAGAAGAAAAGAAAACGCTTGTAAAAAGAAAATATGCATGAATAAATTGCACCCCAAAGAAATATAAGACGGTTCTAAGGCTTAAAAAAATTGCTGGATGATTATGAGATTCAACAGCAATTTGGCCCTGCACCAATTTACAGGATACAGGGAGGCTACTGGCTACGCAGAAATAATGGAGCAAGTCAGTTCCAACAAAAGGCTTGAAAAGGGAATAATGAGACAGAACAAGTATCTCTTCTGATCTTCTCATACGCCCGGGATTCACAGAATAGTGATGTTTCCCGAGTGGTTTAGACAGATCTTGGTGACGTTTGCAAAAAACCCTAAAATGTGATTAAATGATGGCAGTGTAGAGGTGTTTATATGGTATTCAGAGTGCTGTGTGAGATGAATCTGAATTATTACCAGCTGTCCTCATCTATCTCAACAACATGTCAATGATGATGATAATTTAAATGTCAGCATCGGTAACTATTTAATTCCTCATGGAAGAAATCAGAGAGAGGGTTCCCAGCCTGTTTCCTTCTCTGTGAGTGACACATTGTTTTGAGGCAAATCACCTTTTTGGTGTCACCATTTTCTACCCACATGCCCACACACTTCTCCAGTGAAGAACAATTCCAGGTAGAAGAGCTTTTCAGTTCAGTGAAGGAATTTGACTTTCATCATCTCTATGACACTGTAAATAAAATTTTATTCTACCTGCCCATGTCTCGGCGCTTATGTAGGGGCACAGCCAGAGAGAGCACGATTATATCATTTTCCACATCTGGGATTTAATTGCATTACTTAATGGACAAAGAATAGGCTTCTTCCATGCTCACAGTTGTATTAAATGCGTGTCCTACTAATTTAATACCAATAAATGGAATTAATAATCTAATTCACTGTGGTCGCTTTGCAATCAACAGTGCTCAAGGGGTTGCTCATTTTGAAGTACCAGAAGAACCCTACACTTCCTCCCAATGTAAAACAAGCAGGTTCCCATCAGGCACGCAAACTCTAGGAAAAAGAAGGTTGACAGCACAGAGCACTATAGCAAACCTGATATAATTTATCATAAGTCCTTATGCTTTTTATATTTTTCTGCTTTATGATGGAGGGTGGGCATGCAGGTAACATTATCCACCTCCTTTTCAACTTAAAGCCAGACTTAAATCATTCTGCAGTTTTAGACAGAGCTGGGCAGTATTCTTTCTGCTTCAGTAGAGATGAACTAATCCAAAGAGGCTCTCTTCATAGAGGGGATTCCAGTTTCCAACACTCATTTTTCATTCATTGATTAATCCCAACACCTATCTTCTCCTTTCTTCACTAACTTTGAAAAGAATGGGAAAATAAAAAAATCAGACTGAATTCTGCCCCAAGGATTTCCACTGGAGCTAATGGGAACTGAATGCACAGACAAAAGACAGTATTTAGGTTGGCTTTTCAAACTGTTATTTACAGTATATAATCTCTGTCACTGGTGGTAGAAGCAAAATCTGGAGTCTAAGATTTCTCATTTTTCTTATGGAGACAGTAATTGCACTCATGTTTACATTCTGCATTAGATGTAATATTTTATGCTAGAAACTTTTAAACAATTAAAAGACTGCAAAGCTTTACATTGCATTTGATGGCAACTTTAATAAGATCTGATGAATACATTTGCAAGATTTTAAAAATTTTTGTAGTACACCAGATATCACTGTTGTTCACCTTGTTAATGCAGAAATGAAAATGCATTAATTGAGCTATTATTGCAAGTGAATTAAAATATTTCTTTTAGATTTGACAAAGTGATGTTGGAAAATGGATGAAAGATAAATATATGAAAGCACTTGGTGAGTAGGAGAAATAACTGTCAGCTGAGTTCTTGCTGTGCACTTTTTTGGTAATATTTTCAGTTTTAATTTTTTCTGAAAAAATGACTTTGCATACAAGGAACTTTAGAGTAAAAAGATAATGCTGTACATAATTATTTATCCACACAAATAATTATATATTTCCTATAAAACCCAGCACTTTGGAAGCTTTTGTGTGGAAATATCTTAATTACTGTACCTCAAATATTTCTGGATTATTCACAATTAATAGATACTACACTTTTTAGAATAAATGTCTCCCTTTTAAATGCAGAGAGAATCTTATTACTGACTTAATCGTGGTTTTATTATAGAAATAATGGTATACCCCGTCTCATACATTGAAGTTTGTTGGAAACGTTTGTGGTTTTGCCTAATTGCACCAATGAACACAACTGACATTTATTCCCTGAGTGCAAAATGGACTTTTTCCCTTTATCTTGAATCTTCTTTCAAGAGAGGGTTTTTGAAATTTAATAAGGACCCAGGAAATACCACATACACTCCAGTTAGCCAACAAAGAAAGAACTTTCATCTTGAAATCAAACTCCCAGTTTCAGCTTTTTTTTTTTTCCGAGATGAAATCCATGTCTTCTGTTTCATCAGATTTCATATGCACTAATTTAGCCTAAGTCAATTTACCTTTCAAGTGTCTGAGTCTATTTTCTTGCTCTTACCAGCTCTGTAGGGATTAATGACTCATTAGTATGACTTCATATTGTCTTATTACACATGTTACCCTTAAAAAAAGGTCTTCGTTCCATAGTGTTTCTTTGATAATTAGATACCTACACTAAGTTGGTTTTTTAAATTATTTAATTATTATCTTATAAGATTTTAGCAAGCACGCTGAGCACTCTGAACATATAATACACTTGATCAGAATCTACAAGACACCAAATTTCCAACTGCTCTCTGACCTGCAGAGTATGTCGCAAATGGACAACCAGAAAAATCAATTAATGCTTTAAACTGTTGACACATAAGATAATGCTTTCAGAAGCACAGCTTGGTAACTGCAGAAAAATCTATCCACAATAGGAACTGCTATATGTGAACACATTTGAAATTCTGATGTTCCTGAAGTGTCGATACACAAAATGGATTATTTTTTTCAATGTAAAGTTCCAGTTAAAAATACAAAACATCTCAAATCTGATCACAAAAGGAACTCATAAAAGTTTTCAATCTGAAATCTAAATTATTTCTTATGTCTTCTTCTACTTTTTATTTTTATGTAACTGTGAGTCTGGAACACTGCAGAATATAGTCTTGATCTCGTGGAAGTCTGGTCTATTTTGTCTTATTCTAATGAATAAAAGTTTTAGGACATTTAAATACATATCCCACCAGGAGATATTGAAAATCATTTATGATACCATGTACAAAGAATAATCCGTTCATTAAAGTCATTTGTATATCTAAGCAGTGAAAATGTGTATGGATTCAACCTCATGTTGTAAACACCTTTAAGATAAACTATAGATCACTGTCTTCTTTAGAGGTTGTTCCTACCTTACTGCACTTCTGAAATTTTTGGTGCCATGATTTTAAGGCATGCTTTTGAACGTGAAATTCTCTGAATTAAATCACAACAAAGTGAGGCAAACACAGTCAAAGCCACTGGTCAGTATCAGTGACACAGAATTGTTATTTCCTTAAAAGAACAGCAAAGCAAAGATATGGTTCTGCAGTATATGAAGACTCGAAGTCCAACATTCAATATTTAGCAGCTCGAACTTAATCCCACTATGAGGAAAGTTTTTAACAAAAAGCAGTTTCTTTCAATTTCACTACTTTTGATATCATACTTCTTAAAATCATGTAGAAGAAAGTGAAAATTTGTTGGTTTTAATGTTTCTAAAATTTCCTCCTGGGATTTGTGTTGTTGGGTTACACTCAAAAGTGTACACTCCTGAAGGACAGGACAGGCCAGGTGAAGGAGTTCCTTTAAGTGTGTAATCATAAACGAAGATGATATAATTGCAGGTTCTACAACCACATCACTCTATAGAATTACAGATGTGTCACTTGCAACTATAACAGCAAAGTCACCTCTTAATGCCTTTCAAACCATGTCCCAACAATATTTTGTATCATGGGAACTTCCATAACTTCAAATCTATTATGGCTTCGTATTGGAAGAATTCGACTTTGAAAATATAACTAGATGCTAAGAATGTCACTCCATACTTAATCCAGAATAAAATGTCTCTTGTGGATGAGCTTTTGTAAAAGTCTGCTGTTTTAAACCAGTAGAGACAGCTGAATTGACACTAGAAAATGCATAAACTGAGTGAAAGGCCTGATCTTTTGAATTCTGATACCTTAATTAACAATAAAAAGTTTATTTGCTTAACTTGACTATAATCAGAAAAACAAGGTTCAGAGGTTTAATTAATTCTGTCCACTGGATACCAGTGTGTTCAGTGTGTTGTGACTATTTTCCCTTTATCATATAAATAGTGGTCTTGGTGATGTTTTAAATGCCACTTCTGGGCTAATCTATTCCTTATCAAAAACCTACCAGACAAAAACACCATAGAAGACCTACCTGCCTGTGTCAGATCCTTCAGATGCAAATACATCAGGGCGTCTGCTGTGGATTTTGTGAATGTTTGAGAGTTCCTGACCAATGACATGCTGTGTAAAATCATCTCGCCAGGTAAAACCTGATAAAAATAAAACAAACAAACAAACAAAGCAGATTCACTTTATTATAACTTGGAAGTTTGGCAAAAAATGTGTCATACATAAACAATACTGGAATAAAGAAGCCTTGTTCAATTGGAACCCAAGAGTCAACTTCAGATTCTTCTCTTCTGTATGAAATTTTCTTAATGAAATTCTGCTAATGGAAATTTCTTGCAATGGAAGGAGGACAGTAAATCATGGGGGGACATTTTGAAAGCCTTTGGTCTCAGCAAAATTTTAGCTAGTTACAAACTAGCTTTAATTGGTATAAAAGGGCTATTTTGGACAGATATGGAAAAGAGTTATCCTACTAGCTGGTGTCTGTTGAAAGGTTGTTTCACTTCTTCCCTACTCACAGCACACTACCCCTTCTCTGTTTTCCCCAGGAACCTATGAGTTTAGAACATTAAGGAGTTACTACTGCAGTAGTTTAACACATGGCAATTATACTTGAAATAATAATATAACTCCAAGCATAATTATTATGCAATTTTTAGATGTTACAGTAACACTTCAGTTCAAAGAACTTGACTTAGACAAGTTAAAGGAAAAAGGAGCCCGTTTGGGAAAGATTTAGGTGGACTGCATCCCATCCGCTAATCAAAATAATAATAATAGGAAGACTGGTACCAATGTAAGTATGCATGAAGGCTTCAGTGAACAAAAAAGCTCTCTGATACTCTACTTGTGACCCCTCTTTCTCTTTTACTTAAATAAAAGTGTTACTCAAGTTTACTGAGGAAACACTGCACCTGAAGCCATGTTAGATGTTAATGGCTACAGTAATTGACTCCAGACCCTTGGGAGGGGAAGAATCTCTGTCTCTATCTAATCTGGTTTTCGTTCTGATTCATTCTTTTCAAATGCAAATCTCACCTTTTCAAACGTGCCATGTAATAAGATGGATTCAAATAGTGTCAAAAATCTAAATCTGAGGCTGCTCAGAGCACGTTTTTATGTGAACGCACAAAAATGAGTCACCATGCACCTATGATTATTTTGGTGTAGTGTAATTAAAATTATTTTTAAAACAAAGTGGAGATATAGATATTTTCATTTTATATATATATATATACACACACACATACATGATCAAGTTTACTTCTCTGTTGCCTACCATTGCACATTTCTGTGTTTGCTTTTTTATAAATCCACGCAAGAGAGGAAACCAAGATAACCTGTAAGTTTAGAAGAATGGGCAACACAAAAATTCAGGTAAACTACACCTATATTAAAGCCATTAGCATAGACACAAAACTACTAATTTATGAACTACGTGTCCGAAAACATTAGAGTTTCACTTTCTAATTCTAAGTCAATATTAACCTTATTAAAGTCTAAGGAATACACAACAAATAAACTTTTAAGAATAATACACCAAATTACTCTGAAGAGTTTTGTTTAAATTAAAGCAAGAAGAGTTCCTTCATGGCACCTGCATACAGATAGAAAATTCATCTCTCTCATAGTACAGAGTAATATAGGTTTTTTACACCTTCACAAAGAACGTTCTCAGTAAAAAAGCACAAGAAACCATTGTAATCCATTTTAAGTGATCATGAGAATGGTGCATCTTTTATTATCTTCTGTATGTTTTACTTCTCCTGCAGCACTATTTTAACATTTTCCCTAATGCATTTCAAAACAGTACAAGCACATTACCATCATTAATACTGTAAAAGAATATAACTATGGTATTAAAGGAAAGTAAATAAATGAAGAAAAACAGAATACTTGATATAGAGCTTAAGAAACTAGAGTTAAAGGAATATTCCCTCACAGCTGTACCTCCAGCACTTCTAACTCACCTCGGAGTTAGAAAAATATATGGATGAAAAATATAAATTTTAACTAATTCAAAAGTTCCCCTTGTCACTAACATAATGTTGTTTCTTATGCAACAATCCCAGGAACTGCAGCGTGCCTAAAGCTAACCTTATGCCAATCATCTTCCAGCATTGTTTCACTTTCAAAAAAATATCTCCCACACACTGAGCCGAATAAAACAGCACATTCAGGACCCATAATGCCACACTGACAGCTGCAATCACAGTTAAGGTTGAGAAGGAGCATATGACGCTGTGTGGTGATTTCCTGTCCCCTTTGTCTCTGCCGTCACACCTCGCGCCAACTCCGGCCCCGCCACCCAATTATTACAATTTCTCTCCACTGGCTGAGCAGGATCACAGCAGCGCTCTTGTACACACATTACTTCCATGTCACTAGCGGGGAACGGTACGGGGGGACTCCCAGCCCCTGATTAACCATCCCCGCTGTGGCAGGTCTGCCCAGGACCTGTGTCTCCCAGCCACGAATTCCCACAGACAGACAATGTCAAGGAAAAAGAGAAGGACTCTGGTAGACACTGAAATGACGCAAATACTGTGACAACAGCAGCAGTGGATACAAAATCGCTCTCAGTTGATCACTGATAGTATTGAGACTGCAATTGAGAAACAGCTATCGGTACAAATTTTCCCAACAAAAAGAAGCACTTTCAATTGGTGTCAGTCCAAGGTTTTGTTATTTTTCATTTTAGTTGGAATTCAATAACCTAAATGATTGAGAAAAGAGAGTGCCAGTACAGAGACAGTGAAGACAAGACATTAATACTGTTAGTAAAGCCAACCTGCAGATCAAAACCAATAGAGGTGCTCCAGACACTTCATGTCTAAGAATTATTAGCTGAAATCAAATCAAAAGCAAGCAGTGCAAATAGTGAAGAAAACAGTTTCACAATTTCACACTGGTGAAGATAATATTAGCTTCTGTCCCCAAAATTCAAGCAAAAGTTGTTTTCACGTTTGTCGTACAATTTCACTTAACCCGCTCAATCAGCTTTGCTGTTATAACAATTACACAGAATTACTGAATAATAATCAAAATTCAAATACATATTTGCTTCTCTCAGCTGTTCAATTTTTCTAAGTAATAGCACTCCTTTGTGTGTTTTTGACTCTGTTTTCCACCTCAGAGAAGCTTGATGTCTCTCCAAATACACCTGACCACATCTTTAATGCATGTAAACTATAATAGCAACTGCTGAAAATATTTGTCTGCTACTTCTCTGTCTCAACTTATTCTAGTTTGGAATTATTCATACAAATCGTCTTCCCTCCCTCTAAAGACCTAAACAAGAAAAACAACAGCTTTTGAACACTGCAGAGAAGTTCTGGCGCAAATCAAAATTTGAAGAAATGTTTAAAGAAACAACAGTTCTCACTGTCCAAAGATCTGGCTCTGCAAATCTTCCAGCTCTTATTCCTGACCCTTTTCCTGCCCTTTTCCAGTGTGGCTGAGACTGAAGCGGGCCCTGCAGGCAAGTCCGGCAGAACCTATATAACCTACATGGTAATGCCACGGATACTCTTTAAGTTCTTGTGTCAGTTGAAAACCAAAGTTATTTGTTCTGCATCAACATATTAACAATTACTTTTATGTATCAGGTTCATTCAGAAAGAAAAGATGTCATTCTACCTATATAATAAAATTTACTTCTCTGTCATGAAAATCCCCATAATAAAGGCCAAAATACCTCAGAATTACTCAGACCTAAAGCCAGGTACTTTTTTTGAGTTGTGACATTATTTTCCCCCAGTTTTTGGTAATGTTTTCCCTTTTGTCCCTACATGGTGGAATATAAAACAGGTTTTTATCTGAGCTACCTTCAACTGCTGCTTTATTTCAGCCAGAAAACTCTCAGCTGTAGAGTTCAGAGACTTTCATCCCCCATTCCATGTGTTGCGAATTGTTAATGCCTACTTTAGCTGTCAGAACGTCTGCAGAATTGGGAATGATTGGCTTTCTTCCGTATTTTCACAACAGAGACAGGTCAATGTATAGACATGCCTTACTGCAGACTGCCTTTCCACATTCTCCAGAGGAGCTGCACTTGTTCTCATTCCAGACCTCCTTTTTCAGAGCTCAAGGACATACCAAATAATGTTCACATGTTTCAGCACTGGGTAAAAATGCAGCTTTAATGCTGAGGTTGCCAAGTGTATAACAGAACTAAGTCTTTCAATTGCTATACTTTCTACTTAACATGGCAGACAACAAATAAAATTCTGGCATTTCCTCTTAAAATAGAACTTTATTCAAATGCAATTTTGCAATGAAATTTGCAAAGACAAGTTAATGGCAAAAAGAAGTTAAATCCAGCTCTTAAATCACAACCTTTTAATTCCCCTATATTTTTGTATTGGAATAGTCATTTGTACTGAAAATTGTGCCTAAAGGCGGTTTCTACAAAATTGGAAGAAAGTTTGTCAAGACACTTTGCACTACACTTCCATGAAAACTTACTCTAATTGTATTTTTTTGCTCTAGTCAAACTCTGTGCTTGCCTTATAGATTACAAGAAAATCTAGTACAGACTGTATATGAGGAGATGACTGCAGTCATCACCACTGCTGTCTAATACACTTAGTATGTACTGTGGTCATCTCCTGAAAGTCCTCAGGAGCTTTGTTTTTTTCTTTTCAGGTGATGAGTATCAGACTCATATTGGTGAGTTTGTTGCCCTCTTTTGGAGCTTCTAGTGGGACCTTTCTAATACTGAAGTATTTCAGTTGCTGCATTTAGCAGCTATTCACTCACAGGCAAAGAGCTTCTGTTTGAATGAACAGATGAAAGGGCTGCCTAAGGATTATAGCTTCAAATTTTCATATATTGTTTTATTATACATAAAAATGATAATCTCCACAGAATTAAATTACCAGCATGATCTACTTACAGCCCTGATTTTAATTTACTCTAAGTAACTATCCCAAAAGGTGGAGGGAAGATTTTTTGTTTCAGTTTTTCGAAATTTCTATTATTTGAAAAAGCCAAATGAGTGCTTCATTTGCTAAGGAGATTATAAAATGTTCCACGGGACTCAGTATGCAATGTTTCCTTACTTTTATTTCAGCTCTTGTAGAGAACTACAAATAATTGGCTTCTACACGAGAAAGCTACTAATTGTTACATAAGACTTTCTTACCACTGGGGCTGATAAGAATAAAAGAATAATATGACAATACAACATATACCTTCGGACTTCCACCCAGAATACACTACTTTTCAAAGATTGCAACAGAATGGATACATGAAAGGCTTCCCGAGTCCTTGAGATAAGTCCCATGCTATTCACCATGTTACATACAGCTTTCCACAAATTGTTGACCCTCAACCTGAAAGCAGATCATTCCATTCACAGAAATGTGGGGATTTTTTTAGGAAGGGAAGTTCTCTTGCATGGTTACAACTTTATATTAATGTTCAACTTTAACTTAACTCACACTTTTCACTTAGATGCTGTCTAGGCTGTGACATATTTATTAAAAAAACCCATCGACTAAATATATGGTGAGTAAAGGTGTACCTCCTATTCCTCCATTTCCTTCTTACCCTAGACTAAGCACAGACATTTTGTCAGTGCTGTCAGCCCAAGAAGTTTTCATGAATATGAAGAAATATTCACATGCATGTAAAGTAGTGATACTAAAATAAAGATGAAACTACTTTGCTAGTTTCACTGAGCTTTGAACCCAACTGTGGTAGCTGACAATCACATCAAGATGCATGTAACTCTTCCAAATTAAACCCAAAAGGTCTGATGTTAGTTCTACACTGGAAAACAACTCTCTTAACTACATTAGTCCTGTACAATCTCCTTTTAGACTAAGAAATTACAATCTTTTGTTTTCTGCCAAAATATCTTTCGTTTTTGTTTTCCTTTCATTTACCTTTCTATCTTATTATTCTTTTCCATGAATACACCACTCTACACTTTCATTCATTCAACTCAAACACAGGATGTCTCTATTCAGAAATTTGTACTAGAATGCACAATGCTAAGAATAAATATATTGTCCAAATAGTAGTTAACAATGCACAAGAAATCATCAGGTTTTCCATTTTATTTTACCCCTTTCATTTCATACTAGCAATAGGATGCCAGCCTTAATGTCATGAAAGATATAGTTCCAGGGAAAGGACTTTTGAAGTGTCTTCAGTCTGGAAATTAAAACATCGGCTGTAACAAGGTTGAATTGGTTGAAAATGTCCTGGCACTTGAATCAGTATAGAAAATTAAGACATACAGGTCACACTTATTCTAGCAAATTCATCTCAGATATACAGTTCTGCATATGTTTTTAAATGCTTTTGAGCAGAACTATTCTTTCAGCTCTGTACAGTGGTTCTCACGCCCATTTTTTTGTAACTGCTGAACTCTCATTGATGTTTTGAAAAATCAGGTTTTGGCTGTCACATGGGTGTTTTCAACTGCTCATGCAAATTGAAGCAGATAAAAAGTAATTTGTTTACTTTAAAGGATTGGCAAAAACTTTGTATACAGTTTGTGCAGAAGCATATCCCACATTTTTAACTTTTAAGCCGTTTCTCTTGGACTGCAAATTCCTCCTGGGAGAGGCCATATATTGTATGCATTTGCAGAATCTCTTTCTAGAGCAATAACAAAAGAAAAATAATTGTTATTGCTATTAATAATATTAATTGTTATTGTCATTAATAAAAGCCCAGCAGTTGCAGAAGTGAGGGTTCCCATTGGAAACTTGTAAAGATCTTGGTGGTTGAAAGATAAGAGCTTTTCAGGGAAGGGCATTAGCCAGTCAGTTTGCCTGACGCAACAGTTAAAAATCTACAGGTCATGCTGCTCCCCCAAAAGTTGATTAGGGTTCCTCATGTTTCGTTTTGAATTCACCCGACGTAGACAAAATACACACAGTGAATTTCTGCAACCCTGAAAGGCAACATAGAATTTTTAGCCAAAGGAATATTTGAATTATGTACTTTTTTATTTTCTTGTGGACATAAACTCTTTGGGTATTGATCCTCCTACCAACTACAATGGAAGACGCAATTAGTATACATTGCATGACAGGCTTTTCATTTAAGTCTTTTTAGTCTTTGCATCTCAGGGCTCTGATTTACAATCCAATTACCATTTAAAAATTACCATACCACTTGTAAGCCAAGGTACAGCGTTTGCCCATGTATTTAGCTGGTGTCAATGGGTAAAATCAGGGGTTTTGACTCATTTTAGTCAACAATGAAAAGGATTCAGTGAGAGACACTCTGACAGTTATGATTTCCAACTTGGTGTTCATTTTCTCTCCCTTGTTTCATCCAGTTAATATCTCACTGAGCTTTAATGATATATTTGGAAAAATTGTATAGTGCTGATTCATGGATTCGCACTGATGCTTTGTCAGCTGCATGCATTCTGATTTCTTTCTAACTCCCTTCTGGGGTTGATCTCTGAACACTTAAAATATGTTATGATACAAGCTGTGGTTCAGCTTTTTCACAGTGTACCACAGTGCTTCTAAAAAGATTTTTTTTCTATCTAAAGTATTTTTTTAACAAGATTGATCATGAATTAAAATATTTACATTGGAAGAGCTGGAACAATCAGCTATGAACTTAAAACCACTAAAATCTGTCTTTATGAGCACAGGGTTTTTTTATGTCCATTCCTAACACATCATTTCATTAAAAAAGCTTAATCATTTTTAGCTCATGACTGTGAAGACCAGTTAGGTTTAAACTTCATTTAACGAAAGCTAGGACATTAACAAAATGTCTCAAAAAAAGAAACAATGACACAACACTGAAATTAAGCCTATGGAAAGAAAATTAATTTCCTGTCAGTCAAATTTTACCTTTGTGAGTTCTGTGCTCAGCTGAAAGCCAAATATTGTGAAATAGCTCCACTAATTTTATGCTACTAAGGTCGAACGCTAACTGCATAGACCTACTATGCTCAGTGTGCTCAACATGAACTGCAGAGAACTTTCTCTGGGCAAAGGCCACGGTTTGAGGTGCAGCCTGGACCTGCAGGCTGATCCACAGAGTGAGCACCAAAAGCAGGAACCTGGAGCACACTTGCTTTCTTTTGAATCTGCCCTTCAACTTGCAATGTGACACAAGCTCCATTACTCACTTCTATATAAAACCCCCACAATTTTAGGAGTTAAAGTTGTACTGCATTTCATTAAGCATTTAAATATTATGGAACTAGGCTGGCAAAAAGAAGAAACAGTGACAAAAAGGGTCTTTAAGGTGTGGAAACTAATACCAAGGAATTAACTATATTTTCAAAACCACCATTCATTCCAAAAATTTGTCTGTCAGCAGTTCTGAATGCTGTACAAAGAGGCAATCCTCCTTTACAGCAAACACTGGAGTCAGGTAGTAGTGATGTTAAAGCATTTCAAAACTGATGGTGTAGCTCTTATGTCTCTCTCACACTTAGTATTGTTACAGAATATAGGTCGTCTGATGAGTGGCTGCCAGCTTTAAGAAATAATGATATATTCCTAGATAATCGACTGCTACCTATTACCATACTTTTGATGTGGGGGAACATTCATGTGTCTTATTTTCTACTTCCTCAGGGTATCCTGGTTAAATGTCACATGCATTTTTCTCCTGTGTTAAGAAAACAAAACCTGAATATTAATTCTTTTTAAGGGAGGCATAAATGTAATAAGAAAGGAACATTGATTATTCTATTCATCTATAAACTACTCCAATAGGCATATAAATAATACTGGAAAATGTAATGTAGCTTTAATTAACAGCAGTGCTATCCGTGTGTTATAACAGTCATGACAGATGAAACCTGCAGCAATCTGGTTGCTCTGGGAGCAGTTTAAGCTAATTCACAATTCACAACAAAAGACACAAAGTTAAAAAGCCAGAGTTACTTTAAAAACTGCTATTTAAAGTAAGATCTCGGTATCATTGACCAGGTTTCAGTTTCTTAACAAAGAAATTATAACTACTCCTCCTAAGTAACTAAGAGCTATGGTGCCCAAGAGTCCCCTACGCTCCTCCATGGCTGTTTCTAAAATCAAAATAAAACCTCAAAGAACTGCCTTCTTTCCATTCCAAAATGCTTGTTGGCAACTTACTTATAAAGTTTGATGTCGTGGCCCCAAAAGGCACAAATCCTAGAAAGTCCAATGAGTGAATAAACTATTGGAAATGACCTGCTTCACCTGTTTAGATGTTACAGATTTGGCCTTTGTCTGGTGTTCCCTTTTCAGAGCACCTCACAGTGTTAGTGCTTTCAAACAGAAAAAAATCCTCTCTATCTACATAAACAGACATTTTAGGACTTTGGTTTTTTATTTGTAAGGAGTAAACTAGATTCTAGAAATAACTTTTTTCCTTTATTATGGCAAAGAAAACAAGCACACAGTGCACTGCAAATTAAATGATTTATCATTCATTTTCTATTCCAACTCACTATTTATTTCTATGTCTATATATGAAGGTAAACCATGTTTATAGATTTTACTTTCTAGACACATTATATGACATAAAAGAAAATATTCTCTTCTCTCAATTACTTCTCAGCGAAATGCCAAAGGTTCAAACATATAAACTGAAGACGTCTGTTTTGACAGCCAAATAAGACTGAGCTTTTGTAAATTATATTTAGCAGTGTGTTAGGTTTGGTCCATTTTGCTCTGTTTTGCACCAAAGTAAGCCCTTGAATCTCTGACATTTTTAGAAGCCAAATGTGTTCGTTGTTACTCAGAAAGACAATTTTCAATGATCCTCTTTATCTGACAGTACATTAAGTTGGTCAAGGTTTCCAAGATTGCAGCAAATATATTCTTATGCACATTGCTATGTCATACAAAAGACAATTAATTCTGTATTTAGGAAAATAGTCTGTTTTGTTGACTGCTTATATACTTTTTGGGTGCAATATCGTGGAGTTTTTTTGTAAACCCCCATTACAGCTGAGGCTAAATGAGACTTTCTCAACCTATCAGATTTCAGCTGCTCAAGCACCACCACCAGCACAAGGTGTGTTGCAGTCCCCACATGTGCCTGTTCCTAGAGCACCTCTCCCACGCATCCAATGTCACCCAAGATTCCTCTGGTGATACCTGACACAAGAAGAAGGGCCATTTATTTCTCTAGAGACAGAGCAGGTTATTCTGTGTTATTATTGCTCCAACAAACCATTCTCTCCATCAGCACTGGTGAAGTTTAGCCAGATAGTTGCCCAGAACAGATTTTGCCCCAATTTTTTGTGCAGCCCTGAGTGGTGAGGGGCTTTGCAGGATGTGGTTGGGTGACTGAGTGCCCACAAATGCTCCTGGAATGGGAACTTGTGTAGCTTTGTACTGAAAAACCTAAAATAGACCCTTTCCCACTCTCCACACACTTAATGGCCCTATATTGTTAACAAGAACAGGAAGTAGTAAATGATTTTTTTATTACCCCTGTTATCATTGTCTTAATGCCATATCACAAAAATCTCATAGAAGACCGTAATGATTGCAAATCCTGTTTACTTTTAGTATAAGCTCTTCATATGTCCTTGAGGAATGCAGAGCACTTTCCATAAAACACAAATCAGGTCCATGAAAGAATAGCTTCTAGTCAGGTGTTAGGATTCAGTTATCCCTAGCTGTTATACCTTCAGGTATACAGCCTAGGTATATCCCTTCTCCTGTTACTCTTTGCATCATTTTTGTTAGCCAGGGAAAATTTTCCCTAACACACGTTTGACAATTTCAAAATTAATTTGTCGTCATTTCATTGTGTCCTTAATAACACTATGCAGGCAACAGATGTCAAGTCTTTCCAGGTGGAATGAAGCAGAAGTGAACTCACATTCCTAATAAATTGTTTATTGAATATTTATTTTTACTTGGATGACACAGCGCTAGTGAATCCGCTGGTGGTAAAGCCCACGCTTACATGCTGCAGCACAACGTTTATTGAGGCATTTATTCCTGCCAAATCTATACTGCATTTATAAATGTTCAAAACAAGCCCTGGTAAATGTCACTTCTTCTTAAATGCTTGGCAGAATCAATGACAAGTGATGACACCTTTGCCCTTGAAGAATTCACGTGTTTGGATCTGAGTCCAAGTTCCAAAAACCTGTTTAGAAACACACGCAACATAAACACACACGCAACACACCAGAAGCAGTGACAGAAAAAAGGAAAACTTACTCTAATTGCAAAAGTTCAATAAAACCAGGAAAGCTTGTCTGTGGATTTTTTAGACTTTCATTGTAAGCTCTGAGGAATACACTACCACAAAGGCCATCAACTTGCTTCCGTTCTGCATTGGAATATTTTGCAGTGGTCATCCATATGCTTCTCCAAAGCAATCTATTAATTGTGATGAGGTTTTAGTATCACATTAGGCACTTTTTGAAGTCAATATAAAATAAATGAAAAATTAAAATATAGAATTATAATATCTAATTCTAACAAAATGTAGAAACTATTCTGGCACAACATCAAGCTGTGTATTTGTGATTCCTAAGTATGTATCCTTCATTTTTGGGATGATCATTCTGGGATTTTTTAATTATATCTTCATAGTCCAAGAGAAATAAACACAAAAATGAGCAATACAGTAAAAAAAAAAGGTTATATCTTCCCTAACTTCTTGAATGCCACCAGTGAATTTGGGAACAGTCTGCTCACTGTCAGTGGGATGCCTATCTCCAAAGCATGAAGCTGCTCTGTTAGCAGCAAAGTCCAAATTTGCTGTCATGCCTGACATAGCACAATTCAAATGCTTTCCTTGGAAAAGCACTGCAACATCCTCATTTTCCATCTGTTTTTGTAACAGTCATGGTATAAAAGAGTATGGGGTAGTCTAGTCAGTCTTCTGAATTATACAGCAAACAGTATTCTTCAAGAGCATGTCAGCTGGCTTAGGTTAATGATATGTTTCTGTGGCAGAGCTGCAACTACATCACTTTTTTTGCCCATGGTGGATTTCTCAGAGTTAGGGGAATTCCCTGAAGAGAAATGCTGTCAGCACAGGGCAAAGAAAGAGACCAGATAAAGAGAATCCATGGAGATCCAGCAGCAGAAGGTCTCTCTGCTTCAGCATTATAATCCCTAAGGCACTTAATACCCTCCAGCCACAGAGAGCAGAGGATGCAGCAGCCCTCTCTCCCTCCTTTCATAAGGAACTTTTCTTCTGGGGAGAAACTGGACATGTGGTTCTTCTGATTTGGCCCACATTTCTCTTCAGGGCACCTCACTCCCTAACCAGAACCAGCATCTTTTTTCTTCTTAGAAAAACCTACACTTGTTTTGCTCCCAAATGGTGCTGAACATGTTAATTAAACAGAAAATAATTGGAAGAGCTTGTCTTAGAAATGACATTGCAATGATATATGAAATATTGGGGCAATATTAATTGATAGGATACAAAGTGAAATGGAAAAAATATTGATTCAAATCAAGATGTTCTGCTTATTGGTAGAAGAAATCATCATAGTTAAAAAAAAAATAAAATAGTCTCCATCTATTGATGGCTGCCAGGCTGCTAATTGCCTCAGAATGGAGGCCTTTGAAATGACAGTAGCTCAAAATGAAAAAAACCCCACAACCTAGATGGGGATGATGAGCAAAAAATTATTTCTCAAGCCCACATCCACGAAAATGAAGGACAAAAAGATTATGAGATGCTTTGCTACTTTTTATTTCCAAGTAAAACAAAGCCCATTCAAGAACAACCACAACAAAGCACAAATAGGATGCATAACCTGTCAGCAATTTTACTCTATTTAGTAGAATCCCTGGAGACAGTATGTTTTAGCTAGTATGAAGAGGTTTCATGGGCTCCATGAGACTTTAGAAAATGTGATTATTACATTACTGCATTGTTGGGTTTTTTTGTAAATAAAAGAAAAACCCGCTGCTCCTACAATTTAGATTTGTGTTTGATGTCTGCATACAGTGATTTGTAAAGCTTATAAAAATACTTAAGTAAATATCACTTCTTTTTTCTCTAATTCCTGTATGCTTTATTAGATAGTAATCTTAATGCAACAACAGCAGGATATTTTGGGTCTTTACAGGAGAGGTGGATTACATGGCATCCACTACATACTGGCAAGTCATCACAAAGTTTTCAAACATGTAATGCAAAGAGTCTTTCAATTCATCCACCAACCCTGAAGATATCTCAACTGATAAAGGGAAACATTCCAGCTCTCTGTTTGAAAATCACTGAAAGCCAGGTGTCAGGATGCTGGAAAGCTGCTCTTTCACCAGCTCTCTTTGACTATGTGACAGTGAAGTGAGGACCTGCTGGAAGGAAGAAATAATTCTCTGTAAGTACCTTCCCAGTCTGTCATGTTGACTCCATAAAACTGAAACTGACAGCCTTGATTTGGAATAATTTGGGAAAATATTTAATGTCCCCTAAGCACAATGAATTAAAGGGTTAGAATAAAGCTTGAGGGAAGAAGCAGTGCCTGTTCATGATATGGATTGTAATGGAATCTAAATCTAATGCAATTTCCTACTACATTAGAATGTGTTTATTCATCTCATATTCTTCACTCTGTTCCTTGAATCTCCCTAAAAAATGTTTCGAGTTGTATGATAGCAATGAAGCATGACAGGTTCCTAATCTGCAAAACAACTGAAAAATGCTATTTTTTGCAGAGGCAATCCCACATTTGTCTGCTGCCTGATTTAGAGTTTCCATCTGGGCAGTTGGCAGTCATTCCCTACAGTTCAGGCTACCTTGAAACACAGCACAGAGGCTTTGGGCAAACTGAGTTAGATACTCAGTATGTCAAGACTTCCATTTTCAGGTATTTCAATCAAATGAACAGCAGTTTCATTGCCATATTTCCAAAACCAGAAGTCTAAAAAATCACTTGAAAGCTGACATTATCATCACTAGAAGTTTTTTTGCCCTACATCTCTAGATACAGTTTGAAATAGACGGGTTTAGTCATTAGTTCATTTCTTCTCTATCTCTTCTTCATCTAGAAACAGATCTTTTCAGGAAGGATTCAAAAAAAGAAACTAAAAAAATCTATGCCATGAAGAGAACAAGCCATTTTTTCCTAGAAACATTATTTCATATGGAGCACTCTGTGCACATCACTGTTCTCTGCATTACACAAAAAACCTTGAACCAGTCACCTTCTCCTCTTACTCCTTCTGTTACTGTGTTGTTAATTCCAACTGCGTAGCCACTGACCCTTGAAATTATTTTCACATGCCTGGAAAACACATGTGGCTTTTCCTTACCTTTATCTTTCTAGAATTGTTCCTTAAAAATTCTGTGTGCCCCCTGGAAAATACTAATTCACATAGGTGAATTAACAAATACCAAAACTTGGCCTTATTTTTAGCCTTAGAGACTTAAAACCTCTAATGACAGAATTCTGAGCTCAGCCTCCATTATTCCTCACTAGTAACATAAAACCAGGTTCTGCATATGTAACACTGCTGCAGCTTAAGCACAGCAAGATACACCCTGAACTTTCAAATCTCTGCTTCTTATTTGTACAAGCCAGGCTATGAAAACAGACACATCTAATGAATTCACTGAGAAATCCTTGGTGGAAGCAGCAATGGCAGACTTAGAGCTATGATATTTAAAGCAACTGCAAAATTGTGCTTTCATCAGGAAAAGAACAAAAGCTTTGTTAGTTTTGAAGCTTTCATTTGATAATTCAAAGTATCACTGCCTGCCACTATTAGGATACAGAGGTCAAATATGGTAAGTAAAAAAAAAAAAGTACATTCAAAAGCTATACAAAAGAGAAAATAGGCTCAAATTGTATGAAGTGCAGTGACATTATTTAAATGTCTTTGTTAATCAGGGTCCTGACATAAGAGATGGTGCTGAGAAGAATTTGCTCTTCAGACTCTTCTCAGCATGGGTCAAATCTGCTTAATATTCCAAACACTGAGTCTAGCTGAACCGTGTTACCCCTTTATGATCTCTCATCTATTTTTTTTTTCTCCTTTGAATTCAAGATGCACTGGTATTTTCAGTTTCCATCACTGCTAAAGGGCAGGGAAGTTATAGTATAAACAGTGGAGTTCCTTTCAAGCCTTGTTTATAATGATTTATACATTATATAGCTGTTAGACCTGCAGAAATTTTTGCATAAAAAAAAAAAAAAAGTAGTTTGGGAATGTTTGCATTTGACCTTCTGTTGGTTTTTTCTTCTTTTTTTCTTATTGCTTAATGAGAAACAAAGGATAAGATCATCTGCTGATTCATACACAAGAAAATAACAGTAAGCTAGTTTCCATCCCATAGAGCCAGAAGACTGTGAAACCCATGCAAAGCAAAGAATGGTGGGGGCCACAGCAGAGACGCTGCTGAGTACTTATCTACACCAACAACCCATTTGAAGTACACTCATGAGGACTAGGAGAGATGTTTTAGGTGGTCAATTATCACTCTTTCATAGGTAAATAGAAGATAAACAAAAAGATCAAAGTCATGTAAGTGTTAAATCTTACCCAGTACATTGTTGTCCCCATTCTTCAGTGATGTTTTTGGAGAACAAGAAGGATTCCTTAAAACTTATCTCTGCCCCTCCTGTTGGCATCATAATGGAGAGGATGCTCTCTGCAATCATAAGATCATGAACCTGTGTTCCTCTACAGTTTCTTCTTTCCCCAGCACTCATATAGCTTCCCCAGCCATCCACAAGCTTTATCCCTACCAGCTGCTTTCCCTTCACCCAGGCTTGCTACCTGAGGGCTCTGGAGGCTGTTTGTGTTTCCCTGCCAAAATACTCAGTTCATAAAAGACTTTCTCCCACTTTAAACAAGACATGCAGCACAATGAGAGGACATGAAAGAGCAGCTGGACAGTTTATTTTGATTTATTTGAAACATTCTGGGATTGCCCAAAGGCCTTGGTCAGAGTCCAGTTGTGCTCAGAGCTGTTCCAGCCTGTCTGCAGCAGGGCAAGGCAGTAAGATAGATGAGGTTCCTTGAGACAAGATGAGACCAACCCACCGAGGACAACTGTTTTCACAGGGGAGATTTCAGAAGGCCTATTACTATAAAGATAACTGCACAGCTGTTGAAGTTTTTGATAGCCTGACACAACTGCAAGATTTGAGAAAATGCAAAGGCACAAATCAGGCCATCTGATATGATACTTTCAGGCATTCAGATAAATTAACTAAGTTTTCACACTACTGACCAACATTTGATAAAAGATAGCATAAAAATATTCCTGTGCAAAATCAAAACCAATTCAATACTCACTACTCACTTCACAGAATGTCATACCCTGTATTTACATTTAATGGTTATTTTTTTAATTGCAGATAGAATTTTCAGAAGGGACAAAACTGTTTAATTCAGTTTTGAAACAAGCCTTCACCAAACCAGCACAGATCACAGGAGTCTCCAGCAATGATGTTGAAAGAGGGTGGCATACTGATCAGGTAGCTAGGGTTATACTGCAGAACATTTTCCATGTTTTCAAAAGGTTTAAGATATATTTCATTATGTCTTTTCTGTGACTCTGATCCTTCTGTGTTCACCCTACTGTAGATTCCCAGCCCCAGAAAGAGCTAGGGGCTATAATTAGAGTTTTGCAGGTTAGAAGGAGACACTGAAAGTGTTGGAAAGGCTGAAAATGTTTTAATACTTTTTTCTGTGATCAGGACAGGTAGCAACAAACAGGTGCTGTAGCTGAGACACTATGTGGGGGTGCCCCACATAGCCTACATAAAAGATATAAATGTACTGTGTGTTATTGGAGATGAAATACTTGCACATCATTTATTTTAAAAAAACTCAGAAGAACAAAATAAAATATAAAGAACAAATCACATGGAGAAGGATAAAATGACAGAAGGAAGGATTTTGAAATAAAAAAGAGAGGAAGGAGGTGTAAAAGTATTTCTTCCTATCCTTCATATAATTTTCTTCGCAGTGGTTTTGCCTTTTTCAAGACCAGCTTCAGAAGGGGGAGTATTTAAGTATCAAAAGAGAACTCTTCCCTTCAGAGAACCAGTTTCAAGAAATATAATGTTGACAGGCACTGTACAGCTACGGTGTGTATTTGGGAAGACATAATAAATACGAACTGAAAAGGTCACATCTCACACAGGCACCTTTGACGACTCATGCAGACTCTCAAAATACAGCTCAGAAGTAGATACAGTAACATGTTCCTTCCCTCCAGCGTTCACAGTAACTAGGGTTTCAAAACCACTTAAATTTCCTATTAAAAGTCTCAATTCAGGAATATATTCTGCTTTGATTTAACACATTCATAGAAAGGCAGCTGTGCTCCTGTATTCCATGAAGCAGTCCAAGTTCAACATGGAATTATTTCTTTTTCATAACAATAAATAACAACTATAATTTTCAAAGGAAATAGACAGCAATTCATTTTTGACTTCTTACTCTTTCTTGATCACATCCTACTGCCAATAAATATTTGAGAGATTAATGAGACTTCAAGTGGTAAAAACAAACAAAAAAAAAAACAAACAACAAACCAGTAAAAGACTGCAAAGCTTTTAAATAAAAATCATGTGTGATTTGAGTCCTCTTTTTCTTTTTTCATGGTTAGCTATTGGGATTGAAAGGGTTAATTTATTTCCTGAGACAGAAGACCTTAGATAAGCTTGCTGGTTACATAGGCATGTCTGGGTTGCTAGGAGTTTAAACTATCAGCTTGCAAATGGAGCTATTTCAGATCCCAGGTGATGCAAAGAATAGATCTCCTCCTGCACTAAACCATGCAGGGATTACGTGGAAAAAAAAGAGTACGTGATCATATAATCAGACACTGGACTGTTACACATAAGCAGAAAGATGTTGAATTAAAACAGTGTGGGAAATTCTAAGATTACATTTGTCTACCTTCTGAACATTTGATTTGCAGTCCTCAGAAGAATTTTTAAATTATTTTTAATAATCATAACAATTGTGCATATTGCACACAAAACATGATACAGTACCAAGTAACAGTGATGCCTCTTGTGTGCAGCTCCTTTTTGTTAATTGTCCCGGCATTTATTTATTTGGACATGGATATTCCAGTGGTTACTAATTCGATATCTTCTGTATATCAGCTCACTCATGCATATGACCACTTGATTGCCTCATATACACTGGTTAACCTAATTATTATAAACACTGATGTCTCAAGAATTTTCTGTGACTCCAAGATCTGAACTACTGCAAACAGGAATAACTCTCCAAGCAATTTCTGAGCTTGGTCACAACACAGCAAACCTGTGCCACTTGGCTAAGTCAGATGCATCATTGATAAACACTGCTGAACCACTGCCAACTCTGTTCTGTACCCTATGATATTGGTCGCATTAAAGCAAAAGCTAAAACGTCCACAGAAAAAGAAGAGCAGGAGCTTTGGGGGAAGCAGAATTGCTGTTGGGTTTTTTCCTAATAGTTTATACAGGCATGAGGAACACCACAAAGTACTTGGTAATGAGGGGAGTGGGGGGAAGGAAAGGAAGGTTTGAGTTTAGCCGACAATGAAAGTAATCAGAACCTGTCACACAGTATATAAAATATGTTCAAATACATACTTAACTTTAATTTATTGGTGCTAAAGCTCCCAGTGAATTAAACTGTAGTTCAGGGTGCTAAGCACCCCTGTAAATCAGAAGCTTCATGCACATGCGATTGTGTTCCTGGGCTGCCTGTTTAACAGGAAATCACTGTTATCAAAACAGCGACTTCAGGAGAGAAGTCCATGACCAGAATGATTTTTTTATCTTCTGAATCTGTGACTCTGTGTAAACTATTTCTACAGGAAATAAATCTGTAAAGGTGGCATCAATTATTACAGTTTAAATTAAGGTACTGAATGGCAGGAGATGCCATGCGTAGCAGAAATGACTAATTCGAAAAGGGAATAATGTATATTTTTCAGATAAAACTGAAGTAATTTTTTATAAATAATTTAGGCAGGATATTTATTCTCTTTTCAACAAAAGAGATGACAGCATCAACACATGATAAAAATCTTCTCTCTTCCTTTTCTAGACAAAGGTAAAGACACAAGGCTGGTTTCCATATTCAAGCCCCTCAGTTATTAGTTTTTCTACATTTCCAGCTCTTGTTGAAAGCCTCAGCACTTCCTTTTTCCTTAAAAATTATTGTAAAAATCCTGTTTATGTAATCCTGAACTGAGAAACAACACAAAGATTGAATATAATCTGTGTACACACATGTATTCAGATCACCAGAAATTAATAACTTGTGCATCATCATGCTAAAATATTTTCATGTTTGCCTATATTATACATGATTGTCGTTTTTTACATGAAGCAAAACAACAAAAAAATTTGATTTGCAATGTCTTGATTCAGTTCAAGGACTTGAGAAAAAAGCTAAAATGAATTTACAAATTACACAGGAGCTGATCTTGTTTCCACTGAACTCAGAAAAAATACTCCACATGTTATATGGTCTCCCTTTAACCCACCACCTAAAATCATCAAAGTGGTCAAGAGAGCAGGGAACCCCCTACAAACGAGTAATTGAAGTGATACTGCTGCTAGTAACAGAGTGCCCTACATCTACACAGTGCCTGCCACCCCCAAGGATATGAAAGTACCTAAACCTGCTGCACAAGGAGTAAAAGTCATACAGAGTGAAATCCAAACTGTCCAACGGTGTTCCTGGCACTGACTCGGGTCCAGGAAAGCAGCTCACTTCTCTCCAAAACCTGCATGACATTTTCCACTCAGACAGAAAGGGAATCCTTCTGATCTCTTGAGACACGAAAGAGCAGCCCACAGTTAACTTCACACGACTCAGACGCCTCTCATGCCCGAGTCTTTTCCCTGCCTCTATTTCTCTGCTTTAACTTTTCTTTCCCTCCAGTCAACTGTGAACTTATATATGAAGATTAGATTTTTGGGAAGCACCTTCAACTCGATTCACTTCAGTTAAATCTTCAAATGCTCAGCCTCTTTGACTATCAGGCCATAAATATAAGAGAAGTAAATATCTCTACCCTGCAACCTCTCTCCTCCTCTCTTTGTGACAGTGCTGCTCATGGCTCCCCCAGGGACTGATTTATCCACAAGACTGGCACTTTAAATTCAACAATATGCAATTCATTTTCACAGTCCTCAAAGATAACAAATACCCAGTTTTAAATTATTGAATCATTCATTTAACTTAGAATGCCTGAAAAATATCATTTTTATAGAAAGTAATAAATTGTAATTGCAAGTAATAAAAATGTAAGTAAAGAGAATGCCTGGACGTGCCACAAAGAAAATATCTCATTTTGTGTGTTTAATTAATGATTTCTAATTGTAACACACTATTTACAGAAATAACACTTTTTATATCTGTTAATTCCTACATTAAAAGTTATTTTGACTGCAAATGATAACTAGTTCCTCTGACTTCAGCCTTCCTAGAAGCAGCAGGAATCACTGAGAGGCTTTGGTTGCTCAAGCCCTTAAACAGAACATTTTCCAGTGAGCATAAAAACAGCTATCTGGACTCATGCAAAGGTTCACATTCAGACTTGTTGACTGAGATGTGATGTAGGCACTCCTGAACACTACATGTTAAGAAAATGTGTCTACTCCCAGGTGGTTACACTCGAAGACCATATGCTGCTTAAGGGAACAGCAAAGCTCCAATTGCATGGAGTAACCTGTTCACACTGGTTGTTATTGTGCTGCTTGTACAAAAAATAAAGTATCATATTTGTCAGTGCTAGTGGTTGCTAGTCTGGTATTATGACTTAGTACAGTGAGATTTAAAATTTGAGTCTAGATCTTCTCAAAATTTACTGGTGATGATATTCTGTCAAGGTAGAATAATCTTTTGCACTGTTTTTCATTTATTTACCAAGTTTGGCAATAACGATACTGTACTTTGGCTGCATTATTTAAAAAAAGTAGCATGTTGACTTTCATTTTTCATGATGTATTACTTTTGATTAAGGCTAATTTTGTTGTTTGTTTATTTGTTTTTACTTTCCAATTTGAATTCATCTGGATTCAGCTTCCAGGCTAGTTCAGCCAAATCTTGTCTTTCTCTACTAGATTATAGAGGTAAGCAATATTTTCAACATATTAAGGCCCTCCTGAACTGTAAACAAATCATGTCTCTTTTCTTGAGAAAAGCAGAACAGATGGAGCTCTAAATTTCTCACTATAAGGCATTCTCTCAAAATTATCTTTCTTGCCCATTCATTTACCTTCTTCAATTTGTCGACGTAATTTAAACAAACTGGACAAAAAAATGAGCAAGATATTCCAGCAGTTGCCTGACTCACACAATATATACAGTCAAGATCACTTCTCTCTCCTTAAATCATTATTTTAATCTGTACATTCACAACCCACATTAGCTTTCTTTTCCCCAGTTCTCAGAAAGCCCCAATGAGCTGCTTGTTTGCTATGATCCTGACAACTTTCTCGCAGAAAGACATCTTTGCTCTTGCTGTCCTCATTGCAACTTTCAGCCTGCATTTCCTTTTTCTTTTTTTTAATGGCAATTATCCTAAATTCTCTGATAGGACTCAATTATTATTCACCATTCAGATAGTCTATAAGTCATCTGGAAGTTTTTTTACTGGAAGCTGGTATATGTATATCTCCAATTTATTGACAGTTTTGGATGAGAATTAAGCCAGCATCTATCCCTAAGGAATTTCCCTAAAAGCAATCTTACTTGGGTCTCATTATTATTTTGGTAGCAGAAAGCATCTTTCTATCCAAATAAAGAGCAAAAATTTCAAAAATATTAAAACATATGCAAAATAGACAAGGCATAGCAAATGATGGGCTGTGTTTGAAAATACCGTATTTGTATCAAAAACAGCCCTTAAAATCAGAATTCTTTGGAGCAAAAATCTTGTATTTTCCCACAATTCAGTGTGCATTAGAATAACACAAAGTAATTCTATATAAAATAATGTATGGGTTTATATACATTTGGACCACAAAGACAAGAATTGACAAAAAATTTCAAATAGATGTAATACATTATGGAAGGCACACTAGATGGAAGTATATTAATGCTTCCATAATAGTGATATTTCATTCACCATGAGCTCTGTCAAGGATATAAATCCATTCTGCCTGTCTCCAGAGTCCCCAGGCCCAAAATAACATAAGATTAACTTTCATGACAAACTTTTTTCTTCGGAGAGGGGAAGAAGGCAGAGGGAGAAATGCTGTGTCAGTGTGACAGAGGAAGTCTGAAAGTAGATATGAGTTCACAATAGGAAAAAAAAAAAAAAAAAACAACAAAAAAAACCCCATTGTTTTGCAAATTACCAGAACTAGAGAATTCATGAAAGCACTGCAGCATGTAACTCATTCATTCCTCTGCAAAAAATGCAACATACAGCAGTGTTAATATATTTCTTGGATAGGAAAGCCCCTAAATGGGTTTTCGTGTTAGTGTTCCTGACTCCTCCTCTGTTGCTCCTCTTTTGCTCTCCACTCACCTAGAAAAGTGGCCAAGGCTGCACATCTCTGGGTGAAATTTGTAATATAATCAGTAAGATGCCACAAAACTGAACATTTGATGCTGGTTTATTATTCTCATCATGCTTCCACAGGTTCAGTCTCCCTCCCCCCTCAACCTGCTCTCTTCCCTCTCTTCTGCAAGCCCCCTCCAGAGGCACAAACAATTTTAGCTCAAAAGCCACATTACCTCTCATTTTATGAAATTTCTGCAAGCAATAACCTTTAACCCATACTTTGCCTCCTTCCCTTCCCTGCCAAAAGCTTTATTCATTCAATTCTTTTTCAACCTCAATTACTTCCCATTTAACAAATGGTTGGTGTAGCAGTGAAGCACTACAGTAAGAACAAAGGTTGGTGCTCCATTGCAATCTCTTCAGGGTAGAATTAAAGGCAAATTCTCTATCAGAGAAAGCCACCTCTCCTCGATTTTTCTTTCACTGCATTATTATTATACAGCTTGTCTCTGAAAAGAAGGCTCTCAGGGTGTCATGAACTCTCAGAGAATTTCTAGTCTACAATGCCTTTCAGAAAAAAAGAGAATGCTCCAGAGAGAAAATAACCTTTGTGTAAGGAAAGGTTTGTTCTGCAATATTGTCTGAGCACTGGCTTTTACAGGAAAGAAACGAGTCTTTGCATTTGCATTACCAGAGTGTAGGAGCTGGTCCAAAAGAATATGACTGAGCACTGCCCAAGCTGTACTGCTCAATTCCCTCTGATGGAGGGAAGGAGAGACTTGAACAGGATTAGGCAGCACATACAATCCCTCCTCTAATGATACATGTCCATAGCAGAACACACACAACAGAATTCAGAAAGTGTGAATCCTGTTACTTTTAGGTTATATTCTTTAATCACACAAAAAGCCATATGACTTACAGCACCTCTTTCCTGGTCTCATTTGAAGGATGAGGAAAGAATATATTCTTAATTCTTTGCCCCTCATTTCTCAATCATTCTCTAATTTTTGTTTGGCTTTTTTCTGCCCTGATTTTAAATACTTTAAAAGCAGGCATAAATTCCTGGTTTTTGCTGGAATGTCTATAGCAGTTTATATCAGCAACAGGACTGCAGGATCCTCATGGAGACAAATTAGTGAAATTCCAGAAGAATCCTAAACTGTCTTGTCTATTAAAAATAAAGATTACCATTAGCAAATGTCACTCATACAAATATAACCACACACAGAAACACACGTGTTCCAGTACAGGAAAGAACAGAGCACAGACAAAAGTGAGAGATATTTTTAAAAAAAGAGAGAGAGAATCAGAAAAAAGATTCCAAGCTGTGTGAATTCTTAAATGCTCTTTGAAGTAAATGGAACTCTGGTAATTAATTTCAACTAAGGATCTGCCCCTGAGAAATGAAAAGTACCTCTCAACCTTCTAACATCCTACTTTCCTGAACTATTTCAATTACATAAAAAGTTCAAGGGGTTATTTTTTTTATTTCATGTAATTTTATGTGTTTCACTGGTTATTTTAAAGAATTTTGATTTTCTATTTTGTTTTAAAGTTAAAAGTGTTCTTTATCTAAATGAGAAAAAGAATGTTGAAATGTAAAAGGAAGATGAAATGGTTAATAGAATAAAGTACTTATAAGTACATAGAAAAGAAGTAAATTACAGGAAAAGACAATTACATTTTATAGGATTCAGATTCAGGTTCAAGCTCAAAAAGAAGCATGATCAAAATGTGTCCTCCCTTGAGAGTTACAGATTATTGAAGACAGTGGCACTTCATATGTTATTCTTAATACTGTTTACAAATTATATCCTTCTGGGAGTTATAGAAAAAAAAGATTGTACTTTAAAGGCATGCAAGTGGGTTATTAGCCAGAGCTAATGGCCAACATTCCCACATATCTAAAAGATTATCATCTTTTCCCCCTGAAAGAAAAATAAACCAAAGAAATATGGTATCATGCTTGATGTTCTGCAAATATTTTAATAATACATAAGTCTGAGTTAGAAAGGAAAACAACTCAAAACCAAATCAATAAAGTCTGTAGAAATAAAAATTTACAATTTAGCCTCCAGTTACTCTCTGTCAGTGTTTACTGCGTGTCGCACAGGCTACTTCACGTACCTGCATGCCTAGGATATTCTTAGTGCTGTAAATCCTTTAGATGTATCCCAAGTGCTGAGATAACGCTATTTAAATCTCTGGAATAATAAACAATTAAAAAGATCCCACTACTGCTGTCATTCAGTGATACTTTAAAAATAGCACAGCTAAGCAGGTGGTGAGTAGTGATTACTGCGCTCGCTGTCACCAACTGACTGCAGACTGTGCACACAGCACATCTATGCCAAGATATCTGGTTATTTTTGTTACTCATCTTCTCCCTTCCTACTCATCAACTTCACCTAAACATGTTTTTCAGCTGTAACGTGCTGAGTTTTAAACTATAGCCTCCTTAAATCAGGGACTGTCACACTAAACTTGGCTGCTACCTTAGAACAGGTCTAAGACTCTGAACTTTCAGCTCAAGTCATTGATAATCACTCAGTGGCATCCTCAGAGATAGAATTAACCTCAGAAAGGTAAATACAAGCAATAAAGGGTTAAGCCTTTCGGTATCTGAAGACTTTTTGACAGTCATGATGCTGAAAAAACAGGGAAACAGGATTTGATATGCAGTGAAAGGAGCAACCTGCAGGTTCTAAAATTTCAGGCTAACCATTTGTTAAATTACCATCTATTTGTAAAATTATTTCAAGTTTGAATGACATGAAAGACAAAGATACATGTAAATTAAGAATACTGCAGTTACCTGCAGCATTTCACAGTTCATTTCCAGAATTTTGGGTCTTATGCTCTATGGCTTTTTTTTATAAATGGTTAGTACAGTTGGCCAGCTCATCATGACAGTACTTCTCCAGTATGATGCAGGAGAAATCATAAAAGGCTTTTAAAAGGAAAGAAATGGGGGGGGGAGGGAAGGGGGAAGAAAAGGTTTTCAAAACCATTGTCAAAATGAGGGTCCAGAAATCAATTTGTAATTATCTGCCAACACAAATCTAAAGGCTTTTCTGTGATAAGGGTGGTAATACATAGGGCTGTAATGTGAATTATTTCAAAGAATAAAAGACTGATTGTCTTCATGACCTATATAGCTTTTAGTGAGCTTTAAAACAAAATTACATTTTATACTTCTCATGAATGGCTTTCTCTCTCTTTTTCCCTTTAAAAATGCAGGGGTTTTGTCCCATCTAGTAGGCTTTCAGCTTTAAATAGGACTCAGTTTCTTCCAATGTTGATACATTTCGTTCCACTGAAAGTGAAGGCTCTGGATTTGCAAAAGAGCTGAAGCTTCCTCTGTACAAAAGCAATCCTTTCCAATGTGTTTAAAAGTAAACTACAAACCATATGATCGTGTTATTTTTACACAGATGCTCAGAACTAGTATTTTTTTCTTTTTTTTTTTTCTCTCCCCTGGAAAGATTTTAGCAAGAAAAAATGATTAAAATTTTTTTTCACACAATACAAAAGCATCAGGAAATAGCTTCTTTTAGGTAAAAAAGGTAAAATGAATATGAGGGGAAAATATGGGGAAAATATAGGCTGAGTATTTGCAACAAATTGAAGAAAAAGACAAAGTACAATATTTTCAGATTGTGAAGGCTATATTCACATAGCTGTCCTTAATCACTTGAACTTATGGGGCCTGATGTCAACAGAGTGATTCTGGCTGAAGGTGACTGCAGGCCTGGCTTTTAATTGTTCAGTAATTGCCCACTATATTCTTGCAGATCCAAAGTCATGAGATCTTCTTTGTGTGATACCAGACTCTCTTATGCAAAGTTGACTCCACATGTCTTACTTATGGCTATTGCCTGCTTGAAAACTGCTTTCCTCGAGTTTTCCTTGGTAGCTTCAGTGAATCATTCTGTTAAAAATATTAAACATATCATGAAAATTGGATTTTACAGGGCATTTCTCTAGAAATCCATTTACATTTTGGAAAGAATGTTAGGTTTTGTTCCATTGGCTTATCTGGAGATTGAAAAAAAAATCAAAATCAACTATTACTTAAGTTTATCAATCTGAAAGTGTTTTGGATCATAGTAAGTAAGATATAAATACATACATGCAGCTCTCACTAACAATAATCTAAATTCTTAATTGAAGTACCTGCTATTGTACATGTGAGGATTACTTTGCATTAGCAGCTAAGTTCTGCTTTGGAAATGTGATGAATTTCTTTACCAACCTAAGATTCTTAAAACTGTGCCAAAATTAATAGTTATGGATTTTTTAGGACAACTCTTCCTAAGGAAAAAAATAAATTCCATTTTTCTTTTTTTCTGCTAATCAAGTAATTTTGTATAGTGTCTACCATGAAATTTTACAGAATCTGCTCTGCTTAAACTTCAGAAAAGTTTAGATAAGGATTTCTTTCCTTGTATGTAGCTTTAATCTTTAAGAAAGACTTTTCTAATCTATTGAGATCTTTTCATTACTATATCTACCAATCTTTCTAGAATGGAATTTTTTGTGAGATCATTCCTGTTCCATTTTGTAATATCTTCCTGCTCTTAACACAATACATAATTTGTGCATTGACTCTGCATGTTCGTACACTGCCAGGAATATTAGGGCTGTTCTCAGAAGCCCTGCATGAGGCCTTTTAAATAATAAATAAAAACTACAGTGCCAAGGTATTCCTGCCAACTTTTCTGCAATTGGCAGGCAGTGCTCATTTAATAACTTCAGTTTTCACTAGAGAGTAAACCTGTCCCCATAAGCCATATGTCTTTTTCTAACATTTGTTTCACTTGAACTTAAATTCTAAAGGGACAGTAAAGTACATAATGTCACACCAACTTGCTGATATATTTGCTAATGCTGCAAGCAAGGTTATCCAGTCTGTTCTCAAACTCTAAATGGTTTCTGTTGGATCAAAAAGGTTGAAAGGAAGCAAGGTGGAGATCAAACCTGCTTAATTCTTTCTTATTTCATACCTTAGATAGTAAATTAATGGTGGGTTAACCAGATAATAAAAGCACAGGTTCATCCAATCTGATGCAAAACTAAGAACCTCTGACAATTTCTCCTCTGTGCTACGACTCTTCAGGAAATGCCATCTACTGAGCACAAATGAGGAGAACTCTAAGGCTGGTCTAAGCTACACAGAGGAAGGAAGATGTACATACTCAGCTGGCACAAACAAAAGGACACAGAATTACCTTCAGCACTTTATCCTTCTTCCTGTTGTTCAGACTGAACACAGGATCTGGCCAAATGTAGCTGAAGAGACAAGCCCACAAATCTTCACGAACAAATCTTTGGTAACACAGAAGTAAAACTCAGTGCGCTGTTAATCAACTCTTATCTTTTTGAGGCAAAAATGCAAATGTAACATCATTAAAAAAATGAAAACTTTTAATGAAAACAAGAATTACTCACACTACTCCACAGAGGATAAAAGATCTCTCTTTGGATTCCACTCTAATCTAGTTTCAGGGTAATTGTTAAAGTGTTTGGAATATCTTATCTCTCCCTCCTCCCTGTTTATATTCTCAACTTCTTTAACATACAGATTGTCTTTAATTTGGTTGGTTGGGATGTCAGTTCTGTATAAGGGTCTCATTTAAATTCCACTTAAATGAGCATTTCTCAAGAAATAACTTTCTATCCCTTCCTCTTTCCAGCACCTTCAGGCCAAAATGCCCACTCCTCTTGTAAAAGAAAATTTTGTTGTCTTCTCCCCCCCCACATCTTGCAGGTCCCTTCACATAGATGTACAAGAGAGTGCTGTCCTCAGCCCCAGATGGCTTCTCTGCTCATGGTGTGAGTGATCTCCAGCTCCAAACCGCAGTGTTAGATCTTGTTCTGTTTCTCCACATCTCTGATTCTCAATGACATTTCTGTGCTAAGTAGATCAGATTTTCTCTTGATAAACAGTGCTTACCCTGTGGAGTAAATTCGATGGCCTTATGTAACCATCAAGTATGCACATGGTAAGCTCGGTATACTGTAAGCACTTATCACTATGAAATCTAATCTATAGTCTTGTTCACTTTGGCTACTTTTCTGAAGTTGTCACCACTCTGTGCCTTTGAAATTTTGCATTATTTTCCTTACTGCCTTAAACCAGAGAGATGAGGGGAACTGAAACTTATCACAGCAAGAGCCCAGTGAAAATTTCTCAGCTTATCAACAGTTTCCTCTAAGCATCCACTTCAATGCATATAAGAAACAATAAAGTCAGTGTAAAATATTTGAAAACATTTGTTCTTTCCTCTGGCTGTATCTATCCCAGTAGGCAACGATCCTGACAACACAGAACAGAAAAACGTGTTAGGTCTGAAAATGTATCTTACAGTTTGGGGTCGAGCCTTTTTGGCTTTCTTTCCCTCCACGGAGGTGATGGGCAGTGTGTGGGAGCTCAGCATGCTCGTCACTATCTTCTCACCTCCAACTCTCCAGTTCATAGTAAGATCAAAGACAAGGAACACAAAGGAAGATTCTATCACATGGATCATGGAGCAAGACCCAGTTTTCATGTCCTCTGTGTACAACAACCCTTCTGGTTACTGGCACTGTGTTTAGTTACTCTTCCCTTTTTTTAAGTCACTGCAGTATTGTTTGGTACAATGGCTACAAAGAAGCTTATTCAAAAATGAAACAGGCAGAAACAGGAGAAGACTACTGATAATCAGAAGGGAAGCTGTAATAATTATCAACACTTGACTGAAACTCAGGTATGTGGCAATACTTGAAGAATTCGTTAATTCCAGAGTGGTTGCAAAAAGACAAACCATCCCACCCGTTTCAGCAGCATACTCTGCAAGCTGGCAGTATGAAGCAAACCGCATTAGTAACAGAAATAGTAAACTCACAGTGATTCAACTCACCATAATCTTAATTTTTTTCCACTGAATTTAAAAATAGTGTTTCTCTTCAAGTCCCAAGAAGCTTTGTGCTCTTGTGTTCTTATTAATATTGACCCCAACCCAGTACTCTCCTCTGTAATTCAGCCTCTTTCAGCAATCCAGCCTGGATCTCCATTGCACTGAAATCACCATTAGCACACAGCAAGAGCTGAGAGGAGTTACAAGATCAGAGATCATTCTGTGCTAGGATGATTCCCAGCATCATTAGACAGGATAGCAAACACCCTTACTCAAGTGCTCTCTCACTTTCAGCCTTCATCACCTCTCCCTTTTGCAGTAAAACACATGTTGCCATGTATGTAGCATTGCCAGTGTCATCTAATGATTGTTCTTCCTCCACCAATCCTAGTAACATGTTTTGGCAACTTGAAATCCATGACAATTATCATTTGGGGAAGCAAAATGTTACCTGGGAGCACAACCTTGCAGAAAATACAAAGCTGGGATTGTCACCAGTGAGTTTTTTCTTAAACACCTGATTGAGATCTGAAATAAGGACTAACCAGAGGGGCGCTATTGTTCACTGAACAGCTGTTAGTGACCTGCACAGTGTGTCAGATAGCACCACAAAGTATCAGTGGTGACATCATTGTTATGATGCCTACCATCAGTTGTTCTACAGCTTTCCTGGATTCAGTCAATGGGAGAGAAACAATTTCTTATTACATATTTGTACCCCATTTAACACAAGGGGTTATTACAACCATATTCAGGCTAAAATTAATACTATTTACATTAGCAGCTAAGCACTGAAAGAAAAGGAGATACTGCTTCATTCATCATCTAGCAAGCTTATTTTATTTATTTTTTTATGAAGTTATAATTACCTTATCTCAGTAGGGAAACTGATGACTTGTAAGAATCACTGTAAAACAATAATTTTTCTCCTTTTTTGCATTTTAACTATCTTAGATTCTGAAACAAAATTCTGGAATCAGTGTTGATTCAATGGGAATTATGAAATCATTTTACTGGTGAAAAGTATCATCAAAAGATCAGAGAATCATAGAATGGTTTGGGTTGGAAGGGACCTTAAAGATCATCTAGTTCCAATCCTTGACACTTTCTACTAGACCAGAGTGCTTGACCCATCCAACCTGACCTTGAACACTTCCAGGGATGGGGCTAAAATGCTACCTTTGAGGTAGACACCTGAAAATTGTCATGGGATGACATTCCTTCTGCTAATCAATGGTGGAGACTAATCACAGTGGTTCACAGCACCAGCTTAACTCTCGTCAAATACTGCCATGTGAGAGTAACTCTGATTATGCAAATAACCACAGGGATATGGCCCATGCCCAGGTCACTGAAAATTTAACTGCACTGCATCAAATTTACCAGAAAATCACAAGCGCAATCACCAGATGATCACTGACCATTTCTAGAGCAGGATCACTCTTTCTAATGACATCCCCAAGCCATTCAGGATGTTATCTGTTTTGCTCAATTTCCAGACAAAATAGTTTAACCAATATTAATGCAATTTAGAGTTTAATGCTCTCTCATCCAAATGCTTTCCCTCTCCACTCCAACAACCAACAATCTCTTCTTTCCATCTCATTTGAAGCAGTGATTTTCTATCAGAGAGGCACAGCATATATAGGGTGATTCCTCAGCTCCACTGGGGAATATTTCAGCTTTAGGTCTGTAAGGTGCCTAATGAGACAATTCCACATACTGGAAAAAAAAAAAAAAAGGTTTGAAAATCAAAGTCCATAGTGTTATTGTACTGCTGTTAGCTTTTGACAGACAACAATAGCTGCTCAAAAGCAGGCATGATTTGAATGTTGTTTTAGCTTATAAGTTTTCAGAGAGAGAGGTTCTGTTTAGAAAAGTTTCCGGAAAATATTTAACAGAAAAGCTGTACAGGAAGGCCTGGGCAGCAGAGTGACCGGCAATCCTGGCCATTCTTCAATCCATGGGAGCTGAAACTCTAAGGACTTCAAGTAGATGATGCTTCCCAAGCCTCTGGGAGTTCTAAAATAATGACTTATATATAATTTATTTAACAATGATCAATGATTCCCTCCAAGCTTCAATCCATATCCCCCAAGACAACGTCTTTCAAATGTTAGAATTTCTCACAGATGAAAATTTCCAATATTGGATTAGTTCCACTCTAAATCCATTGTCCTGCAATTTGCTCTGGCTCAATACTGCTATTACGACACTCCTTGATTCATTTATTTCAAGTTAGGATAAAAAAGTGGCACATTTTGCCATATTACTCAAAATTTAAGAAAACAGTCAAATATATTAATGGAATTGTAACTTCCTTTTCGGTGCATCCCACTGTAAATGCAGAGGGTACTTAATGTGAGAGTTGCATAATCCGTTTCAGGGAAAATATTTTCAAAGACAATTTTAAACAATGAAACGTGAATCTTAAATACCTATTAAACTCCCTGGATTTCTCCTGTTCCTTCCCATAGCCATCAAAAATTTGCCTAATTTTAAAAAGTCAGGAGGAAACAGAATGTCACACACTCATTTCTCTTAGATAATATTTTCTATTCTGGGCTTTTACCCAATTCTCATTTCAGAGGGCATCAATTCCTTTTGGAATAGTGTTTTCTGAGTTTGGACTTCAGACATTATTCTCTTTTTCCTAACTGGCATTTCAAGAGAAAGCCAAAATCATACATTTTGTTTTTGTATGCACACTTTACTCTTTGGAACGGTACTGAAAATGAAAAAACAAGGTTTGGAAATAGAAAATAAGCCAAAAAAATAATCCATCACACTATTTTGTACTGAAAGCAATTTGGGTTTGGATTTGATCTTGCTAGTAATTCTTTGAAAAAAAACCTGGCATTGAGCTGTTCTTTCATCTAACAATGTATGATCTTGCACAAAAGTCTGTGGAATGTGTCAAAGAACTTGTTTAGATATATTTACTTTATTGCCATGCCCATGGGAGAAGAGAGCTTTTTTTCCTGACACAGATTTCTATAATTCAGTTTAAGGCATTGAAGCTTTCTCCTGCAAGATGACAAGCTGCTTCTGTTTGGAGCTGGTTTTCTTTGCTCTGACTGGAGTTACCCTGTGCCCTTCAGAAAAAAGGCCCCATTCAGTCCCAATCATCTGAACCATCTGTATTTTCTCAGATGAGGAGATAAATGTCCAGTTCTGAATGAAGACCATAAAATAGTAAAATTTTACATGTGTACATGCAGTTAGAAATGTCATGCACAGACACGCTTAGATGCACACGGGTGTAGAAGCAAAATTTGAATGTGACATCCATGCTAGCATGCTTGATTGCTTAAACAGCTGTTGACTGAATGTGACATTTTGCAGCATGTGATGATGTGATCCTTCCCTTTCCTTTTCTGCTCAAGCAATAGCCACCACTGATGGTCATGATGGCTGCTTCTGGCTTAAGCTGGACTCTGAGAAGACAGATAACAACAAAATAGCTAAAGGTCAAACATTTTGCTCAACAGCTGAGGGCTAGTTGAGCATGTGCCAGCTGAAATAGGTCTGGTATGCAAATATGACTACAATTCAATCTTCTTATTCCACAAATAGTGGACAGCCCAGGGCCCATTGAGCTCTGCACAGAGCTCATGCCAGGATTTGTCCTTGAATAGGGACACCTCTTAAGGCTACTCATTGAGATCGAGAGAATGATTACCACATCAGATACTTGGTAAGAGAATTGGGAATAAGAGCACTGAGACTTTGAAGTCTTACCTCAGCGATATAAAGGATTGATTGTGCACATATAATCCCTTAGAATTAAATCATTGACCAAGTCTGGGACTAAGTCTTGATCCAGCCATACTTAAACTTCCATCAGAAAAGAATTTAGAACGCAAGAGGGCCTTTTCTGAGCCTCATAGCTCAATGTCAGGGTCTTCTGGCAGTTCTGTCTGACCTTGTCCTCTATTCAGTAAATAATCAAGAGTACTTTGCCATCAAATCTTGTTAAAACACTGTCACATTTACTATCAAACTTTGTTAAATCACTGTTTTATATCAATCAACAAAATGTTACTTTTCTTACAAGTGAAGTGTGTCATTCCGTCCATGACAGATGTTAATTTCTTACTTTTTGTGAAGCCAATCAGTTTTCTCACAATAATTTTTTTTTTCCCTTAAAATTTATTTATAGATAACTGTGGATAAATGACAAGTACATATGTTGTACAATCATTTATCTGAGACTACTTTGACAAAATTCACTTGTGTTCCTTGAGGCAGATTAGGTGAACTACTATTTAATGGTATTGATGATGGATGCAATAAACAGCTTTAGGTCTGGGAGTATAATCTATGACTCCTAGAAACTGCTAGAGTAGCAAGAAGTTCATTTGCAGCATTTAAACATAACTAACTATCAGTCTATGCCACGTAAATGGGAGGAAAAAGATTGTTTTGGGATGAAGAACATTCTGTGAAAAATAAAAGGGCTATGCCTCTAATGAGAGCATCTCCCTGGTGAGCACTTCTGAACCACTATGGGCAGTGCAAAGGCTTGGATCAATTAGACAGAAATAACACTGTAATCCTTGGAGATATGGACAGAACACTTACACATTGCAAAACTTGGTTTTCATCACTCTTTAAAAAAAATAAAAATCGTCTTTATCTTTTCCTCCGAGTTTAATTCCTCCCAAATCTACTAGGCAAAATTCCTCCTTGTGCACAGGGCGATACAAGTCTAATTTACCCCTCATTTCCTTTTAAAGGGCATCCACGGGGAAGCATCCAATCCTAACCCAATCATTTATAGCTGGAAGAAGCAAAAATTGTTTTAAAGGGCATCTGAACCTTTAATTATCTACTCACCATAGATAGAGGAGAGAGATTATGTACTTCAGCCAAAACACAACAGCATTGATTCACTAATTTGGAAAACATTGAATTCAACTATTCATCACTCAGACTTGGGCCTGTTCATGCACCAGTTTTTCTACCAAAACAAACTGCAAAGATTTGGGTAGGCAGGCTTTTGTAAACTGGACAGTTCATACTAAACACTTTCACACTAAACAAAAAGATTCCTCAGAGAAGTACCAGACAAATTATGCATATGGTGAATTTGAAGATACTGGCCTTGTAAAGACTCAATGCATATAGATTAAATTTTATCATAATAGGTTAGATTCCTGTGGTAAATTATGAATAAACTCAAAATATTCGCTTTTTAAAAAATAAGGAAAACAGCAAACTTTTTAAGCCTTTCACATCGTTGTTTTTAACAGGTAGTCTGCACATATAGGACTTGTTCAGAAATCCACTAAAGCAAGAACACATATCCCACCCTATTTATAATGATGAATATGAGAAAATCACTAAAATTAAGCAAAGCTTAAGTAAATATAAAGGACACGGTGAGCACAAAGCTGATACCTGAAAAATCTGATAGAAGTTTAAGATAAGGACTTACCATTTTTAATGCCAAAAAAGGGAGAGTCTAAAATTGATCATAAACAGTATATTTACACATAATAACTAAAATCTAACATGAAGACTAACATGAAGAGATAATAAAGTCAGCAGTGGCAAAACTATAATGTGCACAAAGCAAAGCACTGTAGATCTTAGCATGGCTAATTAAAATGAGCATTATGCTGACATGGTTATATTGAATCTTGTCCAAGATGTCTTGTTCAGTGCTAACCAAGATGCAAAGACAAAAAAGCATTCCCTACTTCTCTAAGAAAGACAAAAACAGCTTAGAAATTTTAACTAATTATTGTAGCATTACCATTTTTACCTCGATTCACTCACTTGAAGCGGCTGAGCATGCTGAACCTGGTGGCCTTTAATAAAAATATTTTTGAACTCCTCTCTGTGGCAGTAAGGGGAAGGAAAATCAGGGGTGAGATGAAGAGGAAGAACAGAGTCTTCATTTAGAGCATTCTGAGCATTGTTTTTCTTAAATTGTATTTACACTTTATAGCAAGCACAAGCAAGTACTGTATTTTCTCTTCCCTGCACTAATCTCACCTTTCCCAAAACCCAGATGAACTGCAGAAGAGAAAAGAAATAGATTCAAAGCTTGCTTGTCTTTCTTCAATTGGGATAATGAAAAAGGGAAGGTAAATTGAAATATTCTAATGACAACTATTTACTTTACTGTGCTGTTTTATTTGCTATTTATTCTATGAGGTAATTTCTCACTATTCTGTTTCTACTTTCTATAGCACGGTTTGAATTCTGACAGACTTCAAATGGAAGCCATCACACAGATCAGTTTTCCATGACATCTACCAGGTTTAACCAAGGGCTCCTATCCACTTTGAGCAGAATAACTAGAAGTTAGAATTCATTACAGAATCTATCTATCTATCTATCTATCTATCTATCTATCTATCTATCTATCTATCTATCTATCTATCTATCTATCTATCTATCTATCTATCTATCTATCTATCTATCTATCTATCTATCTACCATAAATTCAGCAGTATTCATCCCATAAACCTTGCAGCCCCATTGCAATCACAGTGAGATTTCATACAGTCCCCTGCTGCTTCTCACCTGGATCTTCCTGGTTACTTCTCTAGGCAGAGCACCCTGGGCAGGTGAGACTGCCAATTAAACCTAAGCTAAGGTTTAATTGAGAAAGTGAACAGGTGCTCTTCAGCTCTCATTTTCCCTTTCCTGGTTAAAAGCAATCTCTTCCCTTTATCTATCTCTGTCTCCATTTAGCAGTACCAGACTCAGACTTGTTTCTTCTTGAAGAACACAACCTTTGCTAGAACTGCAACATGAATCTGTTATAAAAGCAACCAGGATGCCGACGAGGCTTTGGGAAGACGCTTTGTCCATTAAATGCACTAACAACTATAATTTCTTTGCAGAGCTCCATGATCACCTCTTTGCCTGCAGTAACGAGGTTAGGGCCCTTGGTGCTGGATCCCTGGGCCCCACATCTCAATCACCAGCTGACATGCTTGTATAACACAGGCATCTCTCCTTACAAAAGATAGATTTTGTTCTCTGTTTAATATTTGATTTCTGTAGCAGAGAGTGAAGGAACTTTTAAAAGGAAAATCCAGGTTAGGAGTGTTCAACCATGGCTCCAGTATTAATTTTATTTCTAAAAGTTATTCTATATTCAAAATTAAATTCACAGCTGCATGTAAAAATTTTAAAGACAGGAGGGGGTTTTTTCCCCCCAGTTTTTCCATACAGGAACTTTTACAGACTTTAGCACAGATAGGTTTCTTTCAAAGCAGCATAAATGTTCTTTACCTCTTCCCTTTCGCAGTGACAGGTCATTTTGAACGCTTGCCCATCCCTGCCTGTATCTGATGCTCTTGACACTAGACACACACATTTTAACAGCATTTCTAAAAGGGCTGTTTGAAAGACAGGGTAACCTGACAGTAAGAAAATGTTACTAAAAATCTTTCACAGTACTTTTCATGTGAAAATCTGTTGTGTAGTCACATTGAATCTATGCATACTGTTATAGCTTCAGTAAAAGAAGAAAAATGGAAAAGAAAAATCACTTGGAGGGCAAGTTTTACAGAAGCATGAAGAATAATATAATATTTATCTGGGAAGGAAATCACATTCTTTCTTATTAAATATGTTATTGCACATAATGGAAAACAGTTTTCAGCAAAAAATATTTTGAAATAACAAATATGCTATTTGGTTTCACTTCAAATATATTTTGTGCTAAGAAAATGAAAGGAATAAAGCAATTTCTATAGATAATGTGGAAATGAAAAATAAGCTGTTATCTGGACCTTCAAAATATTACTAAATCAAACAGCATTAAGCATAAAATAATTTTTATTACTGTTACCAACAACGTTTAGTATGAAAGCACTGGAAAATTATAGCACGCTTTTTTTTTTCAGCTGAGATTAATATGTTGCCCAATGAGGGCTGGAATACAGTGCCTGTCTGATAGCATAAAACAAACCTGAACAGCTGATAAGGACAACGATTAAATAAGTATAATGGATTTTATACGGGTGTGGGAGGAATTCAGCAAAGAAAATTGTCCAAATTAAGTTTGTGTCAGTCACTGAAATTTATATGCTGCTTCTTGCAAAAGGTGTCTATCATCTTTAAAATCCAAAGGGGATCAAGGCATTATACTCTGCAGTGGCATCTGTGCCTGAAACAGCACACTCCTCTTTAGAGCTATGCTGGATTATTGGTTTAAAGTCATATAGACTCAGAAAGAAGAGAAAGCAGTTGTCTTGCTGCTGTTCCTTTTTATATATCACCTTCAGTTTATCACTGGTGATCTCCCATTCAAGAAGTGCTGAACTCAGCTTTGATAATTAACTCTTGCATTTTTATTGGTCTGACCTATTCGGAATTATATCAAAACTCCAAACTACCAGAATAATTCTATTTCCTTTTCCAAACTGAAAAAGCCATCAACCAAAAAAAACCAATGCCATTGAATCTCTTCCTATTAACAAAGGTAATTTTAAATATTCCGTACCATTTGAGGATTTCTCCTTTTTCCTGCTTTAAGAAATCATGACTCTTTTTGGTTTTGACATATTGCTCAATACTTAACAAGAATCTCACCAGAAAATAAATCCATAGTTGTTTTCATGACAGCAAATTACATGCCATAGAATGACATTTAAATGTTGAATTTTAATAGCTTGTCAGCAGAAGTGAAATGCATTTAAAAAAATTAATATGTGAGGGAACAATGTGTCTGTCTATAACGTAATTCTATTCATAGTAGATATGAATGGTAGATACAGTGTCAAATGTATTCTACTTCTCAAAGAACATCTTCATTTAGTAAGAAAAGACCTGCATGAATAGGGGTTAAATTCTCCTCTCCTGCTGTTGCACTGGATCTCTGCTGCAGTCATACAGGTCGGGAAGCTCCTGCTCATACCCATTTTCAGGAGGTTTCCACATGCAGGACAATTTTAGGAAAGGCAGTAAACAGTGAACTGGGCAGCTCTGGAAAGGGAGGGGTGGGTGCCCCCCCTCCCTCGCAGCACTCAGTAACAAGTGCCACACACTTACTGGCTCTCTTTTCCCTTGGACGGTAGGTACTGCCAATACTGATCTTCTGAGAGTAAATTCAAGAAATGATTGACCAAAAATATTCTAATCACATTTAGTCACATGCAAGTATTTCCTCCCTGATGTTTATTTTAAACATTTCCATCAATAAACTTTTCATGTGCTACTTCTTATGCAAAATGCTGATATTTAACTTAAAAATAGCAGTAAGAAGAATTTAATTTCCCCCTGCATTTACAATTATATAAATATTGATTCTATTTCAGTTCTCTTGCTTACATAAAAAGTCCTTTAGGATCTTTGGATTATTTAATAATAGTCTATAAAGAAGGTGTGACAGGTGGTATGGCCATCTTCACAGGTTGGAAAATCTGGCAACATTGTGAAAAATCAGGTTCTTAATAACACGTGGGAATCAGAGAAAACAAAGTTAACTGCTGAAAAATGGAAATCTATATACATTGGACAAAAATACAAAACACAGCTATACCTTGCTGGGAACAAACTTAATCAACTTTTTTTAGTGGAGGAAATAAATAGAAAAGTTTCAATATGCACAACCATGGACAGTAAAAATTGTGGAGGAGCACAGGAATGTTGTTACTAGTCATAAAATATTAAAGTGTCTGAAAGCCATCACTAGAATACTCTGAGCAGTGTTGCTCTGCTTATGTGAAACTAAACGAGGAAGAAGTTCAACACTGGACAGTGAGAATAGTTAAAAAAATAGAAGGCATTTTTATGAAGAATAACTGGAATGGCTCTCATTTATTCCTTTATACTTGAAGCCTTTATTCCTTCATGTACATGTCCCACCTCCTCAGAAATATCAACTTCCTCTAAGTATTCTCTGCTGCTTTCTCCTGCAATTCTCTCCCGTTCTCCTTATGTCACCACAGGTTCTACACCAGTATCTAAATTTCTCACCTTTATTTACTCTGCTTATTTTTCTAAAATTTTCTTTGTCTTTCAGATGCCTCCCTGCATCTTGTGAATGGCTTCAAAATATCTGAGTGTCCCCCAGCCAAAGACATCAACAAAAACATGGAGTGGTCTTTCTCTCTGAAGGGGTATTTATTTGGGAACTCTCCTTTCTGTCAATTTGGTTAATAAATTCAAAACTTAATGAATGACAGAGCTGAACCAATGCAATGGTCAAGTAAAGCTCACATTGAAATGCTACATTAGAAAAAGAACAACAGTAAATTCACATCACGCAAATAAATAATTGAGAGGAATTCACTGATACTTCATTTCTTAATGATCCAAGTAGGAGACTAATATAAGGTATTTTAGTAAATATAAAGATATACAAAGTTCTATCACAAATTGGTGCAAGAGATTTCCTCTGTAATGTAGGACAGAGCTATCCAGCAACACTGGGAGGGGGAAAATGTCTAAATCATAGAATCTACAGAACCTCCAAAGTGTCCTCCACATAGCTTGTTCTGGCACTGTCAGAAGTAAGGTACAGGCTTAGATAAACCAATAAGGAATAGAAATTTTCCCACCTCCCTGGACAGTCAAAGTACAATGATTTAGGTGAACCACTGCATTTATCTGATCCATTTGCAACTTGCCTTTCCATTCCATGTACAGAATTCCATGTACAGAAACGTTTTCTCCTAACACTTAGAGCCATTCCTTCTCCATCAGAAAGGTGCATATGACTTCTATCATACTGTCAACATTAGAAGCTGAAATCTTATCCACAAAACAATCAGTTTTGGGAAATAGCAAAGTGTAGTTCCTTAAATGCCTTGACAGTCTGCTTCCACCAAGGGGCACATCAGTTCAGCTCCTATGCCAGTTCCACCCCTGCCCTTGATACTTTGGAAGAAAGGCTGGCACGTCACAACCTTCTCCATTCTGTTTTCCAAGTACCTGAGCTGCTACTACAATAATCATATTACCCTTTCCTACAAAGAATACCTCTCTCAGGTAGATCTTAACTTTAAATTTCTTCCTACTGCCCAAATCATACGAAAACATGTAAACTTAGATCACCTGCAGTAAATGTAAGGTAGTTAGCCCAGAGATGAGAGTTGTATTCTTATAATCATCGGTCTAACATGTTTGCTCTTCTGATAAAAGTTGGCACTCACAATTTATGATAATCATAACCTTTATTTAGTTAGTTTCAAGATGTATTTTTAAAGGACACAAGCACAAACTTTGGTTCTTTTTTTCTTTGTTATTAGTGGGTAAGACACTGAAGTTTTGTACTCAGATGACATAACTCAGTCTCCCTCCAGGACTACAGGCTTCACTTCCACTGCTGTTATTGAAAAGTTAGTTAAAAAAGGATGGCACTAAGATCATATCCATTGCATGGCAGTGAAATTAAGTGCCTTTAGTCAGTCAAGCTTCTTTAGAACAGATGAAATGAGATTTAAATTAGATTTAGGATTTGCAGTTAAAAATATTTTGATGTGTCAATCAAGCCTCAGCCAATTACTTAGCAACATATACATTTTATGTCTAAAAAACGTGTGCAAACATGCTGCAAAACTAGACAAACCAAAACTCTCTGCACTGCCAGTTTTCTAACTGAAAAAAGAGGCTTTTGAAATCATTCTGAATATATACATACACTGAATTTTCAGAAATACTGACACTGGAGACCATGTTCCACAAGTCACCCTGTACACAGTTCCCTGGTAAAGCCTGTTATTTAAGGAGTACAACTATTGAGCAGGATTGTTGAAAGCAACGTTGCCTAATTAAGCAGCAGTGATCTGACAGAAATGTCTTCACTATGGCTTCAGCCTCCAGCATTTAGAGAACCTCCCGTTGAATGGTAACATAAATACAGGCAGCTCTGCAGCAAGGATGAAGGGTTGTCAATACAGTGACATTAGTGTGCACTTTTGATTTTCTCCAACTAAACACTTAGTTTAATAAATTGAAACCATTTTACTGCTCTAAGTGGTAATATCAAGATATCGGATGAAGAGGATCCATAACAGAACGGTAATGAGGCTGCAGTATTGAATTTTCACCATTAAAACCCCCAGACAAGTTCTCAGTTTTCTCCTGGACTTTTGATGGAAGGAAAAATCAGCCAGAAACCCCAGGTATAACCTACTGATTTCCTTTCACCAATCACTTGGAAAGTACAGAAGTGATTGAACTGGAAAAAATGCCTTTGTATGTAACAGACTTGAGGTATCTAATATTCTTGCCTAAAGCTGTTATGTTCAAGTCTCGACAGAGTGAATTGTTCATGCAAAGACATGTCACCCTTTCCTCATCCCTGCAGGGCTCCTGCCATAACAAAATTACTGTCTATATATCGACCCATATTGTTTCATGATTTTCTTGTGCTGCACTGGTGCTCTTTAAGGGTCCATCTGTTGTCTCTTAACTTTTAAGTTCTCCAGAAGCTGCCTGCAATGAGTCTATACTGTAATAGGCAAAACAAAGTCTGAAAGAAAAGCTTCTAACACTATTGTAATAGTGTAGAATTTGGTTAAAAGAATTAAAATTCTATCATTTGGAATATATTAATTCAATTTTTCATTCACTATTTTTGATTAAAAATAAATAAAAAAGAATCTGCTTAATGTAAATGAAAAAAGTCTGCTTTGCTTTTCACAATTGTGAGCACAGAAATCAAGGTACTGTACAGGTACCAAATAAGTAATTATAACATTAACCTTCAAGATGAAATGGACTAAACAAAATATTATTCTTAGCAGTAATCCAACCTCAATTTAAACCCCATAGGCCTGCATCATGTATTACCCTATTGAACTCAGATGGCAGGTAGCTTTTTGTATGTATTTCTCCTGTTTTTCCTATATTGGTTTTTAAACAGCCTCTCCTTTACTCTTTCTTTTTTATTTTACACAGAAAAAGAATATTTTTTTTCATACAGGAGGAGAAAATATCCTTGACGGCAACAATCAATGTAATTATCCCATTATCCTGCACTTTGGTATTTACATTCCTCCCAGAATTAATTCAAGTAACCTTTGTTGCCGTATGAACAGCTCCTACATCAAAATGGAACCAAGAGACCTTATTTATTTATTTTTAAATCAGATCTGCATTCCCAAGTGGTGAAACCAAAGAGTAGAGTAAGTTTGTCATCACATTTTGGAAGGTCTTTTGACCTGCATGTTATTGCCAATGCTTTGAGTGTCAGTGCACAAGTGACAAAAACAGCAGCAATATCTTTTTATTGATACTGTATTCACTTTATCCCCCAATGTTAAATTTATAGTTCTCCCCAGAGGACTGATATCACATTCACATCCCCATCATTACAACTGTATGAGGGCCAGTCCTTGGAGCCAATATCAATCACACCATATGTTCTCCTGAAAAGCAGGCAGTGCAAACAGGTCACCTTACCCTCTGACCTGGAGAATTAGAGTTTAATTAGGAACACAGGCTCCACCTCCTCTGCTTTCAATTGTGTGATAGCACAAAAGAGTTTGGAAAATATTCAGAAAATATCGCTTTTATCTACTTTGCGCTTTCCCCTCACTCACACCCCTCCCTCCAATTCTTCTGATGCTGATTCTTTTAGCAGTACAGACAGATTTTACTTCTGTCCTGAAGCTGTATCTCCTCTTGCTTTTGATCCAACAGCAGTGGCCATCTCGCAGCAAGCACTAGGTCACTTGTAAATGCCTTTTTAAAGTCAATTCTGTTTTATAATGCCCAAGGCAAACAGCTATCAAAGCAGCTTTCTCTACCTCTGTCCCATTATGCTAAAACCAGCTTGGTGAGAATGGAAGCTTAGACTTCATATAATCCCGGCAAGCACACAGCAAAAAGAGATGAACTCAAAGAACATTAAAGGGTTCAGACCTCTGTGTCACTACTGATTTCCTGTAAAATCTCAACTAATCACTAAGGTCCATGACCAAATTCATATTTAAGCACTTTTTGTGGGGAGAATTGCTACTGAAATAAATGGAAATGTAAATATTTACATGTCTCTGTGAACCTGATCCTTTAGTCCTATGAGTCCCATCAGAGAAATGATGATAACATTAGTTCTTTCTCTACCAGAGATAGAGAACACAAATACTAAAAATTAAAAAGTACCCAGATTTTATTGTAATATAGAAACAACAACAACAAAAAACAACCCACAAAAAACAACCCACAAAAAACCAACTACGTTTAAATGGAAGAAAGCCTTAAAATTGAAGAAGAGTGGGAATTGATGTGCTCAGTGATTTGTTGGTCTTAAGGATGAACTTTCTCAGATACAACAGAGGGATTCTAACTTCACTGGTGCCTTTATCTTGTTGCTGCTTTACTGGAATGTGTTGCCCTGGTTCCCCTGCAGAGGCTGGCAGTATATAATGCAGCAGATGCTGAACCTTTTAGGGCTTTAACAGTGAACGTTTTTTTCATAAATTGTAACATTAAGCCCAAACACTGTTTCATGTTTATGCTGCCTCATTTAGATGAACCTGCTTCTCCAAAAGGAACACAGAAGCAAAATAATCAAATTCAGTTCTGCATTATTTGCCTGGAAACATGTTTTTAGGAGATGCTGAAACATTTCTGACATCCCTGAGAATAATGGAGAGAGACCCTTAACACTCCTTCTCAGCACAAAGCATCTTCCACCCAGATGTGCATCCTCTGCTGGAGCCAGCATCAAGTGGATCGATGTCTCCTTCTCTATAATTTCTCCCAGCAGAGATGAGGCAGGACACGACAGCCACAGGTCCTGTTTGTCAGCAAGCTCAGCTTCTTCAAAAATTCATAGGGCAAAAAATCTGATGAAAACACCTTTAGCAGAGCATCTGTTAACAATTTATGTTTATTACAGGTAGCCCGCTTTCCAAAGAGTTAGTGGATAACTCAAAAGTGACTTATAAAGGCATCTTGTCCAAAATAACACCCCTTAGAAAAGATCACAAAGAGAATATAGGCAAGGAAGTTAGGCCAGATCCTACTAGACTATTATGGGAGAGTATCTAGAGTAGACTGGAACTCTTTTTCTGTCAGGATCACAGCACTGCTTTTCTGCTACTATTAGACATCCAAAAATTATCCCTAAATATCAGCTTGGATACTGCTTCCATAAAGAAAAGAAAAACATAGAAAAAGAAAAGCAATCTAACTTTTCTGATATAGTAAAAAATACAATTTTTTCCTAGAGTAATGAAAATTCACTATGGAATGTGAAAAAATGAAACTTTATTCCAGAGATAGCAATGCGAAATGGGGCCAACAGTAGCGTTTCAATGAAGCCAGAATATGATACTAATTAACGGCAATGTAAGAAATTAAAGGATAAATGGACCTATTAGATTATGTACTAAGTATACTGTCCATAAAGAAACAGCTTTTCTAACAGTCAAATGATGCATCATATGGCACAGTCACTCTGAATCCCAAAGCTGTCCATCCTTAGAGGTTGTAGCATTTCTTAGTGAAAAATAAGCCAAGACACAGATTTCAAGGCAGATGGAAGGCAGCTTCCAGGAACTCAGTTTGCAAAAGATTAAGGAGCAAATAATTGGGTTCTTTCCACAGCTGGATCACAGTTAAACTTGGGCTGCCAAAGCAAGATTTGGAAAGGATCCATGGCAGAATCATTTTTGCTCTTAAACTTTCTTGTACTTTTCCACATCATCATCATTCCAGTGAAATTAATGCATCTATTTCCCTGCCCTACCCAAATGGTGTTTTCCATTTCTATTAAAAGCACAAACATATGATGTATGAAAAATTCATAATGATAATCAGTGGTGATACAGCCAAACTAAGACTTGTGGAAATATCTCCATGATATCTCAAACAGTGATGATGGAACAGCAGGCAATAATGGCCTGTTATTGCAAAACCCTAAAGCAAGTGTCCTATGAAATGTATCCCTACTATGTATTTCATCACTCACAAACCCGACTTCAAGAAACCAGTTAACTTCATTATTAGAAAAGAAAAGCAACTTTTATTCCTGATAGGCAAAAAAACCACCATTAGGATAAAAATACTAGATCCAGGTTTCATTATGTCATACTGCAGTAACTACAATTAAGGAGAAAGTGTCCTCTGGTGCAGCAGGCAGAGGAATAGTGTGCTCCCTCTGGTCTGGCACCAATGCAATGTTTGTCCTTGGAAATGGAGAACTTTTTTCAGCTGTGACTTTACTTCAACATAATTCAGGCTCTGTTGAGGGATGCCAAGGGGTGTTCACAATGGAAGTTTGGAAACCCTGGCCAAAAGAGGAAACTATTAACTATTGCAGCAGTTATTTTAATGAATAATAGGATAGCCATTCCAGAAATGTGCTGTATCATTTTCTCAAGAGGACTCAAGAATTAGTATGAATAATAAGGACTTTTTTCTTGGGGAAAGACAATATTAAAAAAAAAAATGTTTCTAATAATATTCAGAGATGGAATTTCAGGGACTGACTATCACTACTCTACAAAGGGCTTTTAAGGGAGCCCTGTGCTGAGGAGATGTAATTACAGCTCATTTTTCTCGTATTTCATCGCATCATGGCTTCTTTGCCTTAACATCAGTTTTTAGTGGCTTCTGTGTATTGCAAGTAGGTTTTCCTTAGCAAAATACAAGAACTGTGAAGTCCCCAAAATCTCTGTGTGTCAGAAACGATACAAGGGAAAATGTTACTCTGTATTTGCACAGTACTTTACACTCCTTCCCTCTACCCCTAATGTCTGCTACCGATCATAGTCAGAGGAGGATGTTCAGCCAGATGAATCACCTAAGTGAGCTAACACTGCACTTCATCATTTACCAGCCCAGGGCAAAGGGGTTTTACACCTATCCAAACTTGTTAGCTGCCTAAGCCAGACAATTGCTTCTGGATCTTTTATTTCAGTCTGCAGAAATATGTTAGCAGACATAATGGCTTGAGAGGGAAAGGCAGAACAGATGTAAAATTTCAAAAGCTTATTTCACGCAGAGCTCATCAGCTGCATGATGAGAATGTGCCTTTTGCATCTTCCAGGTATCTTCCCCCCACTCTACCAGTACATAAAACCAAGCTGGATTCTGTTCTGAACCCCATGTGAGGTAAGAAAGCCAGACAGAACTGAGTCACTTAAGCAGCTCAAAGGCTCCCTGTGAAGAGCCCCATTTCAGGTCACGTTCACAATGCTTGAAAACACTGAGTCTAATGGTAGACAAGATTAAAAAATAGCCAAAGTTTCAATGACCCTTCATCTTTAACTTGTAAACAATGCAAATGGATACAAAGGTTAAGGGAAATGATTCATGAGGTTGAGAATGTAATTTTCACAGTTCTAAAGCTGTGACTTACAAACTAATTATTGGCACAAAGAGCCATGTAACCTTGGCTGGAGTTGTACGAGACCAATCCTGAGGAGATGAATACATACATCTCACTCACTGTGCATGGCCCAGCTACAGTAAACCAAATGATAAAATGTAGCTTCCTTCCCACCTACAGCAGCCTAAAAACATAGACACACTCTGTAATTGACTTTTTATTGACTAAATAAGAGAAATCTGACCAATTCTGCAGCCTGGAAATTAAGAATCTACTCTAATTTGATCTAAAGTTTCTCAAATTTGTAGGAGCTGCAGTATGCATTTCATGAAACTTAAAGAATGTAAATATCACTTGTGCAACAACAGAGTGTACTTAATATGAGAACTAAATCTAGAAATACTGAACATAAATGCTTTAACCAGCACACCAGTAAAGCAGGTAAGGAGACTGATTCATGATTATTCTCTATATAGCTGTGATTCAACCCCAGAGCAGTAATCTTTCTTTCAAAAGTAGACACCTGATGAATCCTCCATAAATTTAAAAACCACACGGAAAATATAAGATTCATTATTCAGAGTATTGGGTAGTACAGCAAGCATCACTAGAAAGAAAATGCAAAGTCCACACTACCACTTATAACAGGGAAAATAGCCTCAGGATATTTTTTCATGTCTCAGAACTGGTGACACTAACACTACTCTCAGGGCTCCTGCATTTTGTTTAAATTCTGCTTTGCAGGATTCAAAGTCCTGCAGTGCCAAAATCAATACTCATACTCCACCTGCTGCTCGCTCTTCATTGCACCACTAAAGTTGCTGCATTTGCGCAGGGTGATGGATGTTTTGGAAACTCCTATAAAAGGTTATAAATGCTCTGACTCATATCAAAGGTTTCGCCTGGTTTCTGACATCACACTAGATTTTCACATCTCAAACTATCTGTAAAAGCAACTCACCAACCTAATTAAGTACACTGTCAAGATTCAGAGTCAGCTAGTCAGACCTTATGCAGACACATTTGGGAAATTATTTATGTAGGTGCAAATTTTAAGAGAGAAATTAGTTTTTAAAAAAATCTTAAAAAATAGATAAAATAATATCTGTGAAAAAATAAATAAAATCTACTGCACCTTGTTCATATTGCAAACAGTATCTATGCTATTAATCATTCAAAGCATAATAGCAAAAAGTCATATTGACTTAAGAATATGCTGCTTTCGAGAAAAACCTTGTTACACTTCTGCAAGAAATGCCATATTAAATGAAGAGCCTGATGGCCTATTGCTCAGTCATCCATGAAGGAAACAAAGGGCTCTTAATTCTTGCCCTTTGATCTCTTAAGCCCTAGGTGGTCATACCATTGTAAAACTCAGTCTGGAACAGGCAGTCCACCTAAGCCTTCCAATATCTTAGCACAGACCCTGCAGAAAATAAGTAAATTTTTCTCAGGCATGTTTTGATTCCACCATCCTAGACTTAATCTTCTGAGTATTTTTCTTCTATTGTTTTTGAATCCTTGAAAAAGAAAAATTAAAATAAAAAGGAACATCTCAAAATATTCTTGGTAAGACAAAAGTAGAAAATCAATGCCATTTCCTTCTCAGCATCACCCACCCTCAGCTGTAACTTGCTCGGTAAAACAGCAGGGAGGTGAAAGCCTCTGAAACGGCAGGTTTTATTATAAAAATTGATGCTTTCAGTAGCCTTAGCAAAGAAAAAGTAACATAGAAACAGAGATAGGTGCTGTATTTTGAAATTAATGTAACAGTATCAAAGACATTCCAGACACACTTTTTTTGTAAGAAGGAAAATACCACAGTTTGAATATTCCAACAGATCTGCTACCACAGCATTTGTGCAAATTAGAAAGATGCAATAGGTTTTTTAACCCTGCAAAACAGAAGTATTCTGAAAGATTCAAAATGACCTACTGCATAGTTTTAAAGGACTGTTTTCAGGAAAATGAAAAATAATACTATATGACATTGTCAGTAGAAAATAAACCAAAGGTAAATAGGTTTATCTTGTCCCTAGTTTAAAGAAAAGTGATGAAGTATAAAAATAGAAATTTTAAGATCATGAGAATGCTCTCAAGGCTAAAAGCTGAAGTACCTTCCTGTGAAGATAAATTCATACCATCAGTTGTCAGGCAAGGACCTGTACCATGATCTGTCAAGCGAAAGTTCAAGATGAAACCAGGATCTAGTCTAGCATAAATTGCACAAAGAAGTTTATGCCAAAATAACACAGCAGGATTAGAAATTGCCTGAGCCCCTGCTATTCAACAAAGGTCAGAATTTGAGCGCTGATTAGTTTATGCTGCTGCATGGATAACTGATGAGTGCTCAGAGGATTTCAGAAAAAATAATTAAAATGTTGCAAGAGTGTGGTCTAGGGCAAACTGCAGCAAAGCTGATTTTTTTTTTTTTCCAGTGACCTTGGCACTGGGCTTTTGAAATTTCTTCTCAGGTTCTGTTCAGTCTGTATAAGACTATCAAAGCTGTACTGGAACCTACTCATCCTTAAAGCACAAGTGAATTCCTCTAAAGATCACTCTACACAGTCTGGAACACGGCTGAACTTAAATACTGCATTCAGCGAGACACAAAGGGACCAGATTCACATGCGTAAATGAAAGATAATCAGCCATGAACTCCATAGCCAGTGAAGAACTAAGCAATATGGTCAGTGGAATTGAGGATATGATTCCTTTCATCCTACAGTTGTCTGAAGTTATACCCTAAAAGCTCCTCTTTCTCTACTGTTTATAAAAAGTCCCAGTAGAGGGAGGCTGCAGAGACCTTTCTTTGTGAGCTGGGGCCATTCACACCATCAGTTTGTGTGTCTGTGTGAGCTCACAGTTAGGGCTCAATAGCTGCAGAATTAACACAGGGTGGCGAAGTGCTTGAAGAACTGCCTTGGAACTTGCTGTCATTAAGCACGGGATGGAATGTGACCAGGAAATTGGGATAGAATGTGGCAAGAGGAATGGAAGTGAAGGGGTGGAGGATTAACAGTTTTTCAAATTTGCAATCCCCTAAACATTTATATTGGGTCAAGGTGGCCCTCGATAGAGCAAATATAAGCCTGAAAACAACAAACTTGCTAAAAGCAATTGAAATAACATCTAACATGTGCTGGCATTACCAGAATGTGGATCACCTGCCTACACATCGAATAAACTGGCATAAGGAAAAAGATCTACTTCCTTAACAGGAAACAGTAGGCTTGTGCTAGAGCTTTCTGTGATGATAAGCTGCTGGCCTAAGAGTAAGAGATGAATGTCATCTCTTCCCAAAGTTCAAAGGAAAATAATTAGTCACAAGGAACTTGGGATGAGATGAAAGGTTACAGAAGAAAAGCAATGAACAAACCAACAGAGAGAAGAGCAAAGTCATATACAAGAAATAAGAGAGATATATGCACATGTTGTTCAGTCACCATACCCTGGGGAGAAAAATAGAGTGGATTTTATGAACAGTGAACTACTAGTCTTAAAAACAACGTTTGTACGTTCACATATCTGTATATACTAATTTTTATACTGAAAGAATGTCTATAAGACACCCCAGTACGATGCCAATAACGTTTAATGTCATTGGTAGGCTGAGCTTTCAAATAAATTTGTTTGCATAATACAAGAAGGAAATCTGTTGGTTCCTAAGGGAGATGAATGCAGTAGTAAAGATGAAACAATAAAATCATACAGAAACATTTTAGTAGAACAGGTAAGTGATGAATTTTATCTAAAATCTAATCGAAACATGAAGTGGGATTTCTTATATACTAAGTGCTAAAGTTGAGCACTTAATTAGACTGTCAAATCTGAGAGGACTAGAAGCAGATTAAACTTTGGATACTTGTATGCAGTGATCAGACAGTGCAGTGCAAAGGAAAGATTAGATGATCATAACTAATTTAAGTTTTAATTAAAATTTAAAAGTAGACAGGTTCTGCACTGCCCACAAGGGAGAAAAAGCTGAATTATGACAAGATGGGTTCAAGACTATTTTTCTCACTTCTGAATTGAATTTGGTATCCAGTCTTTCTAAGGTTATTCTCGGCTTAAAGAAAATTTTCCCAGTTTAAGCAACTACTACTTAGGGTCACATTCCATTTTTATTTATTGACTGGTGGAATTTCCTCATGGGTTAATAAGATGGGCAGTAAGATGATTTCAGTGCTGATGAACACTTTCATTTAAAACTTAAACTTAGTGCCTTGATTTCTGAGCATTCCCTGTCCTCTGCTCAGCCTTCCAGGCAACATCCAAAGATCACTTAGATGGAAGAAAAGGAAAGAATATTTATCATTGTACCTCCCACATATATGCAAACACATGATAATGGCCAGTCATGCAGTTTTCAATGAAGATTGTTAGTAATGTCAGAGCTATAACCCAAAACATAAGATAATGCATTTCCCTCCCTATGTAGGGCTGATTGTCCAAATTAAATGGAGAGTTTAACCGGTTTTATATTTACAAATTGTTTGCAATTGATTTCTGACTTCTGCAGAAGTATTTGCTACTCATAAATATTTTAGGGAGTGTTAAAGTGAATGATTTTTAACTTAATGAATATTTTAATCTCTGTTTCTTTTTCTACTGGGAACGCCTGGCCCAAGTCACATAGAACTGACCTTAGCAAATGCTTTCAGTGCATGATGATACTCATTACATTTAGAATATGTAAAGCTTTTTCAGAAATGAGAATATATATAATCAGTCTATCAGATTTGAAATTCATGAATAATGAGCATCAAATATGGTTTGAAGACTCTAAGTATTGTTACTTAAAGAGGAAGCATTCAAGCCTTTAAAATTTTTACTTTTTTTTTAGAAGAAAAACTACAGGAGACAGGAGCAGGAAACTGAGGGGAACAGGCCTGAGTCTTAAGAGGTCACTTCTCATGAGCACATTGCACCAGTCGTTCTCCTCCATGAGAAGTTGCTGCCATTCCATGAATGTGCTGTATGGAAAAGAAACTCATAGGAGCAGCAAGACATCTGGAGGAGTTGGAGTGGTTGGGAATCTGACAGTGGGAATGGTGTCAGGAACCTATCCCAGAGGAAAGTAAAGCAATGATTTGGGAGGGTTCCGTGTAGCAAGTGACCAGCTCTGGTCTCCACACAGGAACAAACTGTGAGAGTGCTGCTTCCATGCAGAGATGAGGGCAAATAGGTAACAGCAGAGAGCCCCCACAGAAGCAAGGAGGTGCTGCGCCTCAGCTAAATTTAGGAGGCAAAAAATGTAGAAGATGAAAGAAGGTATCTTTGGGGGTTGGAACCATATTTTGTTTATCCATTTATACTGCTGATTAAATGGAAATCTGGAATTTTACACAGAACAGACCTACGTCGCAGAGAATTGCAAAGGAAAAAGGTATATGAGAGAAGGAAATAACTGACCTTTTGGCCATGTAGCATTTTAAATTAGGAGGGAGTTCTCTGTTGTTTTGCAGTATTGGCTAGTATAAAATCCTTCTAACATCTTGGATATGACTATGAGATGAATGCCTGATAAGACCTAATAGCTATTAAAAAAATGAAAAGCTCAATGTTTAACACTATTTTGAATGTCACAAACTATAACATTATCATAAATGAACACAGAGTTTTCCTGAAAAAAACCTGAAACTATTAAAAAAGCTGAGCTGGAGTCCTTACTCTCTCTATTAAGGCAAGGATGAAAGAACAACTGAAGACTGCACATAGCTTTCTAGGGATGTATCAAACAACTAGAGGATGCTCAAGGAGGAATTTTGGCTCTTCACAATAGCCACAGAAAAATAAAAGGAACAAAACAGGTAAGTTTCTAAAATATTGCAGACTCATGAGCCTTACACACTTTCTGAATCAGAGGGTTTGTGTTGTTGGGTCACTCACAGGTAAAATAAGGAAAAAAATCAATTATCTGACCATACTAAAGAAATGTGAGAATACAGCATTCAAAAAACCCCCACAATCCTCAAATTGGGATAAAAAAAATTAATTCAATAGCTGGGCATATGACATAAATTAAGTCAAAGATGAAGAACATTCAAAGCCTTCCCAAAAGACTGGAGAAACTTTAGCTAAAAATGCAGATAATTAATTAGAAACCTACATCAATAGGAATAAAGACTAAAAATGGGGGGGAAAGTATTTTTTTTTTCAATTTTAAGATTGAGAGAAGCTATAAAAGGAAAACTGAGCAATGAGAAGGGTTGGGGAGATAGTATGATTTTATCATCATGAACTGCTCTAACTATCCATGACCATAGACATATGTACAGGCAAAACAAAACAGAAGTAGAAACTTGTGAAATACAGTGAGTGTATGCTAAAAATCAGCATGAAAGAAAGAAAGAACAATTGGAATTAAAATAGATATTTATCATCACTCGGCCTTTTCAGGAAGCTGCTACATTTGTCAGAAGCATTCTGTCACAGCAATGAGAAAAAAAATGGAAACATCTAAGGCTGAAAATAAAAACCCATCAACATATATACACATTTTCTGTACAGCAAAGGGGAAAAAAGTACTTGTGAAAATTCACGTTGTTACTAAAACAAAGTAAAGCTTCAACCATATCATGATTTTGTGATGGACACAGTTTACCTATTGAGGTTTTGTATTAATAAGATTCAAATCACAATTTTGAAAAACTAAGCCCAAATATTTCAGAATTTAAAGCACCTATTTAAAAACTAAAAATATGTCAACCACTGGGGGTCATATCTTAAAATGTGTTTTAACCAGGTGTTGATATCTTGAAAGAACATGAGACCATATGGATAGAGATAAAAGCTGTAGATGAGGAAATGTCATGAATATAGAAAGAGAAAAGGAAAATAAATTCCCTAGTAATAAGCAAATCAGGAAGAAAGCACTGGTAGTGCAATGATAAAAAAAAACACAGTCTTATGTTGAATATGTAAATAGACTATAATTATAGATTAATGGTACAAAATGGCATAATTAGTTTGACTGTGCTATATTGTTATTTACCGTTTCCAAAAGTAGGATTATTAGAGAGTATTGCAGCTAAAGAAGTAATCTCATGCTTGAATTGATACCTGCTGACATTCTGAGTGTGGGAACAACTGATAATGAACTGCAATTTGATTGATGCATTTTCAAGCGTGTTCTAAAGCATATTATGTACCTGTATCACTTCAAGCTCAGTGTTTGCCCGGCCCAATGATCATGTGGAAGGTGTTAATTCTTTTAAGTCACCTAAGAGAATAAAAACGAAATTCAAAGCCTTCTGTAACACCATTAACAGGGGGACAAGTTAATGAATATCCCAAATACAAAGACCTTCTTCAGTTGAGCTATTGCTCAACCCAGTGCTGAGAACAAGGCATCCAGAGGATGCCTGTTGAGCTTACTCAGTGAAGTCCAGTGGGAACGAGAGGCATCTGTAGCTTCTTCCACAGAAGGAAGAAACAGAGACAATCCTCAGATTTCAGAGATCAGAAAGAGAACAAACTGCAAAAGAAAGAGCACAGAAAGTTCCGTGGAAAAGACAAAACATGGATGCAGAGGTTAAAATCCATGGCATCCATGAGGTGCCAAAGAGATCTTCAGAGCAAAGGAAGAAAGGTAGGACTTGATTGGCAGCCTTTGATATTTGAGTAATAATATTACCAATTTCTATGTTGCCTTTGGAGGAAGAGCTGTAAAGTTATCTGGGCCACAAAGAATTTGATAACAATCCTGATCCCATCAGCAATTGTCACTGCTGGTTGATAGGAACATGACACAAAGGAGACATGGAGACCTTTTCTCCTTTCTATCAAACAAATTAGTTAGTGTGTTATTTTATCAAAAACACAAGTAAAAGTTCTGATTGATCATTCTGTTAAAAAAAAAAAAAAAAAAAAAAAAAGGAATGTGTTGCTATTGGGAAGACATACATGTCTTCAAAAATACCCCAATATTTCAAATAATGCAGAATCAAGAAGCTTTACACAATGGTGTTATGGATGCAGGTAAGACTAAACATATATATTAAAAAAGCTTTTCTCTGTACTTTTTAAAATCTTTCCCATGCTACATGGAATCTGTTTCACTCTTATAGTAATTTTTTATAATTCCAATGCATTCTTGACAAACAAACAATTTCCTGAAAAGAACAAATATATTATATGGCAAAGAACAGGCCAATGCCATGACAGATTATGCCTGGAAAGCAGAGCAGTCAGACATGGAACCAAATATAAAAAAAAAAAATCTGCATTTTTAGTGCTGTACTGTGCAACACACAGGTGTTCAAAACAGGATTTCAAAGTGTATTTTTTTCTGCTGCCTTATAAATAAATCTTTTTGCTCTTTCTGAAACTCATTCTCAGTTTTCTGAAGTTCTATTTAGGGTCTTTGAACACCAAAAAATGTCAGAGGTGCTTCAGCACATAACAAAGGCAGGAATTTTTTGCAGTATTTCCAGCACATTTTGTCCATTGAGCCAAAAAGTTAAGGCAGCATGACAGTGATACCAGGAGAAGGTAAATATGTCCAGTCCCAGCTGAGTTCTTCCACTGTAGCTCGTCATGGGTCTTATGCTACAATTCCTGGCTTCAGCAGCCATCCAGGAGAAGAATTTGCTCCACAGACAGATGTCTGAAGCAAGCTGATGCCCAGGAAATTAGATGTAAACACACTGCTCTCTGCCAAAGGAAGAGCTTGCCTTCATTTATATCAATATTTGAATTTAAAGAAAAACCTGCTTTCTCCTATCTCTCCAGGTTTCAGCTTCCTGTATACCTCCATAATGATGTGATAATCACTTTGCAAATATATGCAAAAACTGCTTTATTCCTTTTAAGCTTATTTCAAAACTGAGCTTATAAAGGTTTACTTTCAAGTCTTACCTTTGCTGCAGTAATAAATGATACTTTTCCTTGAAAAATAATTCTGACAAAGAAATATTTAGCAACCCTTCTGTCATTCACAAGCTGTATGTGACAAGTCACATTCATTTCAATTTTCAAGTTAACTGATTGTAAATCATTTCAGTTTTTTAAACAAATTTACTGTAAGAATATAAAATTATTTCTAGCAAATTTATATTAATCACCTTACACTTAACTGTTTGTAATTAATTTAGGACAAATAATTTTTTTTTCCCCTATCAAGAGCTTCCTGGGTTGCAAAGAAAGCAAATAGGAGGAAAAAAACTGCCCTTTTTTTTCATATAGTTTGTAAATTTGTTACCTACTTTCACAGTCCATGACCCTCTCCAGAATTTCTTGCTGGCTTGAGCTGCATGGATTTTTGGTTGTCTTAATAGCACTGTTGATAACGGAATATCTTAAGCAGGACTTTCTTCTTAATAGAGTGGAATTCCTTTCTTTGAAAATAATGTTTTAAATAAGAAGGTATTATAGCAAAATTTAAGTAGCAGCAAGCATAGTTAAGAATTATTTAGGAATAGGCTCCAAATCCCATATAAAAATTCAACTGATTTGTTTTTCAAGTAGTCACTCTGCACAGCTCTCCCAGTGATAATAGCTGTAGCATAGTTACATTTAAAGTACAACAGAAAACAGAGGCTGAACTACTGATTATTAGTCTAACATACTTTGTTTCTAATACACAGTGTCCTGTCAAACTGTGCTAGAAACAGTGTCCACAGAGCACACAGCAAACACAAAAATCTGCCTCCTAGTGCAGGAGAACCATATGACACCAAGCACATAACATTGAGCAGGCAAAAACACTGCAAAATAATTATTCTGTGTGCTTGGACTTTCTTTACGGTTTTTCCCCTAGAAGTGCAGTGCCCACTCCCAGAGGCAGAATCCTAAGCCAGATGGGCATTTGTTGTGACCCTGTGCAAATGCCTTTGTTCTGATATCTTTGAGGATCTGGTCCTTCAGGCTCCATCTCAGCTTTCCATCAAGTAATGCCCAATGCTGTGGCAGCTCCACATTCACACAGTCAGTACCATGTTGTCATGGTACTATTTCAAACCACTACTTAGAAATTATTCTAGGAAACAAATGTAAATGCCTCTCAGAGTAAGCAAGTTGAAAAATACTACTGTTCATCATTACTGTTGAGGGTGATATTTAAGTACTATCTAAGTTTTGTGCTTGAGTTATAATATCCTATGTTCAGCCCTCCTATCTCGATTTATATGGGTCCAGCTTATAGGGCAATAATCAATGTGAAACTGCTTCCACAATCATGCTAAAAACCTCAGTGATGTGATCACTTTGCCTTTACAATAATATTGTCATGACAAGAAGAAAATAAAGAAAATTATAGTTGATTTAATGCACTTGTGTAAAAAAAAATGATGGTTTATTATTCTTGATGTATTCCAAGAAGTATCTGCTTCCAAGCTGGACAAGAGGATATGGAAGCCCGGCCACAGGGACAAATATTTCCCTTTCCTTCAGGCACTACTCATTTGTTCCTCTGTGCTGACACTTCTTTCATTTCCCTTTTCAAATGGTTTAGTCCCATCCTAACAGAATCCTTTTGATTCTCCTGTTTATCAGACAATGAGAAAGGTTTCAATTCCTCATAAATTATTATAAATTATAGCACCACCAGCTTCAGAAAGAGATTCATCATGTTTCAGCAACTGTGTGAAGGGTTTTTCCCATATAAATAGTCACATTTATAAAAATGGAACCTTCAGAAAATCTTCTTCATGAAGGTTTGACTGACTCAAGGACAGTATGAGTGAAAGGGTGGTGCTATAATTTATGATACAGATCATTTCTTTGTAGGGAACTATCTAATATTCCAAGGCATTCATTTCTAACATCAATCTAGTAGTAGATAGTACAGACAAAGATAGACTCAATGTGTAAAGAAGACGTAAAAACTATATCATTATGAAACCTGAATTCAATTTCAGTCAAAGTCCTTTATTAAACAGATTATCATCAGGTGTGTCACTCATCTAAGTCTCTGTCCTGTGCTTCCCTATTGTAGTAAACAGTTTGAGTTGGCAGTCACAAATTCTATTTGCTGTTCACATCACACTATGCTTTGTTTTTTAGCATCTCATCAGACATTCCTCCATTTGGACCATGATTTAAATACAGGCATCATTTACAAGAGGTCAGCAAAAAGGGAAGAATATACTGCACATTTAACAATATTTTCTGTTGATTTTCTTTTCAAATTCTATGGAAATAGATGTAAACACACTATTGCTGGGGGGGGGAGGAAAGGATCATCTTAGTAACTCTGCAGGAAGACATCAGGAAAGAAACAAAACTAAAAATCCAAGTCAGATTAAAAAAATAATTAAATAAGATCCTAGAAGACCATTCAACAAACCTCAAAATATCTGATCCTTAACTGTATTTATATATCTCTAATAAAACCAGAAAGGGTTCAATATAGATATTACTAAAATTTTTGCTCATAATAAGACCTACTATATAGTCTTTCGAGAGAAAATTTCTCTGATGTTTACAAAAAGGAGAGAACAGCTGCTGTTCATCCCTTCCAGGGAAGGTGGGCATACCAAGCTGACCTAGACAGTAGTTTTTTGGAGATAAGAAGAAGAATGGGGTATTACATGGATAAAGGAAATAAGACCTCTGAAAAAATGTAGCCCTTTCTGGTAGTTGCCCAAAACACTTTTGTGGTCTCAGGAATGTCTTGCTTATCTACACTGCAGAAATGGACATCTTTTTTTGCACACAATTTGCAGAACAGCATTAACTGTGCAAGTGACCATCACAGCCAGAAAACATGACCTGAGGGCTGGATGTGTTACATCTGATAACACAAGAAAACAGCAGAGCCTTGTCAGAGCAACCTGATGTCAGTAATCCATTAACCTGATAGCCCATATTGATTCTACTCCTTCCATATTTCTGTCCTCACTAAACAAAATTTGCCAAGATACTGAGAGTAAAAAGAAAAAAGTGATGTTATCACATCAATCATTTGAGCAAGAGCATTCCAGCATTCTATTATCTTTCAGAGATATATTTAAGATTCCCTTCACTGGGATACCCACAGGCCACAAGAACTGCTTGCAAGAGTTTTGTATCAGTTCAAAGCAAATACACATTTTTGTATGCACCTCTAAACATCATGAGTAAGAAAGATAAAAGTCCTTTATTCTCTACGATAGTTTCAATCTGTGCATTGCTTGTCGTTCTGTTGCTATGAAAAATTATGAGACAAGACCAAATTTCAATGTTCAAGTTTCCTTAAAAGAAGCATACTGCAATTTCCTGCAACTCTTAAATCCAAAAGGTGGGTTGCAGATCACAAAGATCCTAGGATCCAGTGTATTGATCACAGAAGCACTTAGTAGAGGGAGGTCACATCAATTCCGTTGAACCAAATAAAACCTTACGGATTTAGCGGAGACATGGAGACAGGTAAGCATCCTTTGAGACAGTCTGAGGTATCCCAACACCCTCTATATGTGTTCCTTCAGAAGGACATCAATCTCCTGCAGGTCTCCTACCTCTGACATCCTGATGTGGGAAGCTTTACATAGGACACATGACCTGTAGTGAGGTGGTGTACCCCCCTTCACCTTCCTCAGTGTCTTCAAAGACCAGATACCACCTTTTCCACTCAGACAATATTGCCCTGACAAAGGAGTGCTTTCATAAATTTGCTTGCATTACTTAGTCTTTAGAAAATGACAAGTGAAAGAGCCACAAGTGCTACTCACACATAACTGTTAATCAGCCAGGAATTACTACAATCAAATTTTGCTGAGTTTGTCTCATTTGGGTGGGCTGCTGGGCAGGAAATAAATCCCTGGAAGATGTTTAAATCATCTAAATCAGTGATTTTCAAGTTAGAAGTCCAGTCTCTAACTGTAGTCCTAAATTTCTGATAAACCAATTTTTTCTCATCATTAAACTAGCACCAAGCCATTTCAACATTACTATTACTATTATTACGGTGTTGCAATCAACACTGTAACTGTAAAATATTTAGGAACAAACAACCATACAGATGATGCAAGTGCGGAAATTAATAATTCCAGCAATATTCTTGGAATAATTTAGATTACAAAGATTTCTTGGTCCTGTGGCTGTCTACAACGGAGGTTTATTTCATGTGTTTGTATCTAGAAGGCTTGTCCACCTTATTGGCTTTCCCTTTATCCAAGTTTTGATTTGTTAGTTCAAGTTATGCCATTCAGAAACTAGAACATTCTTTTTGGCTTTGAAAAGAGTACAGAGATTAATTTGGGAAAGCTGAAAAAAATTAAAAGGAACAGACTAGATGCAGCTTGTAATGAAATCAGAGCTATTCGACTTACCAAATTCATTACAAAGTTAAGAGCTGTTTCCATTTAACTGGAAGTTGTGCGTTTTCTGCCTGTGCACCCTAAAACCTGCTGTGATGCAAAAGTAAACATGGCAGATGTTTTTTCTGTCCTGCTGATTTATTATGTGACACCAGCATTCCTAGATGCTAAAATTCTCTAGAATAGTGTCAGTCACAGACATGTTACAGAGGGAAGAAGCATCTCTCCTGGAATTGCTTCCCCAGGTCCTTGTGGCAGATTCAGTGAGTCCAAAGGCTTTTTATTTTTACAGTCTGCACTCCCGGGCCTGAAATACACTGTGCTTAAAACCTTCTAGAGACATGACCTCAGAGGGTGCACAAATAATTGCAACCCTCAGAGCATCTTACCCCACTCCAGAGTTTCTACTGTACCTCTGTGTGAAAGCTTCTCCAGGATGATCCTCAGGTGTTGCAGAACAGGGAGTGAAATGTCATATTTATAGATGTCTATTACTGGCACTCTCTGACATCTCCCAAATATTCCATCTGCAGGAGAGAGAAAAAGAAAAGGAAAAACATACATTTCATTTTCTGAGAGGAAGAACAGAGTGATGAGATGCGCATTTCCAATGTATCCTAATTATATACTGAAGGAACCTTTTAAAAGACACTATAAAGAGCTATCAAAGGACTACTGAAGTCATGAGACAGGATATTTTCCACCAAAATAAATAAATCCTGAAAAGAATATTAGTTGGAGGAATATTCTACTGTACAAGTTGTGCATACAGTTTATTTTATAAAGTATTTCCAGACTTCTGCTTCCCAAATCTTTAGATGTAAGACTTTTTTACCGACAATTCAGTGGAAAAAAACCCCTTAATGTTCAATGCCTACTATGTTGCAGATGAAAAGTGCAGCATCCAGAAATATAAATATTAATTTGCAGAAACTATGAGGATTTGCTAAAACATTTTTAATGCAGGAGCTGTGTGTTAGGCATTGGTAAATGAGAACTGAATCTATAATGGCTAGTAAAGGCTCATTTCAAGAAGTACCCTCTAATGAATGCAATAAAAGAAAGCTGTTCACAGAACAATGAGATATTAATGTGGCCTAATTTATTTAGCTCCATTCCATTTGTCTGAAATGACAGACTCTTCTCATCAATGTCTTTTCAAATCACACCTTCTAATTAATTTAGCTTCTTATTAGTCTTTATTTAGAGAATTGTTCATTTTGAGGGAAGCTTCCTGTGTATGTGTGGGAGGAACAGGGAGTTCAAACATTCAAATTACCTTTCTCTCTTTCATACAAAAGCCTAATTCAGAGCCTAGGTGCTTCACATACAATCTGACCATCTGCAATTCTGGGTCTCCGAGAAAGAAAGCGGTTTCATTTATTGTTCAAAATAGTTCTCTTCTATATAGTGATCCAAAGGAAGCAATTTAAATGCAACAAGTTTAATTAGCAAAATATTCTACTGCAATCCTAGTTTTAACACAGTAATTACTTCTGCTGTGATATTACATCTATGCTCCAAAAGGAGAGCTACATCAGATTAGTAGAAAATAAGGGTAAGCGTTAATTTGCACATGTCCATTACTTTCTGTGCTACTTCACAGACCTAAAAGACTACAAATGGGAACTACTGGCCCAGCTGTTCACTAAACACAAATAATGGCATAAAAGAAAATAAACCAAACCAGGATGCAGAAAAAGGGCATTATTAGCCCTCACTGTTAAACACAAATACCTCATTGAAATTAGCCAACTATTTCGTTTTTTGCCTTTCCAATCCTCCTGTCACTTACAACTGCCAAATTAACTTAATCCAAATTAAAAACTTACATCTGAGTCTAATTTTGCTGTTAGAAACTAGGTTTAATTTGGAAATCACATAGACAGATATAGTTGGGTTTCTGCCATAGAATGTAAAAAGTAGCCTAACAGCAGATTAAAATATTCATCTCTGCTTAAAAACCTGTTGCAGTTAGAAATAAGCAAAGTATCGAAATATCAGTCACTTGTAAATGGATGGATAACAAGAATAAATTAGGCTCTAATACAGGAAGGAATAAAAGAACATTTCAGTGTTTAGCAACAAGATTGTTCAAAATGAAATATGTCTTGAAAGTTCTAGTTTGGAATATCACCATTACTGGCTTAGGACAAAAATCTATGCTTATACAAACAACTAATATTCCACTTTTTTTTTAAATAATGTACCTTAAAAATAATTATAATCTTATTTTAAAACCCAGAACAGCACACACATTAAGTACAAATTAAAGCTTTTTGTATTAAGCATCATTTAGGGATATCTCCATGGAGGCAAATGCTAATTCATTCTCAAACTCTAAAAGAGACCAAATGCTTTTTCCTAAACTCAGTTTTCAGAAACCTTTAGCCTAGTTCCTTTGAATAGAACAAAACCTATTTAAATCCTAAAATTAACAATTAGCACATGAATCTGAGCTGCATTATACAATCTATCAAAAAACACTGGGATTGCTAGGGAGAAACTGCAAGTTACTTTGGCTTTTGTATCTGATATATAGGCATAATGAGCTTTGAAGAGGCTGCAACCACAAATAGAGCTCAGCTCTGCTAAATGTAACATGAGGAGAGGGGAGCAGGAGCAAGGCCCCAAAGAGTGATAGGCAAATCCTAGCTCTAAAATACAGAGGATCTTTATGCCGGGGATTAAAGTTGGACTAGAGTCATGCAAATAGTATGTTTCATAGTTCATCTACCTTTTTTAAAAAAATAGGAGTTTTCCTAGGTTTTTCTATTTGTTTGGGTTGGGGGTTTCAGTGGGGGAGAGGTTTGTTGGGGTTGGTTTGGTTGGTTTTGGGGTTTGTGTGGGGTTTTTTTGGTTTCTGGGTTTGATTTTTATTTTTTTTTTAGTTAATCAATTTTCTGTGAAAAGATTTAGGATGTAAAAACTTAAACTGAGGTTAAGCATTCAATTTTCAGAGTACCTTTTAAATAAACATTTTTAAAATTACATGGATTGCAGTGAGGGCTGGGGAAAGGCAAGGGAGAGCCATTTTACCATGGTAAATTTGTTAATGGTGCCCCTTCTTCTTCCTTCAAGAAATCTCTTTGGCAGATGCGGCCCAAAGTCTCAAATGGTTTTGGTACAGCACAAACCTCATTTTTACTTAAATCTGATGCTTGCAAACCATCCAGCTTAGTCTGCCACAAATTATCCCAAATCACTGTGATATTTACAGCCAGTCAATACATGGTGCATCTTTTTGGACCAGCTGCACCCACCGTGGGCACAGTGTGATATGGAAACACTCCCAGATTTTACAGTAAATGTGATAGGGCAGAGCAAGTTCAAAGCATGAATGATGTTTTAAAAACAGCATACTCTGTATGCCTGTGTCTGTTGAGGGACTGTTCATACTGCACTTTCACTGAAATCGTGTTCTGAGAAGGAATTTACTATGCAAAGGGCATCTGCTCTTTACACATGCCCAGAACGAGGAAAGGTTGAGACAACCCGTCAATATACACATATGGTTGCTATTAAAGTGTTACCATTTGCTCTTTGCAAAAAGTAGTATCTAAAATTTCCATAATAACATCTTAGAAGTTATACTTAGACCTGGAAACATCTGCGTTAACAGCATGCTAATGTTGACTTTTAGGCAGCTTCTACATTTGTTTCCAAAGAGACTAAAACAGAAGAATAATATACCCACACACCCAAGGAGAGTTTGAGATGCTTCTTTATCTATTTGGCTATTTTGTTAATGGGTTTAATATTTCAGAAAAAAATCCAAGCATGAATTTTACAAGTTTTTATTAAAGATCTTCTACTTTGAAAAATACTTATATATTACAAAATTAGATGCTAAGATTAGAAGATACAAGTTTACTTAACTCAGAAGCCCAGTAAGATCTTAAGTAGTGGCAGATGAACCTCTTTAATAAAAGAAAATTTAGAAACATCCCTGGAGCATAGTAAATGTATTTACACTGAACACTTATCAAATTCTAATGAAAAAACTACAACTGATAAATTAAAAGGTGAGATGTCAAAACACCAGTTCTGGAAGGGTGGTTGATGAGAGAGGTTTAGAAGAAAAAACTCATTTTATTCATTATTAATGCCCATTTCTCTTTAATTAGTGCATATACATGACCTCTATTACCTACTGAGGAAGTACCATGTTACATTCATGAGTGACATCTGGATACAGAGTTGTGTAAACAGAGAGCAAAAGAATCTATAGATTGAAACAGTTTTGGAGAGTTGATTGTCCCAGTATTTTCACTTCGTAAGGCAGACAGGCATCATGTGCTTAACAGGTACTAAAAAGTCTTTGCACTGAGTGACAACCTTCACCTTGAGAGAAACACTATTTGTGGGCAGCTGGTTCATTAAATTCCTTATAGGTAGTGTTTCCTCAAGAAAAATCTGTGTATGATAAATTGTCCTTGACAAGAGAAACATATCCCATATCATGGAAGCACTAAGCTAACCTGATGATTGAAACTAAGATGTATCCAAGACAGGTAAGGATAGTGGAGTTTGTCTGCAGGCTCCTTAAAGCTTGATATATGTAAATTAAAAGTTTATGTTGTGTAGCAATTAATTATTTAGAAATACACACGGGGAAATTTTCACCTGATGCTGACAAGTGACCTTTGCGAAGGAGGCTTCAAGCGGATGCTTTGAAGCACCTGATTCTTCTGCTCTTCAAATTTCCTGCAGCAGCCAGAAAAGAAGCAGCTCTGCAGACAGCAACGGTACTTGCATATATAGGCCAACCAACACTTCAGATCCTGACCCCAATTACCCGACAATTGTTAATGATTATAAACTTGAGCTACGTACAAGTCTTAACTTTTGCCCCATGCTGCAGTCGCTTTGCCTCATGATGTAAAAAAAAAAAGTCTACAGACCTAGTGGAGTTGCCAGCTGGTAAATTCTGCCACCTTTGACTGCCTCATTTGTGCTCTCACAGTTAACCAGAGAACTTCCTCTTATGTTTACGCAGAGTTTTCAATGGACATAATTCTTCATTCTTACATTCTTCTGTAAGAACAGAATTCTTTCTTCTCACTGAATATGGTCATCACTTCACACTCCTTCCCCCAGTTAGTGATTCAGGATGCTATAAGGTCCAAGAGTGGTCCAGGACTAATTAAGAGGTCAGTGCTTGACATTTGATAACCATGGTTAGACTGAGAGTTGTCTAATGCAGAGATTAGTATTTGCATCTCCAAAGTCTCATGACACTGGACTTCAAGGTCACATATTAAATGCTTTAGGAAGTATGGAGGAGACTGTAACAGTATCTTACTCTTCTCTCCCTACTATTTCTCATAGTATGGCATTTGTTGTCAAAATATTTTTTTCAAAAATTTACAAAAAATAAAATTAAATGTTAATGTTCATTGAAGATATAAGTCATTTGCTAGTAGTCTTATTTCAGAAGATATAGTCCACAAATCTATATTTAACATTTACAAGTAAGCCCTTCAGCAAACAACATATTTTTAATATTCCATTCAGTACAAAAGATTTGTTCATAATTTATACCTCTACTTTTAAATTCTCTTTATAAGCAAGGTAGAGTTCATACAAATAGAGCAACAGTGGCTTCTACATCATCATTTCTCATACAACATTTTGAAAATGTGACTCCAAAGCTTCCAAACAGCAAATCCTCACAAGTCTCACTGCAGTGGGTCAGCAGAAAAGAGGCTGCTTGCAGTCAGGGAGAGCTGCATTGCAGCCCTGCAGTACTCCATGGAGAGTGGCCTTCTGAGGGGCCAATATCCCCTGCTTGACTTTTAAAACCTTTCCATCATTTTATTTTGTTTGTCTCTGTAGCTCTTGGTTATTTTCCTCAGTGGTCCTTGGTTATTTCCACTTTGGAGTAGTTATAGTGGCATCTAGTGGACAGGGATCAGTCCTGGAGCACATATTACTCACCTGAATTTACCGCTTTCAAATCCATTTGACTTCAATTGGAATACAGAGCGATGTCATTCCAGTCACCCTCAGTCCACCCTGCCCTTTCCTACCCTAATGGCTAATAGCCATGTGGAGGCTTTTAAGGCAGTTATTTAAAATTAAGGAATAAGATTTTAAAATAAAAGGCTATGATATTTGTTTCTAGAAGTAAAGTATTATAAAGACAAGTAAAAAAAGAGCATATAGACTGTTTAACAAAAGAATGTGTTGGTATTCTGCTTTTGCTGGACTGTGAGGCACAAAACATCATGCAATAAAAAATAAATCCTCAATTGTAAGTAAAACAAAGCATATTTTTGATAGATTTATTTTGTAGATTTAATAGAAACACCATAAGAAGCATAAAACAACAAAGTAAGATGTTCTAAAATTAAATATTTTTGTCCAACAAAAAAAAAAAAAGCCATTCAGTGGACAATTCCTACTAACAGTTCAGTGAACCCACTCTTCCTCAGCTGCTAAATAAACTGCTGCCTGGAAGGCAAAGGTAACTGTAAATTCTGCTGAAAGTCAGATCCCCTAACAGTCCTATAAAGGAACTCTAACAAGATTCAACGCTTTTTCTCACCTCTCTGGAAACAGATATTTGAGGAAAAACGGGGATAGCTGGTTTACTTTCAAAAAATCTTCAAACCTAAATGTTTCTGCTGAGTGCAAGAATTGGATGAGATGTTAGTGATTATGAGAGTGCTCATAGTAAAAGATAAAAGTCAACACTACCAACAGCATTAGATGGCTGTTGTCCAAAAACTGTGATAGGGCTGGTATTTGCAAAGATCCAACTCATCCTGAGGTGTGTCTGAGCATGAATAGTTCCTATGGGCTTTATAGTCCCCTCATCAAAATGAGTAATTCTGAGAGCAAGTTCTGGAGGACTCAGTCCTTCCTTTCATCCAAAAAACCCCAACAATCATAACCTTCAACAAAGAGGAAATATAATTTCAGGAACTATTTCTGTGCTAATCGGATAATTTAAGTGGTGAACTGTACGGTCCGAAAGTATTATGCACAATTTCACTTGAGAGATTTTTTGTTTTTAAGTTACAACAGAAATATGCAAATTGTAGAGGAAGTAACTAAAAAATCCTCTGTGAAACGAGAGAAGGAAAGGACTGAAAAAGTGAGCTACAGTTTAACAAAGCAAGAAAGTAGGCTTGCCATGAAAAAGAGTGCTGCCTGATTCCATAAAGCCCCTAAGTTATTCGGCAAAGAGAATGAAAATACCAGATTTCAATGCCTTTTTTCTGTGATTCGGAGCATAGGAATGAAGCTCAGCCTTAACAGGTCATACTTAGGCCTCACAACCACTGAAATAATGGCCATGCCTTGGGCAGGAGGCACTTTAGGAAAGGGAAAAGTAGAGATGAAAAAAAAGAAGCCTTAACGTTTTGCTGGTAATGTTCAAGCTGAATAACGCTTCAATAACTTGGTAATTCTTAGAGAACTTTCCACAGCTGAGGTGGGAACTTATGTGGCATGAAAGGTATGGTTTTGCCTCCATGATGAGGACGATAAAGGATAAGAAAACAGACCATTACAGTCTGTAAGCTACAGAAACCATCTCCTTCTAATTTTGAACACAGAGATCAATCCAGAAAACCTTTGAGGAAAAAAAAACAAAACAAGAACTTGTAATATATTGAGAAGACTTTTCTGAACAAAACTACATATTCAATATTATCTGTGATGTCTCTAAGGAAAAGAGCTTGCAATCAAAATCCTCTGGAGAGCAACTCCCTTTTTTGTCAATACTGTTAGTAAAGAGAAAAGAGAGAAAAGATTTAAATGTATAAATCCTCCTCCAAGGGGATAAATACTTTAAATTCAAGTATCAGCCGGTTTATAATAATGGTGTCTCTTTGACATTTTTAGCCACTGGACTGCAAGATTAACACGTAGGTTTATACCCTACATTGCTTTCTCAAAACAATGACCACCCCCCTGTACCATCTCCTACCTAGAAAATGCCATTTTTTCCTAGAGGAAAGATGGAATACTACACCAAATTCTGGCCACATCATTACTGAAAAGAGGTGAATAAAATAAAGAATTTCAGAGAAAAAGAAAGAAAGGAGGCAGGCACATAAAGCCTTAAGAACTGAACTATCTGATTCATTATAAGAAAGAAGACTAAAAGTTTAGGCAACCTGGTTGATTGGTTATTTATGACAGTATTGGGAAAAATGGATTGAAAAGATAGAAATGAACAACCTGAATCAAAACAAGTTTGCAGCAGGTAGAAACTATTCCAGAGCTGTTCAGCTCCCTTCTGGAAGAGTAATGGAGTTCCTGTTGCTTGCACTGTTTAAAATTAAGCCAAAGCAACATGGAATGATGAAACATGAACAATTCTTTTTTTTTTTTTACTCAGTATGCATTTATGAACAGAGGTTACTGGAGGGACTAAGAATTTATTTATGGAATCAATGAGATGCAAATATACTAATGCTTATTTATGTACACTAATTTTCCAAGTATCGCTGAGATGTACTTCAGTCACTTCAAGGATCCCCATTACATTTTTGGTTGGTGCCAAGAACCACTTTGGTGTTGGCAATGTCTTCACTGTGTGATCAGACTGTAGCTGCTCTTGCATCTCTATTCCCAAGGCAAAATTAAGACTGCAAGAAAACATGTTCAGCAAAATGGATTTCTGCATTAGTTTTCATTTTGTATTAAAAACAAAGTAGTGAAAGTTTTAGCTTGTGCTAAGGGCCAAGAGCTTATATTTGAACAGTTAGTTATTACAGATTTGCAGGAGACAGTGTTTTCATGAAAACATGACTAATGACCATTCCATTCATATTCACCAGCTGCAGCGTATAATAGAGTGAACTTGGCTTATTTCTTGCCAAACCGGAAGCTTTCTAGATCTTTACAGGACAAGATTTACTGAGACAGCAGACTGTTTTTATAATCCAAGTTACTGAATTTATTCCTAAATGGAACTGACTTCAGACATGCATGGAATTACAGTAGTAAAGATTTCCATCGTGTTCTCTAGATAAGAAGTGTTAAAAAAATTATGGATAATTATATTATATGAACCTGAAATCATCAGCAGAATATTTAAACACACTCTTTTAAGGAGGGGAGTGGAAACATGTATAACCTAGGATAACTTCAGAGTGCTGCATCCAGTGGCCTGATTAAACTGGAGATATCCCCAAATTCTCTGCACCTTGCTTAAGTCTGAAATATGCCTACAGAAGCCACAGCACAAAAAGCTGCCTCTGGCAGCTTACCCATGGACACTGGAACATCAGGATGCCAGCAGTTTCTGCTGAATTTTCTGGAGAGCATGAAAATTCACAGTAAACTGTGCTCTAAAATACCTAAATATAAGGTTACATACATAGGACCACCAATCAGAAGCTACATCCAGAGAAGTTATTTCTATTACAACAAATTAGAGTTCCACTCAGCTCTCCCCTCACTGTATGACAGACCCTGATCACTGCCCCTAGAATTGCTAATGGCAATAGGTGAAGGGCAAAAATAGGTTTGGGAATATGTGATCATGGCAGCAATAAGTTGGAATAAGGAGGTGACATCATTCAGTGTGCGGCATTGGTAAGGTCAGTATGGGAATACAGACTTCTGGTGTCCAAATTTGAAGATGAATGATAAATTTTTGGAAAAGGCATTAAAAGAGACATAAGAGATTATTTATGGGCTGGACAAAGCCCTACAGTGAAATGTCTTTTCCTGCACAGAGCTCTTCAGCATAGCAGATGATCTTTTGTCTCTAAGGAAGCCTGCAGTCAGATGAAATGATACAGGAGCAGAGATTGTGAACAGGAGTGGGAGAAGTTTCAGAGTATTTATTCTCCTCAGTTTTTTGTGTTACAATTCATAACAACTTTTAAGACTTGCAATATCTGAAATTATGATAAGAACGGGTCTGAAAAGCAAGACCTTTTATGCTTTTGCAACTTGTAGAGACCCCTTAATACATGTGAAATGTGCAACCTGAAATTTCTTACTCTATTACTTATAGAATACATATAACTCACAAAATACTTAACATTTTTGTATACTTATAAATCGTAATGGGCTTTTTAAAATGCTATATACAAATAAAAGCCATTCTTTAAGTGGAGTCTGGGAGCTGGATTTAAGCTGCTCACACCCTTAGATTCTCTTGCAGTTGGAGTGGTTAAGTACAGAAGTTGTGTACACAGCACAGCACACATACTTCTTAAAAGAAGAAATAAGACTCATTTTGAACAAAATATTCATGCTACAAAAGGAGGAAATAACCATTCATCGGAGATGAAAAATAAAAAACTTGAAAGCCAGGACTATAAGATCAGCAAAATAACCCACTGAAATAATATTTTGCTAATGAGCGTCATACCGTAACTTTGCAAATTTCTCCCTGATGCCACATTGATATAAAGCATCAGATTCCTGATTTGAATAAGAAAACCACACGGAAAATATTATCTCTGTTTGTAATCTCTTCCTACACTCCAGCAGAATGCTCTTCCAGCAGAAACCATCACTTTTTTAATATGTTTTGATAGAGATAACAGAAAAGGTTACAATCCTAAGTGAAGGAAAATGCCTCTACCCAAAATCTACTACTCTGAAGCTTCTGCTGCGTAGTTAACAATAACCACACCCATTTAAATAATACCTCTGAGGTTATGAGACTTATTAAATGGATAGCTATTCACCTGGATTTCTGCACACGAATTTTTCTTAAACAAGTCACCACAGAGTTTTGCTATTTTGCAAGTGCTTTGCTATTTCCCAGTTATTTAACAACCAGTCCAGCCTATGCTCCTGCGCTGGCCAACAGTGAGGTTTGCAAAGGGCCAGCAGCTCCAGGGTGGTGGAGTGGGCATCACCAAAAATGTCCCCAGAGGCAAAAACACAAACAGAACAGCAGACTCACTAATGAAAGCAAAGGGATAAGCCAACATTTTAAAAATGCAAGAGGAAACAGAAATGTGAATCTTGTGGAAGGATAAAGTCACCATCTTCTCTCCTTAGTAATATTTCAGTTCTAATTTTCCAGGCAATGGAATTCTTCTGTCACAAAATGTAATTTTGATATGCTGAAACGAGAAAAATTTCCAGGCCAGGTGCAGACAGAAACAGATTTAGATAAATCCAGACGGTTTTGTTTAATCTACAATAGCATTTTCTCTCAAAGGCATCAGCAAAAATAGTGGTTTGTTATCTTCTAATCCAACTTCTGCATACCTAGTAGCTGCAGTAATTTTACCATGTATCTCATGTCTTCCTTCAATGTCACTGAGTAAAGGAGCCAGAGACAAGCGTTAAAAATATTTGCTACTCTTTTTGAGTATTTATAAATAGACAATGCAGAAACAGGACATCCCATTTCTCTCATCTCTGGAGCATCACCTTTTCAAATAAAAATGTTCACCTGTAAGTCAAGAAACGTCAGTCCAGGAAACAACCCACAAATTTTAATGCATTTGAGATCTTAACGTCAGCACCCAAAGTCTTCCGCACAAATTTCATTAGCCACAAAGTTCATATTCTGCCTAAACCACTGGCTGCTGTCATATTTGGTGCAACTTGTTATGGGTGGAAAGATAAGCAGCAGGGCAGCAAAAAGAGGAGGTTTATCTCTGGCAGCTAATCTCCTCAATCAACAGCACTCAGCTCTGCTTAACAGCCGTTGCCAAGGAACGGGACCAGCTTTTCTTATCGGCTTCATAATGTTTCATTGACTATTCAGACTAGAATAGAAAGCTCTGACACTCAGGTTATAAGCAGCACAAAATGAAAATGGCATATGTGGTATGAAGAAGAGAAATCTTTTAGCCCTCACCTTATCTGGACAGTGACTGTTACTCAAAAAAAACCAACAAAAACAAACAAACAAAAAAGCCCCTTTAAAAAATCATCTATCATTTCCTGCTCTGCTTATTTTAATATCACAAAACAAACAGAAAGATATATCTACAGAAATAAGATTAGTTTTTTAACATTGTTGGCAGGACCTCAGCAATTCAGTGACACTACTGATACCTCTTATACAGAAAGACAAGGGTTATATAGACCCCTATTACATAACTGAAAAGCAAGTGTTTGCTGCTTATTCTAAAGAATTCTATTGCAGCAGCTTTAGTTCTTTAATAGGTGTCTTGTCACAAGGGCAGGGATGTTCCTCAATCTTGATAACCATGACCAGAATAAGACAATCTATGCAAAACCAACAGCATTACATTTCTTTAATAGTATCAGTGCTTTTCTCTCCTCTATTCGTCTCTGCACATATTCTGATTTTCAGGCTGAATATTTGTACTCTTCATGTACTTGAACAGGAATAGAAAAGCCATATTACAACTTTTCTGATTAAGAATTTTTAGTATAATAACCTTTCCTGAATATCCAGTGACTAAAATTTAAATCTGAGGCCATCCAGAATCATGATGAATTGTTACTGTCATTTTATTTGCACGGTATAATCAGCATATACAGAATTATATAATTATTCACCACAGGAAGAAGAGGCAAATAAGTAAAAAAATATGCTCAGACACATTCACTGCATCAGAGTGAATCATCTAATGTTATACTGCTAAAATCGGAAAATAAATTTGTTTACCTTTGTTTCATCCCAAAGAATGTCTAACTAGCCTCAAGTCTACAAATCCAGTGAGCTGTGGCCCCTCGTATTTACACATGGTCAGAAAATGGAAGGAATATCCTGGAACAAATTTTACAGTCATGGAATTCTCTGCTTTTCACACAGAGTTGAGGTATGAATTTAAGACCAATATTTATAAATATTTCCCATTCATTACAAACCTCCCAGGTGCTACTGCAGGTATTTCCATACTTTCACCATCAATGAGAAAAGCAAAATTTCAAACATGAGAGAGTATACTTTTAATAACAAGTAAAGGCAATTTTTCTTCTCATACTAAATGACTTGAGTTTCAGGAAAATGGGTTTTAAATCTTCCACAACTCGCCAAACTTTGCATATGAGATTGGGTAGGTAAGTTAGGAGTGTAGCTATGACAGATTTCCTCCAAAGATGCCAAAGAGCCACTTACAGCAGGTGATTTGACTAAACTAAGGTCTAAATCTCTAAAATTGAAGAGATATATGAATAAAACCATGAGGCTTAGATGACTGGATTAACCATAACAAATGAACAAATTCTAAAAATTCTGTGAATTCAACCTTAGCTGAAGTGTTACTATCAGTTTTCATTGAGATTGGCTTTTCAGCTAAGGAACACTAAGAGGAGATGTCACACATATTTCAATTTGCCTGAATATAATAATAAAGAGAAATAGAGAGGCATTGGATTTTCTTCTATTGCTCAAATAAGAAAATTAATAAATTTATTATTAATTTGAATATATTGATTTGCCATTGATAGAACATATTTCTTTTAATTTTATTTATTTTAATTGAAGTCTGAAAACGCAAAAATAATTATATTTCCAAACATTCTCCCTTCACTACACTTCCATGAAGGTACATAAACTGTAGAAACAAAATTGGGGTCATCAGTAATTTGGGTGTAATTTTGGTGGTTTTTGCTCTGAGCCAGGGAGAGGCCTGTCAAGATCTTGGTCATGGAGTGGCGACGAGGTTCATTGGAAGCAAATTTTAAGAAGGCTCTATTCTAAGAGAACATGTTTCATTGTTTCGCCTCGGAAGCAAATGCAGCCAAATTTAAGAGAGGACTCTTCAGCCATGACCACACGGTGTGACACAGAAGTGCTACAGGTGATTGCAAGACAAGTTTCAAGTCCCATCAAGAAAAATCCAGTAACTCTTGGGGCCAAGCACCAGCATGTCAGGATGTATCCATTCCCTCAAAATGTTTTTTTTTAAATATTAGTACCAGAAAAACATCTAATTCTCTGGCAGTTCATAAAAAGTATCATACCTCAAAAATACATTCAAATTTCTTTGAATAATGTATAATTGTTCCCTTATGCCTGCACCATATCAGTAATGGCATTCCATTTGAACACTCCCAACAGAATCCCTAAAGGCCAGATCTTAAATGCAGAGCACAGGCACTTAAGGAGCAAAGGAATTAAAAAATATCAGATAAGCACAAGACACGTAGATCCATAATTTTATGTGTGCATAAAGTCAGTTGTACAGGCTGTGTCACAATCAAACAAATACTACCTGCAAGTGCAGATACAGAAAACATTTCCTTATTACAATATATAACCTATGGAAGATTACTAGGCCAAAATCAAGGCAGAGGTTACTCCTACTGTTTTGACTTCTGTCCCATAGAGATTGTATTCCAAAACTGTAATTTTTAAATCCCTGTCATGCTGTTACAATCTTTTATGTTTTTAGTATCTGGAGTAGAAAAAAAGGGGGAAGGAATTAGTTGAATAGAAACTAATAGTGCCAAACAGACAGTGAAATAAAACTTTGCAAAGCCATATGAAAAAATCTTCCTTTATATTGAGTATAAAATATTATACTCAAAACCAACAGTAATTACAGAGAAATACAGTTTTCATACAGATCCATCATTAGACTTCATTCAAGTAGAAGAATTAGAAGTACCCTCTTTTACCCACAGGCAACGCCTTATGCTAAGCTGCTTCCACACATTTAAGGAATTGATTTTAACAGCACTCTGGGTTTATGTTCCTTTTTTTTTTTTTTTTTAAGAAGGCTTCAGAATAATTTCTACAAAACCAACATGGATCATCTTTAATTACTGCATTGCAACCATGGCTATTTAAAAATCCAGTCTCAGCAAAGTAGATGACAAACATTAATGAGCGGTAATGCACACATGGTATTGTAAATGAAAGGATAATGAAAGCAATTTATTTGAAAATTAAAATATGATTAAGAATGGCAGTCTGTACTAGGACCCAGATGCCAACAGAAAGCAACCAATGTGCAGGCAGAGTGTCATTAATTTGAGAACCATATGAAATTGCTTTCATTTCTTTGACCGTCTTTAATATAAAGTATCTTAACTAATAGACAGCACATATACACTGGAAGCCACAAGATCTATAGAGATTTTTAGAAGAAATGAGGAACACTACAGGGAAAGTCTCCAAGAGGAGACTCTCCAAGAGAGAGGAGTATATTTGGAAGTATTTCCAATTTTAGGTAGGATGAATTGCACTCTGCAAAAGTGACTGACTTCATTGGCTCTGGAGAGACTGTCAGTTCTTAACTCACACTCATCAGAGTGCCTAAACTGATGTCAGGTGATCCAAGAGCAGACCAAAGCAGCACCTCAATAGGAGCAGGACATTTGGGGTAAACCCAAAAGGCAGGTGCACTGAGTTAGATAAATGCACATGAAGGAGGTCTAGGAGGAATTTAACCACAATATTTTTCTCCTTCACATGTGTTAATAAGCCTAAGACTACTCAGGATCTAACTGATTCCATCTGTACAGTGTGGGATGATAGGTCAAGTGTCCATCAGTTCAAGGACCTCTGAACTTTTCTTCCAATCAGAATATAGAATACCCCGAAAACCTGAATTATTATTTTGTATTAAAGTAAAAATGCATTTTTTAAAAAAATTCTCTGCTTATCCCAAGTTGCACAACAGCAAACAATACTCAGCAGATGGCTATCAAGTTGTCTCATACACGTATCTGAATGTTCAAGTTTGAAAATTTCAACTTCACAAGACACAGAATGTCAGAGCAGCTTGAACTCCATGACAAATATGTCTCCAATGCCTACAAATATATTAGGATGAATGGAAAAAAATCATTCAGAAAGGTTTCTCTTTTTTAAAAAGTCTGATCAAAGCACAAGTGGGAGCTGTGCTGAACAAAGTCAAAGGACCACCCTATCTTGACGGTACTGAGCCCACTTGTTCCATGTGGAGCAGGTCACGATCAGGTATCCAACATTTATCAGACCAGTTTTAGAAATTGAACATAGTTGTTTGGATAGCTGTTCTCAGGAAGATAATGTTCCTACTAAGAGAATCCACTTCATAAATGTATTAACTTGAAACTAACACAGCACAACCAGCTCCTCAAAACAGATAATTATCCTGCTGTATTCAGTGTTGCTGCAGTATCACCCTGAACACTGTGTGAAGTTCTGCATCCCTCCATTTAAGGATGTGAAGGTCTTTGAATGCATCCAAAAGAGAGCAACAAAACTGAAAGGGCTTGAAGGCATTTCTTGTGAGGAGCAGTTAAGGACTTTGGGCTTGTCTGCTTTGAAGAAAAGGAGACCTAAGGGTGACCTTATTCCTCTTCACAGCTTCCTGAGAAGGGGAATTAGAAAGAGAGGGGCTGATCCTTTCTCCCTGGGATCCAGGGATGGGTTGCATAAGAATGATTCAAAACTATGCTGGGGAGGCACAACAGGAAGCACTTCTTTACCAAGAGGGTGCCTAAGCAGCAGAACAGGCTTCCTGGAGAGGTTGCTGATGTCCCAGGCCTGTCAGGGTTTAAGAACATTTGCACAACACCATTAATGGCTTGCTTTAACTCGTGATCAGCCCTGAAGGGGTCAGGCAGTTGGACAAGATGACTAACATAGGTCCCTTCCAACTGAAATATTCTATTCTAAGGTTCAGCTCCAAAGCAAAACAGAATACCCTGCTGCTACAAACAGGACTTTGTCATACATTTATGAAAATTTTTGTACATGTTTACAAAATATGTAGACTAAGGAAAACCAAGGTAATCAATCAATAACTTCCTTCATTATAGTTTCTTGAATCAAATTTTATTTTAATTATATAAACCATTTATGCCCCTAATAAAAGATACAGCAGACAAACAAATTTCATTGATACTGCTCTCAAAAATTATACATTCCACTGTCTTTCAGGTCTGAGGAGAACATATGCAATACTTGGCTGCACAGTAAACACAGATCCTCCTAGAAAGGATGTACACTATAGAACACTGCAGACATCTTCCATCCATTTTCATCTTGCATATTACATAATGTATGCCCTCATTACAACTGTAGAAGTAAATATTTAATTATCTAAAACAAAACTGCTAAGACTTTAGGAATAACAGCTGCACCCCAGCTGAGCTGCACTGATACCTTCTCACCACTAACAGCACAGGAAAGACAAAAAAACCCAGTTTTATCTACAGAACTCCATGTCTTAACAAAAGGCTACTCCCTGGCCAGAACACATTTTCACCCCCGCCCTTTTTTCCCCCCCTCTGCTATTGCATTGCTTTAGCTATGACTAAATTTTACAAAGATTCTTAGAATTCTCAGCCTCTAATTATTTCTTTTCTGTCAGTCAAGCCAATCATTCAACACATCTTCTTAAAAACTGCTTCGATCTCTGTTTGAACAATGCCATTTTTGGATAGGTGACAAGGGCTAATCATCAATGAAAAAATATAAATAGAACCAATGGCTGCTTAAAACTATATTTTAATCCTTAGGAAATCCACTGGGATATTAACAAAAGGTGGTTTTGTCTGCAAAAAGGCATTAACATAGCCATTTATAAAACTAATAGGAAAGCGAGCAGTGCTCCAGTAATAATGAAAGTACACTGCGGAATAACATTATGGAAATAGGATACCAAATTGAAGAATTGACCTTGGGGCCCTGGCTTATCCTGGATGAAGATGACTTGTGAAATGAAAATTTGGCTGTAATTTGCTCTTGCTTTCCCTAAAAGGTTGAAGGCATTTCTATTCCAAATGAATAAAACGACTGTTAATTTCCTGGCATTAAGCGGGATGTTCTTAAATATAGTTATTTAAGAGTATTGAAATACATTTCCAAGTCTTATTCTTAGAAAACCAGAACTGCTTTTCTGTGATTTCTATCATAGTCAATTTCTAACAGTTAATTTTTAAATCATTTCGGAGAGAAATATGTGCGACAGCTGAATCAGTTGGTATCAAGGGTTTATTCTTGGTTGAACAAGATACATTGGTCTGAGCATTTGATACTATAAGTGAAGGCAAAATACAGAACACGAGGACATTCCTTCAAATAGTCATATCACTGACAAATAATGGTAAGAAACTAAAATCTTTTACAGAAAAAAACAGCTAAAAATATGAGCTTCATGGTTCTGTTTAACATGAAACTTATTAAATAATGGCCACCAGTGCATCCATTTCAGGGAATAGGCAAATGGTGGTTAAAGCCAGAACTGAAATAATCCAAAACTAAGCAGAAGTTACATGTGGATAACACTATATGCAAAGTCAAAAGTTTGCTGTTCATGAAAGTAGGGGGCATATATCAGATAGCACCAAGAACCTAAGGATAGGAACATATGTTATAAGATCCACAAGTTTCATAGCATGCCTTTTACACCAGTAGTTTTATGTTCTGATATCATTCTATGGTCCAGCATCCTCAATAATTGTCCAAAGAATGTGTTTAAAATACCAACAACAACAAAAAACTTTTCATATTTACATATAACTGTATTTTATAGGCGCACATATACATTTACATATTTCATACACATATAAAATAATTTAAAAGACTTTGCCCAAGGGAATATTTATGGCATGTAGATATGGATACATGAAGTAAGAGCTTGGCAATACCGGGCAGAACAGAAAGCAATACTAAACACTGCCTGGTTCCCTGAGCATAATTTGTATTTCAAGAAGGAATCTGAAGGACAGCTTTAAGTTGGCTTATGAATAGTTACCAAGAGCATCTGTCAAACACAGCAGATAAGGGAGAAGGGTAAAGGTGCTTATTTAAAAATGCATACATAGAAGATAAATCCTCAGTTAAGTGGTAAAACAGAAAAAGGAATTAAAAACTGTATTATATATAAAAATAAATTTAATATATTCTGAATCTGTATTCAATATGAAAAAATACTCAAATGATGTCTAAACCAAAGTATTCTAAATTTGCCATACAGTTTACCAAATCTCAAAGTTATTAAAAGTCATATTTTTCAAATTAGCAAACTCTTACAAGGTCATTCTATTCATAATTATTTTCTTTTATTCACTAAAGTGAATTCAAGCACAAATAATTAAAACTTTTTAGAAACCCATGATTTCTAAGACAATATTATTAAGTAGCAGCTTACCAAGCTTTTAAAAATAATTATTTTTCTTGTTTCATTCTACAGTGGATTAATATTTCATCTACTGTTTTACACCAGAGATAACATGTAATAATGTAATAAAATGAATATTTCATGTCCTCATCGAATCACAGTCCCACCTAAGAGGGAGCCCTACAGCTCCTTTTGCTGATAAACTACACTATGCTCCAGAACAACCCTGGGCACTGACACTTGGCCTGCATTGGCAGCATGTTAAAAAGATCTTTGCCATGGTTTTGTCACTGTCACTTACATGGGTCAGTGCACATCAGGTTGGCTGTTAACTGGAGATGGATCACTCTGTGCAGGGCCAGACAGTGGGTCCCTGTCACACCTCCAGCCCCCACAGGCCATGTATTTTTAAGAAGACAGCAGTCACAGCAGTGGATATTGATTCTAGAATTTTTTCCTTGAAACACCTAAGCATCTCACTAGCACCTGTAACAGGTAGAATAGTAACTGAGCTTAAAGTCAAGTACAGGACAAGAAGAATGAAAGGAATTTCCTCTGGTTCGTGTTGCACATAACACAATTTCTCTGATATAAATGTATCAAACTTCACCTTCTCACTGTTTAGTTCAAAGTTGCTATTGGGAAGGTGGCTCCAGAGCCCAAAGCCTTGCAAGGATCCTCCAAGTCTGATTCTGAACCTATTCATGAATCATTAGTAACTATCTCCTCTCATTCTAATGCTGGCATGTAGCTTGCACAGCCCTTTTTTTCTCTCAGGTCTTCTATCAACAACACATTGACAGATATCAGCTGCATCATTGGGTATCATCAGCCGGTCAGGTATCATCTCCCAAGGTGTAATCTATCAAGATAAATAGGATGTCTTCTAGTTTCCTCACTGATGAGAGACTTCATTCTCTATTCTTATTATCAGCCTTTTTTTCCCATCCTCCAGTTTCAACTACATTTTCTTCAATGCCTTTTAAACAAAATGTCCATGCAGACATTCCAGGCAATGTTTCGTTAACACTACGTACATTACTACTTGTTTCTCTCTTCCTCTATATCATGGATAGATGAACACTAAAACTGTGTGTAGTGTGGTCTTGCATGGTAACACCACGGTAAGGGAAAAAAATACAAGCACCTCTCCTCTGACATTTACAAGAGAAGGTGTTCTAATAATAGTCAAGATTTTACTCCTTGACTATGTGAAGTTTCAGTCCATATAATTCATATGACTTTGTCATTCAACTTCTCAGAGCTGTACATTCTTTCCATTGTAATATTCCTGTTCTTTTTTTTTTTCTCAAGAAAGTAGCTCAGTCTTCTGTCAGTACAATCTTAATATTTGCACTAAATCAAATAGTAAGAATATACAGAGAGATCTTTTACAAAATCAATTCTTCAGAAATTCTTTTACAAAGCTCAGTCCAAGTATTTCTCTCATTAATGCTACCCTTTGACATATTCTATTAAGACATTGTATCCACTTTACAATTCCTGCAACAGTCTCCGTATTCTAAAATTTAAATGAAAGTTTCTTATATAGACCAACCAATGCTTTACTGACGTACAGTTAATGCCATTGCCTCCATTTCCTGTCCAGAAAGTTTTTGGCTCTTATTTAGAGAATTAATCAGGAAAGCACAGAGAAGAAACAGAAAAGGTCTGATACACCAACAATGGTATCTTTCAACAGATATCACATGCTAAAATTCGCTACGTCAATGCCCTGAGGAGATTCTATACTTGCAATACAAGGCCTTTCTTACCAACAACCTCTTGGTCTTTTCTAAAGTACAGCAACTGAGCTGATGGCAAGATACATGAGCTCACAGCTCTTCACACTCACAAGTTGGCTTCTCCTTTCTTTCCAGTACTTGCATACCTACTCATTTTTCTGGAAATCACAATTTCAAAGGTAATCACAACAGTTAACATGATTTCTGTGCCTTTCCTATATGGTTGCACTTCCCAAAATCTTATTAATTTCTTCAGAAAACAGATGTAACTCTTACAAAACACGGGAACTCTTGTAAGAAGCTACAAATGCAGGTATTTCTCGTATCAGCTTATATAATTCACTCCCAGATAATGGTATTATGTCAAAGAATTCTCAAGCAAACACTTTCAGATCTGATTCATGCAAGTACAGAACATGCAAATTCCTAAACAGGATTAAAATATATGAAGTCGATTTATCATGTTTCATGGTAAAGACCAGCAATGTGGTTAAGAACAAATTTCTGCTCTGAAATTAGCATGTGGACTGACAATTGTATTGTTCGTTCAACCTCGAAGTGCTCCCATTTTATTCTCGTAGGAAGAGAGTTGTTAAAGATGAAAGTATACATCCATTCTTTGCTGGCTTATAAGTTCAAAGATAATAAATATAGAAAAAATCTACAGTTTGTTAAAAATCTAAGATATAGAATATTTTCTCTCTACTTCAATGTAACAGCATTTTTATTACTAGACTTAAGCTGGAAGTCTAACTAAAACAAAAAAACCCCAGAACCGACAAAAATAAATGACACAAAAAGCTCTCAACTCTCTTCAGTGTTCAGAAAAGTGAATTAACATATTTATTGAATTACATTGGCAATGAAGACGGCAATATATTGAAATTCATTGATTTTTTTCTTGACTTAAAAGCAACACAGATGCTTAATACAAAACAGCAGATCCTCTTCTCATTTTTATCAACCCTTTTTTAACAGCCACTGACATTGACAGTTTCAAGCTTAATTGTACATTCAGCATGTACTGTTAATGACATTAGATAAATGGATCACATCAGAATGCAGTATCGTCAAAAGAGACCACGTGCCAATCTTACAAATTTAAAATCAAACAAGCTACTCTGTAGACCCTGACTCTTCAAGTTGTTTATCAACTGAGTACTAGAGAATATTCTGAATGTCATTATACATCAAAAGATGAAAGATGTGCCTACCACAGCCCATGTTCCATTTGTACAATGAAATTTAATTACATGTTATAACTATGCTGTCTTAGAACTCTGGTAATTAAAGGGGTACAGTACATTGGTGTTTTATTCATTGTAAGCCCTTATTTTCAGAGGGCTTAACTCGACCATGCAAATTTACTCCCTTATCAAAGGGAGGAGCCTGTCACAAATCCAGCAACGCTTGCTGCAACTGTGCTAAAATATAGTTGAAACTTATTTGCAGCACCATTCAGGGTGTTGTGAGAATGAGACTTAAAAATCTTTTCCATTGTAGCATTTAAGGCCTCAGAATAATAGCTGTTTAAAATATCAGTTTGTGTTCAGAGGAAGTTTTCTTTGTATACATGTCTAATCAGATCTCTGAGCAAAATACTCTCAGCCTCACACAAAATGTTTCTGCAAGCCCATTATTAGCACAAGCATTGAGTTTCTCAACCTTTCCAGAAGCAAGAAATCCATGTCCTTAAACAGCAGGTTGTTGGGATAAAATTTTCACCTGTATAGGCAGCTGCAAATTACAATCCTCTGCATCCACATGGGCATCCAAGCAAGGCCCTGTGGCTGAGTGAGGTGGTTTAATTGGCTGGTCGTGCTCCACGGGAGCAGCAGGGATCAGTTTGGAGAGGTGTCGAATTAACACATCTCACGGATCATCCAGTCCTCATTCTCTGCTTTATAAAACCAGCCCTGCCACCACAAGTCTTTGGAATGCTCCAGATTATGCTGGCTGCCTTCCTGTATGTGCATTAGCACTGAATATCCGGATCTGCCATCCAGAGTGTATATGGATACACAACGAAATAAACACTATGTCTGCTTCCCAAACTCACTCTTTCTGGTCTCATACACGGTTGGATTTCCAGTAAAAATTAAACAGAATCCATAATATCAATTTCCCATAAACTATTCAAAACTCACCATACTTTCTTTAGCCAAATTTAATATTTCACCCGCTCCTAATGCAAAGATACTTGAAACGCGTGGATGAGAAGTTTTCAGGGAGAGTAATCTCACTAGATTTATTGCTTTCACTCAAGTTACACAGTGTAAGGTGTGTGACTTTTCCTCAGGTATGTTGGGCAAATACTTCTTTCTCCAGACATACGTACAAAATATAGAAGCACAAAGCAACAATAAAAATCGCTTTATCCTCAATCTACTGAAGGAGGCATATGATTTCCAATAAGCAGTCATCCAGCGTATCAAAATCCTGTGACAACCACCAAAAGGAGCAATTTAAGGATGGAGCATTGCTTTGCTTCTGCAGATCTAAGACTTATTTTAAGCTTTTTTTGTGTGTGCGATCAAATCAGCATCAACCCAATTATGCCTAAGGTCTATCTTCTTGTTAGATGGCAGGGTCAGTCACAAATGAGCAGCCTCTTGCAATTTTCCATCAAATCAGCTCCGTAATTTGAGAGCTAATGCAGACATCTCATGAAAACAAATCATCAGACAGTGTCAGTTCTCCCCCTCCTTCCCAAAATGAAGCATTTGGAGGGATTTGGGTTTTTCTGTTAAAAGTCAATTGTCGTATCTGTGAAAGCCAATGCAATCTATAGTAAACAAAAGTAATCTTTACACTTTCGTTAATATTTCAAACCTCTGTGCACCTCTTTTCCAAAAGTATTCTCACTTTGTTCAGTAAAAGACAGATTATGAACTTTAAGTACAAAATACCTACTGGAAATAAAGCTATTTTGCAAGAATCAAGACACTTGCATGAACCTGCAAAATGCAAATCTCTTGTCATAAACTTACTTGCCAAGAGCTCAAAACAATTTGAATTAAAAAAACCCAGAAAAAATACCCCAAAGTTTACGTTAAAGTGCTCTTCATCATTCATAAATACCTAAAATCTTCAGAAAACCGTGGTTATTTCCAACAGGAGGAGAAAGATGCTGTGCATAATGAACTACAGACAAATCCAAACTTGAGCAATTCCGTTCACCCAACCTCTGACTTCTTTCTGACAAACTAAGCCACTGAATCGGTACATCTAAACTGTCAAGGTAAACAGTAGGATGATAAGGAAGATCCCTAAATTATTCAAAGTGGTTTCTGGGCTTCAAAAGATTCCTTCACTTTGTTCCTTTATATATCTACAGCTATTTAAGTTTGCCTCTGGCTCTGACACAGACAGCATTGTGCCTGTGATGTTGAAAGAGAGGAGAGATTCTTTAAGTTTGGGCAGACACTTCTCCGTCTGGAGCCCACAAAGAACAAGACGGCTACTTTGGCAAGCCTCAAGATGCAAGGACTGTAACTCTAAAGGAGTTGTTCCCTTCTGTCTGCTTTTTTATTTCAAATTTCTCCCACACTATAGCATTTCTTTGTAAGCCAGACACAGCTCGTTAGTCTCTCTATGGATCAAAAAGTAAAGCAGACTCTGAATTGTTTAGGTTGAAAAATATCTATAAAATCATTAAGCGCTTCCATTAACCCAGCACTGCCAACCCAAGGTGTGGCCTCACCAGTGCCAAGCACAATGGGATGATCACTTCCCTGGTCCTGCTGGACACACTACTTCTGATACAAATCAGGATGCCATTGACCTTATTGCCCACCTGGGCACACGCTGGCTCTTGTTCCTCCAGCTGTCAACCAGCACCATCAGGCCCTTTCCACCAGCCTGTAGGACTGCAGGGGGTTGTTGTGACCCAAGTGCAGGACCCAGCATTTCACCTTACTGAACTTCATTCAATGGACTTCAGCCCATTGATGAGCCTGCCCAGATCCCTCTGCAGAGCCTTCCTGCCCTCCAGCAGATCAACATTCCCAGCTTGCTGCCATCTGCAAAGTGACTGAAGATGCACACAATACCCCCATACAGATCACTGATAAAGACAGTAAACGGGACTGTCTCCAGTACTGACCTTCGGGAAACACCTGAAACCAGATTCCAGTGGAATGTAACTCCATTCAACATCATCCTCTGGACCCAGTCACCCAGATATCTTTTTACACATAGCCAAGCTGTAGGCAGCCAGGTTCTACATGACAATGCTCTGGGAAATGGTGTCAAAAACCTTACTAAACTCTAGGTAGACACTTCCACAGCCTTTTCCTCATCCACTAAGAGGGCCATTTTGTCATAGAAAGAGATCAGTTTGTTAAGCAGGATCTGTCTTTCACAAACCCATGTTGGCTGGGCCAGGTTGTCCATGCTGCAGGATGACTAAAGATGATCAGCTTGAGGTCAGGTTGACAGGCCTGTAGCTGTCCAGATTCTCCTTTCAGCCTTTCCTGTAGATGGTCGTCACATTTGTTGACTTCTACACATTTGCCACTTCTATTCACTTAAAACCTCCCTGATTATCCAGGACTGCTGGTAAATGATAAAGTGGCTCAATGAACATTTCCACCAGCTCCCTCAGTGTCCTTGGGTAGTGGCATTTGGCCCCGGAGACTTGTGCATGCCTAAGTGGTGTAACAGGTCATATTTCCTCTTGGATTATGGAGGCTTCATTCTGTTTCCTGTCTTCCAGGTCAGGGGTTGAGTTCCCAGAAGACATCTGGTCTTAATATTACAGACTGAGGCAAAGAAGACATTAAGCACTTCAGCCTTTTCCTTATCATTTAGCATTATGTTTCTCTATGCTTCTGATGTAATTTTATTGTCTTTTATGGTAGCTGCCAGATTAGGTTCCAGTTGGGCTTTGGCCCTTCTTTCTCCCTGCATGAACTCATTACATTTTTGTAGTCTTCCTGAGGTCCAGCCCTTCATCCAAAGATCAAAAACTATCCCTTTTTTCTGAGTTCCAGCCAAAACTCTCTGTTCACACAGGCCAGTCTTTTTTTTCACTGGCTCATCTTATGGCAAATTGGGATGGCCCACTCCTGTGACTTTAGGATTTCCTTACTGAAAAAGGTCTAGCTTTCCTGGAGTCCTTTACCCTTCAGGACTCTCTCAAAGAACACTGTCTACTTCTCTCCCAAATGGATCAAAGTCAGCTCTCCAAAAGACCAAAAGAGAGCTATTTTGCTGACTCCTGCTCCTTACTTTTCTAAGAATAAAAAACTAATCAATGCTATTAACATACACTTTTACTGATAAATAGCATACAGACAGCACTTCTAAGGGGAGGCTGTGGCTTCTAAAGAGGGGAAAAAAAGATATCAGAGTCAACATCCTGCCCTAATTCACAGGTCCACTGCTGGTAGAGCCCACAAGTGTCATGCTGCCTTTTTTGTGTTTCTCTAATGTCAGCAGCCCCATTCTTAACAGCAGACAATAGGCTGACACCGAGCTTAGGAAGGTTTCTAACGCATTGCCTCTTGGATAAAGATATCTTTTATATTCTCATATCTGCAGAAAAGACTGAAGGAAATACCCTTCTAAATCCTGCCAGCTGCTTGCAAAAGGCTCCGGAGCGTACAGCCTTTCATACAGACTCCCACTGAAGTCAATGGGATCACTCACATGAATGCAAAGTTGCTAAACTAGGCACACCAGAGGAATTGAAAAGCCATCTACTAATTAACTTAAAAATCTATTTTCATTACATTTATGAATATACTTTATGTGCTTCTCTGTGTATTCCTCAGATTTAGGTCCTGAAATGCAGAAAAAGACCAGGACCTGAAAATTAGCAGTCAGGGTGAAGATTGAGACCTCATACCAAGAAAGGAAAATGTTAATGCAGAAGCTCAAAAACTTTATTCTCCAGCTAACTACTCACAATGCAATGCAACCAGTGCAGCTTATTTTAATAAGGAGTTGGTAATTTGACCCTAAATTCATTATGTGCACAGCATTGCTACCACAGGGACAGCAAAAGGGGAACAGCAGCACTGTGGAGAATTTTGATACCATTGTCCTTGGAAAGGAAAGAACTTGGAAAACCAGCCATGACTTAAGGCCAAATCACAAGTACAGTCAAGCAAAGGATACGGGTCCTTGCACAACAATACACACACCTCAACTATCACCTATTCCAAATTTCCATATCTACAAACAAAATGGCAAGGGACAGGAGAAAAAAAAAAAAAAAGAAAAAAGAAAAATCCTCCCTCAGCCCTCTGGAGGATGAGAATTTTATTTCTGTCCAGTTAGAGCCCTTTAAATCTGTTTTCCAACAGTGGTCCAGTTCCATCTCTGCTTTCACTAGCAGCAACATCAGTGAGCTAAGACTTATAAAAAGTGAAGGTTGCTTTCGCAGATAAAAGGGATTGTCTAATGTCTGGCCTTCTGGATATTTCTTGTGTGGTTGTTTGGCATTCAGAAATACTACCTGCTTATTTCTATTCCAGAAATCTCAAGAAGCAATTTTATACTTTAGCAAAGACACTGCCATGCTCCACACACTCAATGGATCCCTGTATGCTCTTCCTATAATACTGACATATTAAGAATTAAAATATTCTCTGTAAGCCTTATAAGCAGGTTTAAGCTTTCCAACACATCTGCCAGAGTATAGTTCACATCCAGTACCTGAGGTGTGCATTAATGTGATGCAATATTGTCTATACAAACGTGTATTCTACATTGCATATGCACAGAATAGCATAGCTAGAGGTGCTATGTACCTTTACCATAAAGCAGGCTGACACTTTAACAGCAGCAGTTTTGCAAACATCAGTTCAGCATCAGCAACTACTAACTATATGTGAAAATCAAAAATTTTTCCATCAGTTTATTGGTGGGGCTGTTTAGCTGGACACTACAGATACCCTACCATCCAAAGGTAACACTGACATTCATAGATGACAGATGACAGATCTTCAAGTCGTATATTTTTAAGCATAAATTTGAAGTACTTCTGAAGATTTTAAAGAATCTGAGTCTGTGATTGTAAAATGTAATTAAATATTTATCACAAGATTTCTAATAACTTTAAGACCCATCACAATGATAGTGACTTCTCCAGCAACATTTTGCAACTGAGTTCGTGGTGTTACACATAGGTTAGCAACATCTATTTGCTTTCTGTCTTTCTGTCTGCATCCCAGAATTAAACAGTAGCAGCCAAAACAGGACAAATCACCCATGTGAAGATGTAGTTCTGGTGCAATTTCTATCATGACTTTATTCATGGGAAAGAGGGGCAGGAAGAGGGGGGAAAAAAAAGCAGCAGGAGTTGATATAGCATTTACAGCCAGGGGCTGTGCCTGTGCCTGCATTAAAAGTCATGTCTCTATTTCTAGTGCCCTGGATTAAAGCAGATACCATCTGACTTGCCATTTATTTATTCACACTGGGTTTCAATCTACAAGGTGCAATAGGAGCAGAGTACTGGAGGGTTATTTAGTGTGGGAGCTGACAAGGCTGGCAGGGAAAAAAAAGAAAGTTTTCAGTAACTAAACCAGTTAGAAGTGTGTTTAAAATTGCTCCCAAAATACTTCTTTTTCTTGTATATTTCTTTTCCGTGTCAGACATCTGACTTTTCTTCTTAATGCCCTAAATCTCTGAATAAGACTGTGTTGATAAACTCCTGCATTTTTGCAAAGGCCTTTTAAAACCATCAGAACATCAGAGAGATTCCCACTTGCAATGGCTGAATTAAGGCTTTTAGTGAGGCACTAATTCCAAATTGATGAGCAGCAAACTATAACTAAGAGCTGACAATAAGGAATATTATTACATATAGTAGGAAATACCAAGGTCCTGCCACAAAATCCATTTATTGTACACCTTCTGCAGCAATAGCTGCACTTCAGAAAGATACATATTTTGGCTGCATTGCTTTAATATTGCAAACCACCAAATAACTGCCTTCAAAACAACCTGTGCATTTTATTATGCAAACGTGCTAGTTCTCAGCACACAGATTCAGGATGAGAAATTGTCTTGACCAAATGACAAAAGGGCAGGACTGAAGCCTTTTTATATATAACATTTGAAATGAGGAGAAATATTCTCATGAAAATTCAGAGTTCTTACCCAATTAAATATGGAGTAAGTTATTTTCTCCATGTTCTTTGTCTATTTTCCAGGAACATTGTGAGAATGGACCTCTGAATATAAGAAATATTCACATGAAATCTAGAATATACTGAAGTTACAGGGTAAGGAAATCCAAAATAACAGCAAATAGATGCACCATAAAACTATATTTCCAGCTGTTCTGGAAGTATCTTACAGATTATTTGCAGTTATAAAAAACCAACGCTACCATTGTCAGAGCCATGATATAGCTGCAATTCCAGCAGGTTAGGATGAAGATACAATACAAAGCAAAGCATTAATTTGCTTTTTCTCAGACCTTTTTCTTCTCAGTGGCTTCTGCCACTACAGTTAGAATATCAGTTATTTTCCAATCTTTTGCAAATGGAGAAGGGGGAAGGGGAAATAAAATATCTCATTTGCTTGTGTTTGGGGTTTCAATATTTTTTCCCTTGATAGTTTCTCCTTTGAGCAGTAGCAGTGTCAATTCCCCAGGGGCAGAATTCAGGTCTCAGAAATATGTACACAGCATACAAATCTTCCATAATGCTCTCTCTAATAGTTTGTTAAACTCTGAGAAATGTTATCTATGGAAATACATATATGCATTTCATAAACCCAAACCCAGGTACTGATGCCATCTGCATTGAGCCATAACAACCATTTATTTGCTTTATTGAAAATGCTCATAGTTTATACAAATAGCTAAGTTTGAATGGCTCCTGCCAAGATGAATACAATATCTATCAACATTCAGACTTCTCTGTGCAGTCCTCAGAAACTGCATTCAAAGTCCACATAGTAGTGTGCACAAGCTGTAATTTCATGAAGTGCTTCAGAAATTATTGGACAGGCCTAACCACAAACTTCCAGTTTGCTACCAAGCTGAAGAAAGCCTTTTCTGTACAGCTGTCCACCAGTCAGCCTCAAGCCTGGGTCTATTTCCAGTATCACTAAAGGGCAGTTCTGCTTCCATAACCTGGGAAGCTCAGGATCATTTTGCCAATGAGCAAAAACGGTTATGCTGAATTTGTGATATTGGGCATAAGAACAAAGTAGTCACCACAGTGGTCACAAAACACTCAATAACAGAAAGAACTTCTAAGCACTCCTGATTATTGATTAATCTGCTGATGCACAGCCAATAGCTTATTGAGGTCCTGAAATTTAACCAGCAGACTTTTTCTTAGTACATGCCAATATTACACTGTCCAGAGTGAATATGATTTACTGGACAGACTGCTACTAAATCAAGTCTGAAGGTTTGCAGCAGAAAAATCACCCCGCTGACAAGAATTTCACCTGCGTGTATTGTTCTCAATTTTGAGAATAACCTGCACATTTTCTAGGCAGATAGTTTCCACGAGCTAAAATGTGAACATTAAGGAAAACGACAGCATCTGTATTGGTACAATTCTAGCTTACCTTTGAATAATATTTCAACTCTAAATGTTTTGTTCTATAAAACTGTCTCAACAACCATCTCATGGCCCACATATCTTTTTTCATGTGTCAAACAAGCATTGAACTCTACTTCTTGTCCTTTAACGTATTAGTTTAGCTTGAATTCACAGCCTTTTGATGAGCAATGTAAGCCTTTAATCAAACAAGTATTATTCTGCTATTTTCAAGGAGAGACTTTATTTATTTACTGAAATTATTTAATGGGTATCATGTATTACTAGCAATGAATGTTAGAGTTCTCATATTCTCATCCTTTATAAGTCATTAGCTACAGACAGAAATACACACATATGTCACTGCCTTTAGCTTCTCTCACCTGCGGAAACAGCCCTTATGAACTGCTTCTGTAAAAGCATTTTCTTATTGTAGAGTGAGATTCATTTTAAAGGCACTCATTTAGGGCCAGAACTGACAATTTTAATGAAGCAGTTCTTTATGCAATGCTGTCTCAGAGGGATCTCTGAATACCACCTCACCACAGAAACAAAGTTCACAGCACGAATTAGTGTTACATAGCTGAAAAAAAAAAAAAAAAGCACAATGCCATCAACAGCAGTGCAAGTTCAAAATAGCCATTAATCCTATAACTCTAAGCCTGGGTATTTGAAAATAGCATATATACTCAGACAGTGAGTGCTTTTTCAATGCCTTACTATTTCCTTGGCCTTTATATATAACCTTGACAGACAAAATATTTATTGATTTTATTAACATGTACTATGCAAAGTAGACAGAGATAGAGATGATGGGTGTGGTGCACAATAATTCATTTGACAAAAGTGCAACGTGTATCATAAGATATTATAAATACCAATAGGATTATTTTATTTTTTTTAATTGACTGCTTTCAGACAAAGCATAGTCAGTAATTGTCAGAGCTATGGCTTAGACTAAGATGTGGCAGAAAGTGATTATGGCTATCGACACAGAATGAGCAAAATAGCACGTTCCCACATGTGCTTTCCGATTCAAAGAGGCACTTGAAGTTTTAATGGAAATTTGGTTGAAGCATAAGACAACATGCTAAAATACTATGAAAGATTATACTGTTGATTAAAGATGAAAACTTCTAGACAAAAGAAGAGATTACAGCTATTTTACATTGGGCTTGTGAAAATAGCCACACTGAAAAAGATATTGGAGCCAGGGACACATAACATATCAATAGGATCAGCTGAGGAAGAAAGCCCATGTTGCTGTCAAAATATGCTAGCCTGAGCCACCTATGCTAAAAAACATATGATGTAAATTGATATGCTAAATAAAGTAAGCATTCATTACGTGATTTCCAGACATACTATCTTCCTTTACCTCAATTTTACATATAGTGCTGTCACAGGAAAAAAATTGGCCAAGTCACATGATTTAAAAGAAATCAGAGTTGAAGTGGTTTATTGATTTATTAATGGTACATAATTAACTGGCAATCAGTGAGCTATACATTCAGGATCGATAGCAAGAAAAGAACAGATAAACCACAATCCCAGGCACTTACAAAATGATAACAAGTGCTCATAATTTTCTAAACAGCCTTCCACCACTAACCCCCCAAAATTTCAAATACCCATGGCCACAGTCACACAGTTACCTGCACACACATATCCTACAAGGGTCTCTCTCTTCAGGGGTAAAGGTTCCCATTTACAAGCATCTACTTTGAGAGATGTGTGGCTTCCAGCTCTATGCAAACCTGTTCCTGGGCAACTGCCTAGTTACCATTTAATCCACTTAATGTCGCTGTTAAGCAAACTTTGTTGTTTTTAAATTTCTGCTTTAGTGCTAAGAGATTCTGGGCAAATATCCTCTAAAGCAGTATTCCATTCACACATGCTGTTTACTCTTAAATTCCTCTTGCAGTTATCTAGGCCACGTTACCAAGAGAAGGAGCCATGCTGACTCCCCTCTTATTACCAATGGGTGATTATACAGAATAAAAGTATTTATGTTGGGCATAGGACAGGAGATGTGATCAGTGAGACAAAGTTCAATGGTTGAGTTCAGCCAGACTGCAGCAATGTTTATGGCTAGACCCATTAATCAACCCCTCAAAAATTAATAAGAAATAATATGTAATAACGAAATAACAAGTAATATGAAAACAGTCCTGAGAAGGACCTGGAGGCGTTGGTGGATGAGAAGCTCAACATGACATGGCAATGTGTGCTCAGAGATCAGAAAGCCAAATGCGTTCTGGGAGCACGTGTTCAGCTCCAGGGGCCTCCAACATAAGAAGAGCAACAACCGGTTGGAGCAAGTCCACAGGAGGCCATAAAAGTGATCAGGTTCCAGGAGCACCTCTCCCATGAAGACAGGCTAAGAGAGGTGGGCATGTTGAGCCTGGAGAAGAGAAGACTCTAAAGAGATCTTGTAACACGTTTGAGTATGTAAAGGAGTCTTAAAGGAATGCTGGAGAGGGACGTTATACAATGGCATGTAGTGACAGGACAAGGGAGAATGGCTTCAGACTGAAAAAGGGCAGGTTTAGATTAGATATTAAGAATAAATTCTCTACTTTAAGGGTGATGAGGCACTGGAACAGGTTGCCCAAAGAAGCTGCGACTGCCACATTTTGGGAGGTGTTCAATGTATGACAGGATAGGGCTTTTAGCAACCTGATCTAGTGGAAACCGTCTCTGTCCATGGCAGGGGGGTTGGAACTAGATGATCTTTAAGGTCCCTTTCATCCTATTCCATGATTCCTATGAATTCCAAGAGATGTCCTTGTGGAAATCTGTTCTGTAGTGTACTCATAACCCTCAGAGATTCAAAAAAAAGTTGTTGGTACACACTCAGTGTTGACAGTTTCATCCTGATTCTTCCTGACCTTCATTTCCCAATTGGTGAAATATGACTTTTTCCCATTGAGCCAACTCATTAACCTTACTGAAAAGTGTAAATAGGACTGTAGTGACTGGCATTGAAACATGTAACTGTAAAATAGTAATGATGTAGTTAACACAGGATTTGGATATGGTGCACAGCATTCACAGACTGATGGAAATAAATATTGCTAAGAAATAAGGCTCCCTCAGATGCTAACATTCAAACAGCTGCTTAAATGTGGACATGTATAGGCACAGGTCTGGTGCCCATGAATGAGTGCTGGTGGGGATCTGGTCCACTGATTCTCAGCTTCTTCCAGATATGAAGCCACAGGACAGACAACTGCAATTCTCTCTCCCACTTACGCTCAAAATAAGTCAATTCTGAATGTTAGATAATAAATATCACTTGTGACATCATCCTAAAGGGTAAGAAGCAATTTATATTTATATGAATAGACATGGAGGACAAATATGACCTATGGGAATATGTTAAATGTCTTTATGCGAAAATCAGAACTCTAATACTAACAGAAAAACTGTCCCTCTAAAAGATATTTTCTTGCATCCCAACCAGTATCAACATACACATCTGCTAACATTTGTGTTGAGTAACTAGATTCACACACCTGATCATCTTTCAAAAGGGCAAATGCCTCGGTTTTATCAACAATATACAAATAGTTCAAAGAAAAAAATTAAATTTAAATTTAAGATTATAGATCTACTAAACTGGTTTGGAAACCGGCAATATAAAAATTCAATTTCTAAAACTCTCTGTGGTTTTGAAACAAAGAAATATCATTGTTATTACCTATTTAATTTAAATAGACTTTGCAGCTTTATTCATGTTGGCAGGGAAATGGATTCAGACTATGGTGAATGCCTAGTAAGTAAACATCTCCAAGGAAAAAAGCAGGTCACCAGTGCATAAAGTGGATTTGGGAGCTGTTTAACTATGTTGCTTCTCGATATTCATTACAGCAAAGCACCCAGGGCATCTATTCGACTTTACATTGTTTATTGCAATTTCCTCTCCTGAGAGTTTTAAACCTTGACAATTGGAAGTTACGGCAAACCAAAGTTACCTCAAACCAAACTCCCTCACAAAGGAGTAATGTTCCACATTCAATGTGACTGTGGGATCCAAATGAGTGTCACGGTACTCAATCCTGAAATGTTTCTGGGTTTTGGTCTTGACACTAAGTAATCACCATAGCACAGCAAACAGAAATCATTTAGAAAGAGGCTGGCTTTTTAGTTAGTTTGATAAAGATTCTGCTCACCCCAAACTATATCAGCAGTGAGAAAGCATGGAGCACACATCATTGGCACTCATGACACTGTATGGGTGTTCGAAGTAGAATAATTTTGAAAATTCTACATTTTTAAGTTCAGCAGCAGAATATTGCATTTTTTTTCTCTTTTTTACCAGGGATTTTTTTGTTAATGAGTTTGGCCTTAATTATCAGAATAAAGCTCTACTAATTGGGAGACCTCTGATGATCAAAAGAATTCTCCTGAATTTAAACCCCTCTTAATGAAAGGCATTGTAGGCAGGAGAAAAGTGTCAGTATCACAACACAACAGAAATGAATCAAAACACTGCTGAAACTCTTTACCCTGTATATTCTTCATCTCACTCAGGAAAGATTAACTACATTGTCAGTGAACGAATCTCTTCACTTCCAACAAACAGTATTGGGCAACTGTTAATTTCCAGTGGTCAAATCCATGAACTAGAAAATAATCGAGAAAAAAGTATTTTATAATTGCTTGTTGGGGTTTGGGGGGGTGCTGGGTCTTATTCAGGGGATGGGGCTGGTCCTGGGGGGTTCTTGGGGGGCTGTGGCAGGAGGGGAGGGTGTTGAAAGGTGTTTACTTTTTCCCCCATTCATAAAACCATGTGTTGTGGGTTTTTTTAAGAAGCCCTCACCTCTGTTCTCTCTGCGGAGCTTTCTTCCTCCCTCTGTGCGCCGGGATGGGGCTCTTCCCCCTCCCCCCCTCCAGCCCTCCATGCCTTGGGGCTCTCTCCCAGGGCCAGTGGAGGAGTAGGGCAGGGGCTGGGACCAAGGCAGCCCTCTCCAGGGGAAGGCAGGGGGTCGCCTCCAGCCGTCCCCTGCGGTTTCCCCAGGCCAGGTGAGGACCATGGCAGCCCTTGCTCCTGCCTGATCTCTC
>VXBA01001856.1:294190-417093 GCA_013399895.1 Serilophus lunatus
GCTGGTGGGAGTTTCATGCCATGGCACAGACCACCCGCCAGCCTTTCCTTGCCGGCGGTGCCCCGGAAGGGTCCGTGTGGGTCCTAACCGTGGCGGGCAGCTGGCAGGAGCCCAGCAGGTGTCCCACGTTGGCACCATGGTGGTGGTGGCCACGCAGAGGGGCGGCAGCCACTCTGGGGAATCCCTGCAGTGCCTGTGGCCAGCAAAAAAAAAAAGATGGCCCCTCGAGCCCTGAACACGCGGTCTCCGGTGGGAACGGCCATTTTGCCTGGGATGAAGGCCTCGGAAGAGAGGCGGAGCTCAGCTCCGCTGGCCAGTGGGGAGACGGCTTGGCCAGGAGGAAGAGAGAGAGATTTGTGCGAGACTTGGAGGGCTTTAAAAGCTGAGCACAGAAGCCCTCCCTCTCTTTGGCTTCCAGCCCAGAGGTGGAGCACACGGCCTCTCTTGGCCTGGATCTCAGACCACACGGCGTGACTCCACCCGTTCCCCTCGGCTTCAGAGCAGAGTCCAGCTTGATAGCAAGTAGTGACTTCCCCAAGGTGTCCGGGGAGGGTGTCATTTCTTTCACTTCTTTCTTGTGTTTTGCAGAAAACCTCGAAAGCTGAGAGTGACACCATCAGAGAGGGAGGGAGAGAGACGGCTTCCCTACCCATCCCTCTGTTTTCTCGGCTAGTCACCTCGCTTGGAAAGCAGTTTCTTTTTTTGGTTGGTTGTTTTTTTTCTCTTTTTTGTTTTTTGGTTTGTTTTTTTTGTTTTCTGCATATTGAGTGTTTCTCTGTGTAAAATTTTAAGTCCCCATAAGTTGTTCCTTTTTTCACAAGTTTAAATCCCAAATAATAAACTATTCCCCTGTTGCTAATTTTGTTCAGTTCTCCATCATCTTTATTGTGCACACCCCTTAGACAATAAAAAGTGGGTTCAAAACACAACATTGTTGTTTTTCCCCAATGAGAAGAGAGGATAAGAAAAAGGAATAGGAGGACTAATACAGCAATAAAGCTAAAGAGTAAGGAATGGTAGACACAGATACTGTAAGATTAATATGCATAAAAGAAATTAATCATTTCTACCAAAAACAAACACAGCTTATTCCACCAGCCTAACTACCTAGAAAAAAGCCAACTCCGGAATTCCAAAAATAATGGAAAACATAGCTTCAGTGATCTGAAAACTTTTCTAAGGTAAGAAAGAAAATTCAAGTCATAGGAGAAGAGATAAGCATAAGTATTATTCTTTGACCTGGCTTTTCTTGCCCATGAAGTTACATCTTCCTTTTGACTCTACTGATAGTAAACTGATCTCATACTGCTGAGATTTTACTCCACACACACACCTGAAGATAGTCTTTATTTTCTGCAATCCTGGATATGCATTGTTCACCTGAATTAATCCTCCTAATGCCCTCCGACTATTCTTTAAATTGCTTTTTGAAGAGTGTATTCAGGCTGAGGGCTTCTAAGCTGTTAATTGTTTAATGGAGCAGCTGGGATAACAAATCTGGCATTTCTCCAACCACTCAGAACAGATAACATTGGGAAGGCAAGCCTGTGCAGACTGTTTTCAGAGCATTTCCATAGAGGGAAGAAAGAGGAAATGTGAGCAGGACTGAGGAGGATATGCTCCCAAAACTCTAAATCTGTCTTAAGATTCAGGATGAAAATCAGAATGCTTCTACAGACACTTTGCAAAATGGTCAGGAAACCGAATACCAGTTTTTTTTAAATTGTGGCTGTACAGCCATGGATTTCCACCATTAAGAATTCAGCAAGAATTAAGCATACACATAAATACCATCACTGACTATTCAATAGATTTCCATAATTTTCCTTTCATTCTCCTCTAACTCAAATAAGATACTACACTCAGTATAACTTTATTAATTTCTCATAATGACATAAAAAACTCTCCTTTGAGGACACAAGTGTAAAATGCAACGTTTAATTTCTTTCTTGAAGAAGCTAGATTTTCCATTTCACAACTTAAAGTCAAGTGGGGATATATCTTCCAGTAGATTTGAAGGCATCAACAGCAAAGTAACAGTTTTTGAGTCATGAAAGAAATTTTTTTACTGTCAGCATTGAAAGGACTTTGGCAAAAAAGTGCCATATTTTATATTTAAAAAGCAGTAATTAATTCTACACAAAGCCAACAGATTACTAGTGATACAGTTCTCTATTTTTTTCGAAATCTTTATGGTAAGAAAACAAGCTGTTTTCATTCAGTAGCTGCAAACATTTTCATATAACTACACAGTGTTAGTCAAAATGACAACAACTAACTCTATGGCCAGCAATTTGTGACACCTGCTATTCACAGAAAAGACTATTAAAAAAACAGAAACAATGAACAACCGATCCTGTCTGCCTGGGGTGTCCCATTTCCAAAAGTGTTTTAACTTTAGAGGTAAAAGTGTTAGAATTTTATGAGAGAGGAAAGCAAAAGAGAAAGAAAGTAAATCCCCAAGATGACAGATTTGTTGTGAGTGTACATTAAATATCATTAGCAGAAAGGAGATTTTTGTAGGAATTCTACTAGCTATCCATTCTGCCAAAAGTTTGTTCCAATGCCTTGCACTTCTGTGCTGTACAGAGAGCATATTTGGCATGGCATAGGAATCCTTGTGGTCTCTGTGTACATCAGAATCTATAGGCAAAGTATCAGACTAAAAGAAGTGGCTGCAGCAGGACACTAGTAAATACATTGCCAAGATCAAGTCAAACCTAACTTAAAAGTGCCTATGGCTTTTAGTCTAAGTTTCAGATATGCAGGTTCATTAGAAAAAGATCGATCATGTTTTCCTCATACCTTGACAGTCCAACTAATTCTCTGGTTGAAAAATGGAGAACACCAGGCTGTGGAATTTCTTAATTTTTTTAGGATATTAAGTAATGCAACAGGTCACAAGCTTGAGCTGACCTATGAGACATTCCTTCATCCCACCGGGAGATGATCCTTCTGGCTACATAGTTTACAAAATTATTTATTTTTATATTTATGCAATACATTTATTTTTGCGTAAAAAGATAGACAATGGAAAAATCATTAACTTGGTTCAAAAACCAAAGGGTAACCAACAAGATAGAGTCAAATGATGTGGCTGGTAGTTTTTTCCTAGCTTTCTGAAGTTTTGTTACTATGTCCAGGACAGAAGACACTTACAGTATTTAAAAAGATCAGTGTTCTGGGAAACTGTTTCCCTTCAGCTGGCTCAGATACCAAGATCGCCATGAGTTTACCACTTTTCCTATGAGTCTACTCTAAAAGCAAAAAACACAAGTGAAATGAGAAAAGACATGAGCTATGGGAGGGGAGATCAAACTATAAGAATTAATTCCAACTATAAATTCATATGTCATTTTCTAAATTGAGCTCTCATTGTAGGGCTAACCTTATAGCTATATCCAGTTTAGTCATAGCTTAGTCAAAGTTATCCACAGTGCACATCTACACTCAGCACATACTGAGTGCAGTTCTGCCCCAGCTGGGTAACAAAGTTTTCCATTTATTGTCCAAAGGTTGCTGGCATCTACTACATAACTCAGTTATCTACTGGAAGTCTTATACCACCTTCATCACTGCAACTCATAAGTTTTCCCCACTTTTTAGTTAACCACTTCCACCTTAAAACGTTCTAGAAACAGTCTCTGGCTACTGTATTTCTCTGAAGTGAATTTTAGCTTGTCACAAAGAATTATGATCTTTTTCGGAACAGGATATTAACAAAAACATCCCTTTGAGAGGAGGATGCACAAGGGCTGGGCACAAGGAGTACATGGCAACAGCACGCTTTCATTCCCTCTCTGGGGATGGGATAGTGTATTCTGCTAAGGATAACCCACGATTTGGTGGACTGGACCTGTACAAGAATAACATCCTGCAAAGCCTGGAAGTTTTGGAGAATGACTACAAATGCCCAATGTCTGTGGTGGATTGAGAACTGTGTGAGCAAAGTGACCTATGAGTATTTGTATGAGGCCTGTATGTCCCTGCTTCTTGGTGACAGAATTACAGATGAGCACAGTCAGGTCATACGTTATTACTAACAATAATTCCTTATTATTATATCTTTATCTGGAACTTTCTTACCTCAGATTTCTACAGCTCAGTAGATCCTTGTTTTAGTAAAGACACTTCTTTGCATGGCACTCTGTTGGTAAATGTCTTCTCCCTATTCAGTGATAAATACCCACATAACTCCCAGCTACTCTCCTCACTGAGTTCTCATGGAAACCCAAAATAAAACCTTCTATCACCTGGAAGGTTACCAAAACTGCCTGCAATGTAACATTCCTGTTCAGGTGCTGGGAGATACAGTGGGGACACAATTATGTGCAGACTCGCTGTGTACTGTGCATTGCAATCTAATCCATTTACCTGTCCTCTGAACGCTGGCCTGCCTCACCCCAACAACATTCAATATTAAATTTTAAGAGCTTCAAACTCAATAGAGATGTTTTCATACCCAAACAATGCACATTCTGTGGAACCCAGTGAATGCATGTCCACATTAACCCTACAATGCTGATGCAGTGATACATTGGATCAATAAGGTTGCTTTTTTTTAAAACGTAAATGTGTTTGTTCCATAGGATAGGTACCAGTACAGCCATAGTCTTCAGTTCTGTACTCTCCTAGAAATATTTACAGGCTTTTTTTGTTTCTCAAAGTCAAGGCATCAAGAACACCCAAAACAACCAAGAATGCTATGACAAAAATGTTTGAAGGCTTTGAAACAGATCAAAAGTATAGTGATTTGTTTGATCTAATTTGCCTTAAAAGCGAATACTGAAATACTTAACATGCTTAGCTCTCACATAAGAAAATTACTGTGCAATTTCACTCTTTCCCAAAAACCTGAAGCCTCTCTTCAGATTTTTTCCTGTAAAAATATTCCTTCTAGATCTAAATATGGTAATCAATAGGAAGAAACAAAATTACAATTGTGCTGCTATATTTCACTCCACAGTAGCTGAATTCACTTAACCTCATGATCAAGATATACAGTACATCTTACTATTTGCTCTCATGTTTGTAGGAAATTAATATTCTAGCTAGGTGCACTCAGTATGTGACTGAATTCATAAACCATGTTATCAACAATAAAATAAATAAATCATATTTCATACTAAGGCACCATGGCTTTTTTAGATGAAAATTATCCTTGAAAACAGACATAAAACATAATCAAATAGACCAAGAAAAGAATGAAAGAAAATCTCAGAAGGGTTTAAGTATTTGAGATAAAAGACACATAAAACAACTTTGGATGTACGGGGGGGGGAAAAAACACACTTGAAAAAGAAAAGAGAGAAATATTGAACAGGAACAATATTTCTATCCTTTAGAGTCTATGTTTCTTCCTTTCAATGATCCCAGTGAAACCAGTAAGAATTTACACAAATATGTACTGGAACAGCAGCAGCAAAATATGCAATAAATGTAAGAGGAGAAACCCAAAGACTGCAACTGTACTCACTGTGTGATATTTCATGCCTACCTGTTATATCTAGACATTAAAACTGTAATATTTCATATTGATATTTTATGTTATTGGTATTTTATTTCCATCAACAGTAAACCAATAATTACAGTGGAGAACACGGAAACTTTTATTAATAGTTTACCAATAGGCAAACATTTTCATAAACCACCACAGAGATTGTACCATTCAGCATTAATACTGTCTACTGGAGTACCACTGCATTACTATATTCTCTAAAAACCTTCTCACAGTGGAAATCCCTTCAGTATTTGTATCTCAGCCATGGAATTCGCAGTCACAGTGAGTTTCCATTTTACTGGAATAAAAATTTAGTTTATAAAATTCTTCTCAGTCACTAGTGGGTGTCTGCAAAGCTTTGTTTTAGAGCCAGGGCTCTTCAACTTCTTCATAAATTACTTGTATGCAGAACTCAAAGGGATACTAATAAAACAAAAAGTCAGCCCTACATCTCAGACATTGCCACATTAAGGTACTGTCACAATATTTTCTTAGTAGCCCTAGCTACCGTCCTCACATAACATCCAAGTTCAACCCTAGAGCAGCTTCCGTAGGGATGCGACTGTTCTGTGCCTGTGTGAAAGGACATTTTTGACAGGTGTCAAGAGTGCCTCAGTTCTCCTAGGGCTGGGACCAATAGCAGTGTCACTTCCACACTGATGAAAAAAGTGACCAGACTGGTCCAGTGAAATCAGCACTCCAGTGGAAATGTCAAGTCTTATGATGACATCGTCCATGAAGTGGATTCAGAACTTGGCAAAGGTTTGGACAAGTATTACTTTCCTTCACTCTCTTCTGAAATAGTTTTGCTGGAGTTACTCTCAGAGTCAATTATCCAAGTGGGAGCTGCTAGACAGCTTGGTGGGAACCTAAGCACCTACAACCTGGATGGTGCCCAGTTTGATGCCCTGTCCTGCTGTTCCCTGCCCAGAAAGGTTTTGTCCTTAGGGCACAGCAGCATTACAGTGCACAGTGTTTTTCTTTGTCTGAATAAAGCTTTAGAAATCCACAAGGTAAATATCTGGGGAGTACCTGGATCGTCACATCTCTCAGGGCACTTCATTTCACATGGTTTGGGACTAGTTTTAAATATTTTAGACAGCATATACTAGCAACAATGGGGAAAAAAATGGAAAATCAAAGTTGAAGCTAAATCATCCTCGACAATCAGCCTTTTGAAAAAAAGCACGAATTAATCTCATAATCAATAGGCACTTAAGCAGCCATATTTTTCTACAAGTCAGTGCCAGAAAGTTATGGAGAACAGGAGGACTGTATAGGACTAAAATCTGAAAGAAATGATGAAAGGCTGCATTCAGACTGGGCCATCAGCAACACTTTTCAGCTTGGCACAAGAAAAATTAATGCAAGTTTCTTAATTGGCTAAACCACATCTGTCTAACATTCTGACACAATTAAAGAGAATTCTGTTGCTGCCACTGAGGCATGTTAATAGAGATCTGATAACTTGCATGACTATAAGCCAGTCATTTTTATATGCATTTTTATGAGAAGTAACATTCTCATAAGTCTAAAAACTAAGGTCTGGAGTGACACAGCTCTTTTCTGAGTGAGTTATAACCAACAGCTCCACTGATTTCACTAGGATGCTCCTCGTGAGCTAGTATGGCAGAACGGTACCCCACAGTTGCACATAAATACTCTTGCACACAATAAACAAATGAAAAAAAAAAGAAAGGAAAAAGTTTTTTCTGAGCCCTGATTTACCCCTTCCAATGCATATTTACACAGTGCAGTGCAACACCATGTCAGAACCAAACTAGCACATTTATATAGCACCATGCAGGGATATCAGCTGAGGTCTCAGAGAGAATATAACCTCGTTAGAGCAACACTGTGCATGGGCTAATTAGACCTGTCTCTCAAGCAAGGCTAATTATTCCCAGTACAGCACCATACTGATACTGCTCTGCTTCTTCTCAGTTCTGGAGCTAGATCATTCAGCAGTAGCTTAGGGGTACATACCCCACACTGTATTCAAAATTATAAACAAAATCATGAGAAATTGATGTATCCTTCTGAGATAGCAGCATGATGCACTGCACTGCCTCAATTCATCTATCAAGGACTTCAAAATGAAGGATTGACATGTCTGTGCACTAAGATCTTCACTTAAGTGGGAAATTCTACCACTAGACCAAGAGTTGTAGTACAAAGAATGAGGGGAACAAATATCCCAGGACTGGAGTCCAAGAATGCTAACAATCATCTCACTATGCACGTGCCACACTCAGTAGGCCCTAAGAAACAAATAAAAATGCTATGTAAATGCTAGAGCAAGGGTCCAGACTCCAGCTGTTTTTCTTAGAAGACTAGCTTTGACTAAAAGTTAGTGTAAAAGAAAAGGTTTCTTATTCTACTGGCAAGACAAGTCTAAAGAACTGTAAAAATCAAAATCAGAGTTTCTGTACCATGATGAAACATTGAGCACTTACCTGAAAAACCTTGGGATGTCTCACCATGAGTTTCAAGGCTTAGAAGAGTTTGCCTTTGCTGTTTCAGATGCTAAAGCTGATAGAAAATCTGTGTCAACAAGTGATCTTACAGTGCCCAAACTAAAAATGGTAGGAGCTGGGACAGGAGCCAGCTGCCTTGGAAGGTCCCAAGTTTGGGTGCATTTGGAGATGAGACTTGGGCATCAGGTGGGCAATAAAGTGACCCACTTTGGATAGAGAAGAAGGAGCTGTCTGACACAGTATGAAAGAAAATCCCATGCCTTTACATATAGTATATATAGAAGAGTCAGCATAAGAGTTGTGCATAAGGTGGCTGAGGAGTTTTGTATTTGTTCAGTCCAAAAGTTTTCTTTTTGTGTTAATTCAGCTCAGTTCTTTAAGGGGGGGAGGAAATCTTTGCAATTAAAAGACAAGGTGATATCTGTTCCATCATCACAGAACTGACCACATCTTGTTCTGACACATCCCTAAGAAGAAGGCCCAAGTACCAGAATAAAGATTAATAAACTTCTCCAGGGTTTGAGCCCTGCATTGTTGACACACTCGTCTGTGATAAGACTGAATTACCAAGAGCCTTCCATTAAGACAGTGATTTTGCTCAGTTCTTCTTGTGAGGCCAGACAACAATAAATCAAGTTTTCAAAAGAAACTCTAATATTAAAGAAGTGTGTAATAATGGAAATGCGAGTTCTGTATCAAGATTTGAAAGCACAAATAATAGAAAAGAAAAGAAAAGAAAAGAAAAGAAAAGAAAAGAAAAGAAAAGAAAAGAAAAGAAAAGAAAAGAAAAGAAAAGAAAAGAAAAGAAAAGAAAAGAAAAGAAAAGAAAAGAAAAGAAAAGAAAAGAAAAGAAAAGAAAAGAAAAAGAAAAGAAACAGTGCTGCAATACCCTAGAATTTCAATAGAATTAAACAATCAGTTTTGATGAAGGGAGCACAGGGACAAGGCAGAAAGGCATCATCAATTTAAAGTCCATTTACCTTTGTGGTTATTGGACTGTAAATGAATATCTCTTCTGTAATAGCATAAGCAAAGAGTTCATTTGAGATTTTACTTAACACCTGCCTTATATAAAAGATACTAGTTTGAAATTGGAAATCTTGGCCAATATGGAAATAAGTCCCAAGAATATGGGAATTAATTTGTTCCCACTCTGTCCTGCTGATCAGCCTCTTCATCGTAAATAATTTAAATGTTTTTGGTTTTAAACCCTGAATGGAAGAACATATAGAACATTGCCCACACCTTTCACAGAACAACTTAGGCCCCCTACCAATGCATAATACACTGTTTCAACTCCAGCAGAAGAGTGAGAAATGCCATTAAGCATCCCACTAGGAATTGGACCTATTGTACACTTACAGAGGCATAAAGATTAGAAAGAGCATAAAACATCAGACATTATGAAATACTGATTTAGAAAACAGAGTGTTCAAAAATAATTAACTAATGAAGAACATTTTAAAATCCCAGTCTACAGGAAGGTAAATACTGTTAACTGAACATTTCATCTTTAATGTGCATATACCATTTTCCACTTCATTTTCACAAATATTGATCTCTATTCTGTACCAGCTGGCAAAAGAGTTCAGTAACCTAAAGCTTATCCCACCTAACCTCTGCATTTATGTACTGTTTAACATGCTAGTGCCTGATTGTTCCTGACAGAAAGATATCCTATAGCTTGCTGGAGCTGGTGATGTGCCAAGAACTCAGTGACACAGTGACAAATCACCTTCTCGATTCCTGACAAAATACTCCCTCTGCTGTACAACACACACTGTTACATAAAGCCCAATGCACAGCTATACATATTTAAACTATGAACAGGTCACAGGTATAGACAGGATTTATAAACCAGAGAAACAATTTACTGTTCCAGAACAAACCTGCTGAAAATAAAAATAAGATTTGTATACACCAAAATAGAAAGTTACAGGATGAACAGGACTAATATACTACAGTATAAACTATATCCATGCTTAAGCCTCAAAGACTGTAACACTTCTAACATTCACTACAAAACTAAGCCATTTAGAAATTATAAGGTCAGATACCCAGCTAAACAAACACAGATAGGTCAAAAGATAAATATTTAAATACAAGTAATACACAGAATGAAGAAATAAATTAAGCCACAGTTTTGGGGGTTTTTTATTTTACCGCTTATAGATTTAGAATTTGCTTTGATTCAAAATTGGTCCATCTCTGTAGTTTCATTATGCCTTTACAGGAAATAGTAAGGTGGCTAACAAGACTTAAAAGCTTAACATCTGTTATGGGTAGAAAAACATAAGATAAATTTTCCATTCAGAAATGACGGAACACAAAAAGACTTGGGAAACCCAAAGCTTTCAGGACACTACAAAAAAACTGAATCTGGTGTATCAACTGCACCAGAATGAAGACCTGTCCATGCCAAGTAAAATCAGACCAACCTAAGGAACTCCTGGAGAGGCATCCATATGCCATCCATGGTGCAGAGCCTCTGCACCAAAGAGGGTGCAATGCTTCTCCAAATCATTAAACAATGTCTTTAGACAAATCTGTTTTAACATTTAGTTTGCAAAACTACTTCTCCCCCAGAGAGATGAACACCTCCTGGGAGAGCACCAGAGTACATGCATAGGCACAGAATAAAACATCATTACCCATAAAGAGAGGTATAATTTTCACTTTTGAATAAGTTAAAATTAGTTTTTAACTTGAAAAATGGATATTACATTTGGGGTTTTTTTAATTCAGGTAATTCATTAATCTCCTTCAATCTATAATCACAGTGCCTTACACAAACACATTCTCTCTGATCAAGACTTTCTCACACAGTTTCAACTCAGAAATATATTTAAGAAAACAGTAATTGAGGAACAAAATCATTTGCATCCCATGTTTTCATTATGTATGTTTTGGGGTTATTCCAGAGAGATGTTAAGAAATTTAAAGTTCTGAGGTCTAATTTAAGGCATATTGTCATTAAAAATTCAAATTTTTATCTAACTGTCATGAAGACTACTCAAAGAAATTAGCCATCCCAGAGCAGAAAGATTAAAACACTCTACTAAAAAGAAGCTGGCTTATCAGGGAATATAAAACCAAAGAGAATTTCTATCCAGAAATTCCATTAAAATGATTCTTTTTAAAGTAAAACCTAAAGAGAAAATACTTTTAAGCATATTAAGTAGTACCCAGTTAGATGCATGGGTTGTTTTTTTAAATTTTAACATTAATAGTTGATATAACTGCTTTTTATTTTGGAAATACAACAATATAGAATTATCCAAAGGTTGCATTCAGAAGGAATTCACCCTGCATTTTTCTCACAGGAAGCACAATAAACATCACCATTTTCTCACAAACATGTAACAATTGCAGCTACCTGCAGAGTGTGCTGAATTGCATATACAAGGGGAGGAAAAAGTCTGTATGCTTCCCATCACAACTTTGAGCACATGTGTCATACAGATATACACCAGGAACAACAATTCCATTCAAAAGAAGGACCAGGGTGGGATTCGTCACAGCCCCAGCATCATTCTACAGACCATGTTTAAGCGAAGCTTGCCAAGAGGGGCCCTTTGCAGTGTATCAGGACTGCCACGGGATGGCAGAAAGAACACCTGATAATTCATTGCCTTGGCGAATTCCCAGGATTCTGCTGAAAACCCATAACCAGCTGAATCCTCTGCTGCCTGCGCTCAGTTGCACTGGCAGAACAAGTACCAATTCCACGCTGGGTCTCACTGGCAGAAGCTTCACACAACATCGTGAAAAGCCTTAAACACTGTAAAAATTATGAGTAGTTTTAATACTACTCACTTCAGTGTTATAATCATTTCAAGCTACAAAAAAAAATAGGTGCAGTTTGTACCCTTTTAAAAAAAGTGAATCAACTGAATTATTAAACGTTCAGTCAGTTGGTGTCAAGTGGGACAGTCCTAGAGCAAAATTACAGTGTGCTGTGCCTCCAAGCACACAAACCCACAGATGGAAAACTCTGTCAGATAAATCTTCAGGCCTCCTGTTCAAGGAATGTGTTGTCTGTACACAACACAAAGGAAAAGCAGGACGCTATGGGGAACGAACCTGCAGCACATTCACATCAAAGATTTCTTCTTGCCCTCAGGCAGAAAGTCATCTCAGGAGGCATTTTATTTTTCCTTTTCAAGCTGTTTACCGCCACTAACAGGTATCCAAGAAATGCAGAGTAACTTGGAGACAGGCGCTTGATAAAGTACATGAACTAAGGGGACATGTATCCCAAAAGAAGAGTTGACTGACATGGTAGACTTGCCTTCTTTGGTCCCACAGTGTGTATGTTCTTCCTGTGGTCATCAGATTAGCAACAGCCTCAGAATAAGAAGGAGCTGTTCACTGGTTTACCCTGCTCTTCCACTTAAAGCACTGTGATAGGGATCCTCCAGGATGCTGCAGCTTATGTCTCCATCTACAGCAAACTGATGCTCCACAGGGAAAATTATAGGTAAGAAAAAAAATTCTGTGGGAAACTTCTGAAACTTTTGCAAAAGTTCAGAAAAAAAGTAACCAAAACTTTTTTCTTTAAAGATTACTGGATCATACATATATCTTTCTGGTGTAGCAAACAGAGAAAAAATTTCATCGTAGACCTTACAGGAGATTTTAGATGCAATTTTTCCCCTTGGAAGGAAATATTATAACGTTTCATCTCTGTGCTTTTGATTCTGACTGAAATTATGAAGCTTTGGAGGTTTCTTAGGCCAGATAAAGTTTGTTGAAACAACAGCTGAGTCTCACCTTTTTCTCACTGCATGAACTAATAGCCTGAATTTCATTTAATTTCATCTTTTCCTCTTGTTCTCTACCTACAAAATTGAAGCCTTATCACATTTGAATTGCTATATCTCTTTCCTACTGAAAGAAAAAAGACAAAGAAGTAACTAATATTGCAGGCAAGATCTCTGCATTGGTTGATAAAAAAACTGCTACCCACTGAAAGAAAGAAAGAAGCTATACTAGTTTCAGAATACTGATAAGAATGAAGAATAGCTTTTTCCTAGGTTTTGGACAAGGATTCAGCAAGTTGGGTTAAATGAACAATTCTTTCATTTTAGCTAATCCAGAGAAATCCAAGTGCTGTTTCTACTACTGAAAAAAGATGTTGGCCATGCCCTAGTCCAATCCTTTCTGCGGTACTTGTAGTGTAGTGTATTTCCTGTCCTTTGGCAACAGACTTGCTAGATATGTTTGGCTGGTACTAAGAATCTTTTTAGCCAGCAGAAATTCCATTTCTGGATTGATATAGGTGGAATTAATGAAAGCATACAGCCTATAGAACAGATTTTTCCAGACTCTGCTTGTTTCTTCTTATTTCTTCCTTGGAAAGCACTGGACTCTACTCTCTGCTTTAATAAGGCTCTGACTTAACCAATTTAGAGCAGTCTAAGAGCCATCCAAAATTAATTCCAGTGTCATCCATCCCCTCCCCTGGCATCTGAAGATGACACCTTGTGGCAGCTTCTCCTTTAGCATTGTCTTTAAGAGAGATACATGATTGCAATTTTCTTCCATTTACTAGGACTGCCAGCATAACAGCAAGCCTGAGGACTTTCGGGGTTTGCTAATACTTCAGGCAAGAATAGATTTACACCTTTGAAACATGTGATAATATTGGACAGTATGTTAAGAAAACACCAAATTTTGACCTCTTCTGCATTTTTGCCTACCATTGTGTGTCCATTTTAGGTAGCACCACTGACAAGCTACTGATTCAGCATTGCAGGCCCTGGCTTTGTTGCCTAACTAGGCTTGAAAGTTGTTGTATGAAATAAACACACCCTGGATTTCAGCTGGTTCTTTGGCATCTGCAGCTACACAGCAACATGAAAACATTTGATGGCACAGCCATTTCTAGAACACAAACCACGTGGGATAATTATTTCCCCATTTATTTTTTTTTTTTGTTAATAAAAGATAATATATTTCATTTGACTGTCTTGAAAAAGTGATTTTTGATTCACTGGATCAGGGATGTACATAAATGGGCACTGTGAACTGTTTTTACCTTCTTTACTTCAGTGAGCCTTAGGAATGACACAAATTGCCCTAAAAGCTGCAGTAGAGTCTATATATATTGGCTTTAAAAACAGTATCTTTGCTGACTGCTTTTTAATTGTGTTTTATTCATAATTCAGTCATGGGCTTAAATTTGCATTCAAGTTGACTCCCATCCTTCCTAATGGTTCCACAGTTGAAATGCCTTGCTTTTCTGTTATTTACCATTCATTGCTGCAAGGGGGTTTAATTTCTTTAATGACTGTGAACACAGACCATAATATTAAATGAGTTTTTGTGTTCAGCACATTGTAAATTTGTGCTAAAAATAGCCATGAAAGGCAAAGCCTCACGAGAGTACCTCATACACCTGAGCAGCATGTTAAAATTATAACCGTACCTTGAGAGTGGATGAATCAAGAACAATTGCAACACCTCTTCACTGAGTGTGTCATATATACTTTCTTTTTTCCTTCACACATGAATCAAGAATAATTCAGAGTCCTTACATCTCGACAGGTGGGGAAAATATCACTTTGAAGTGAATTTCCAAAGATCACTTTGAGTTTCATTTCCGAAAGATAGGTGGTAGATATTTCAGCAAAGTTCTGCTTAACTCACTCTATAAAGAGACTGGGAAAATACATGACTACTCTAAAGAAGCACAAGGCAAATCAATTCTGATGTCTCAAAAAAACCCCAAATTCTTCCTGTTCACATCAACTTTAAAAAGTACAGCTCCAGCTTTTTCCTTATGAGACATTGAAAACTTTTCTAAATATTTTGCCTGAAGTTAACATTTTTCGTAATGTAACTCACTTCATGCTATAAATTAAAGATGATGTTCAGTGTCTTTGCCACTAAATGGCAGTAGATAAAGATGCTGCATTCTTACATTTGGGGCTTCATTATGGGACCCCCCCGACCCTCAACGCTCTGAAATACCCTAATTTGAAATTTCCTTTGCACCTATTCATTCAAGTTTTCCCAAAAGAAAATATCCCAGAAAACAAAATGAGACTAAAACTAGAAGCATGTCTAAAACAATAAAAGAGAATAAAATAGAATGACATTAGTGAAATGTGAATCTGCATTTGAATTTTTACTTTTCATTTTAAACCTTTTGAAGACAATCTCATGAAGCAAGTTGGAAGAGGTAGTCCAAAACTGTGATCTTTAATATCAAATTCTGCATACCTTACACTTAGACTATCTCCCACTAAGAACTTTTAGAGAAAAATATTGCTTGTGATCTCACATAAACGTACAAGAAAACGATCTTTCAGCATAAAATCCAACTGTCTGCTGCAAAGCTCTTCAAATCAGTTGTCTTAATGACCAGCAAGGAGTTTCAGAGTAAACAACCTTCAAAGATTATTAGGATCACATTGCTTTAAGGCAAATGAAATACTACATATGAGTATATTTACTATCTACACATTATGGTAAATATTGAAGCATTTTTCCTCACAGCTTTCACAATTTAAAAGCCATTTTTAGTAACTATAATGGCTAGAGAAAGATACCATGGTAAGGGAAATTTTGATTTCAGGACACAAGATGGCAGCCTCTAAAAGGGAATAGGAAGTCATCCCAAATCACTTCCAATAGCTATGAACCCTTTTAGAGTGACTACAAGAGTCTCAGCTTTACCATCCCTTTCACACACATTAATTACAGAAATCATTAATAAAAGCCCAAAAGTAAATATGCAGCTAAGATACATTCATCAACAGAAAAAGGATGTCAAAAGCAGTTTATGGCAAATATTTTGCACATTTCCATCTATGACTTCTCAAAAGAATTTACTTCTAAAGGCAAAAATTAAGATTACTATCACACAACTAAAATTTACAGGTAAAACTTACTAATACATACATTTAAGAACATCCATGTTTGACTCACATATTTATCATGCTAAAATTATATAAATGTTTCTTGTCCAATTTGATACATGTACAACTATATCACGATTTACAGGGAAGCAGCTAAAAGCCAGATTTTAGTTACAAACTTGGATCATAATAATTCTCAATAAACTTGCTTGACACTGTTGGTTACCTGAGTCTACGCAAAGTACATCATAAACTAGCACAGTTTACTTTCCTCCTTAAAAATATGCAAGATATTTGCATGCAAAGTCCATGGATGGGCTTCATTGGCTGTAACTTTCATCTACAGAAGCCAGACAAGCTCTTTCAGACCCACACATAGCAGAGAAAAGGATTACACTGCAGGTGTTATAAGGAAACTTGGGAGGAAAAAACACTCAAAGGCTATTTTTTGACATCCTTTAACCTCCATCCAATTTATTAACACAGTGCTGTCTCAATCATACATTGAATACATGATCCCACAGCAAAGTACAAGTAACTATTCAATGTCATTCCATTTGCATTCACAACACAGTAATAATAATTATTTCATTATATCTTAATAAATGATAATATCTTTAAAATATGTGTATGACTGAGTCAAAACAAAATTATACTATAAATGCTTAAAAAGATGAAAAACAACTGAGAAGCTAAACATATTCCAAAACTAACAAACCAAAGCACAAAAGTACTCTAATGACTAGCTAATAAAAAATAGACACTTTCCACATTAAAGTGACACACTCCTATTATTTTGTAATTAAATCTTTTACTCTCCTTTCTTTCCAGATGCAAAGCCCTTTCCTTCAACACCAACCACTAAATCCTTGTCCAAAGGCTCTGCCTGAAGGACAAACATAGAGTTGTTTAGGAAAGATACCAAAGCCTCTGAATTGCTAGAACTAGGCAAAATTAATCCCATATTCAAAGCTGGAGCATCCAACAGGATAGGACATGTGGTGATAACACAATAAAGATGTCAGTGACTAGAAAATTAGATTTACTGTGCTTACTTGAGACATCACTTTAGAACAGATAAGGAAGCAACAACAACAGGAGCCCTACAAGAACCACTTTATCTGGAAGGTTTCTACACCATCCAAATACTTCCCCCACAAGCCATATGATACCTCAAATGAATTGCAACATAAAAGACCAAAGCGACAGGAAACTTTCACGTCTCATAAAGTTTAAAGACAATTTAAAGCTTGAGGCTTGGATACAAGAGGAGTGTGTAGGCAGGCAAACCCTTTGCAGGAGCAAGGCCTGAAGGATGGTGCAGTGAGAATCGTAACTAATGGAACAGATGGCAGAGCGCAGCGCACACTTGTATTCTGGCACATTGCTCTGACTGCCTATCATTTGGTTGCACCTGTGTCTCTCTCTACTCAAAGATTAAAGTCCTGGGAAGCTGAACATATTTTGCTTCCATTTTTTTGTCTCTTCCACACAGTTCCTCTGGCTCCTGATTCTCCGAGGTCTCCACCCAGGCAAGCTGGCATGTCAGGAAAAATAGGACGTACATTCAGGCCTCATGAGATCAGACAGCCCATCAGCCACCTCCAGGCAGAAGTAAAAATGCCTAGTCCATTCCCATAGGCTACGTTTCACTAGGAACCTATTTCTATACTCATTGCCTGTAGGGTTTGGACATTTATCCTTGTACTTTCTCTTGATATCCCATGACGCAGCTTAAACTACGAGATTTTGGTCTCATAGGGAAAACTTTTTCCTTCCACATCCCCGTCACACACACCTCCCACCCCAGAAAAAAGAAAAAAGCTTTTCTTTTTCAGAACTGAGTCTTTCATCAATCTCTCTTCACATCATTCTTACATTGCTCCAAACAGATCCAACCAGCACCAAAACATTTCTCCAGAATAAGCTTCACTAAAGTGCTGATTGAAGTAGGATTATCTCCTGTACATTCACCGTAACATTTCCCCTTAACGACGCCAGTAGGATGCTTAATATTTGTGCAGTATGACAGCGGGACTGATTCAAGCAAGTTTCCAATGCACTTCACAAATATTTACAGAATGTTTTCTACTTCTTAGGTAATCTTGCCCCTTCCATACGTGCCATGCTACAGGTAAGAACAGTACTTGACACTTCACTGGATTGCACTGTGTATATTTCAGGCTATTTCTCCAAATATTTTCTGTCATCATGGATTTCAAATGTGTCCTTCCACATGATGACAGGCCCTCTTGGCTTGTCTACCACCAGTAGATTTCATAAGCTCTCTCTCAGAGCTCTTGTGGAAATCATTGCAAAAACACTGGAAAGCACAAGGTAAGAATCTCCAAACAATCAGTAACTGCCCCCATCGAAGCATTTACTGGAGTCATGTAGTCAAAGGATTCAGTGCAGGCAAAACCTGCTGCCCATGGGGTCTCCACTACTACAAGGTCCCATCTTTGAGTGGTTATTGCACCATTAATGATGCACATATCAGGTTAGGGACTTTCATATGGCCAGTTTCTGTACAACTTGCTTGTGAGAATCTGTCTCAAAAAACTCCTTAAATTCATGATTTAATAATGTGTAATGTTTACCTAGTCAAAGGAGGAAATTAGGTCATATGAAATCTTTCTAGGTTTTGGGGGTTTTTTTGGACAATCTACTTTGTCTGTTTGTTACTTATATTTTACTTTTTTTAAAACCAGGTAGAGTATTATAAATGGCAGATGAAGTAAATATACTTCAGCTTTTTCACAGAAATTTAGGTTAAAATGAGAATGCTTCCTCTTTTTTGAATTAGCTCTACATTATCCTTAATTTTTTTCTGGAGCATCAGATCCTCTTTATGATCTCTCCAGGAGTGCTGTTTTACGACTGCATGGAATAAATTTCACTGCAAAGCACTTGGAAATAAAGCAAGACAATCTTGTATCATCTCAAATAGTTTCTGATTTTTGCTTCTATACAGTTCCAGCAGTTCTGTTACTCCTCTCCTGCTTGGGTCAACTACGCAGAAATAATCTGTTTTGCGGACATAGTGTGGAAGGAAGGAGAGCAAATCATTTTCCATCTTCACAGTAGATTTCCATTGTTATCTCTCCATTGGGTAGCAAAACAACTTTACATTATTTCAGGCAGCAATGGATGGACTAAGCAGCAGTAAATATTCTTGCTTAATCTCTTTTCTCAGAACATTCACAATTTTATTGCATTGAAAGGCTGTTTCTTTCATTAGGAATAAAAGCAAAACTAAAGAGTACCTTTAAACAGGTTGGGGAAAAAAAAGAAAAGCTCTGAATGATCTATCAGAATCTCAGGTGCTTGGTACAGCAGTGCCTGCACAACTGCACAGGCTGTTTACAACAGAAGATAAAGGTTAAAGTGAAATCAGGATGATGTACCAACCTTCACAAAGAAAACAGTTATAATCAGAAGATGAAGACAGTGTTGTGGAAAGCAGCTCAGCTCCCATTGCAGGAAACAATCAATAACCCTGAGAAGGAGCAATGCTGCTGAAAAATATGTCAGAAACAATAACAAAAACAACCCACCTTGGGAACTGAGGAATGTGACAGTGACTGTCAATAATAACCTGGTTTTGAAAGTACCTCTGCAGATGGAGGTATAGAGAGGATTGCCCCTATATCAGCAAGATTAAAAAAAAAAATCCAAAAAATCAAACTAGACTTCATTTCTTCTGCCCTTTTCTAAAAAATGGTCCTACAATAATTTACATATTTCAGAATTTGGTAAGCATTTCAGTAACAGAATGGTGCTTGCCACTTTCATTACTTTTGTCTCTAGGAATATCCTTTGATTTCATACTAAGAAACAAATTTTCCAACAAAACTTTAGTTTGGATAGGGTTTCCATATGAAATGTCACATGCCAAACACAATCTTTGGCATGAAAACTTAGAAAAATGGAAGGAAGAAGGTGTATTTACAGCACTGTTTTATTTCACAAGTCATATGTTTTTGCAGCAGATCTCTGCTTCACCCTCACTGAACAGACTTTGGTTTCTATAAATGAACATACACATTCACCTTTCTGATGGAAACAGGCACTAGTGGCTTTCAAGTCCTGGGATCAGACTAGAGCTCTTCCAAGGGAAAGCACCTCCTGAAATCCGTGCAAGCCTGGATGTCAGGTTTGCAAATCAAGTGTTTTGCTTGAAAAGGTTTGCTCCAATTGCATTACATTATGTGCAAACAAACACAGCCAGAATGTAGCTGAGAAACATTTTGTCTTCCTTCAAAATCTATAATCACATTTAGACAGCCTCTTTCTCTTTTACAAGAAAACATTCTGTCATACCAAATGTTCCCAAATTTGATATTTACGTGTTCGGTGAGTTTTGTACCCTTCAGAGTGGTAAAGTTCCTTGCTAATTAGGGTCTCCTCATACCAAATACTTTCCCTCTTAGATTCAATCACACTTTCTGTCTCCCTCTTGCGGGAGAAGAGCTGAGGTTATACAAGAGAGTGCGAGACAATATTAGAACCCTTTCACAATGTCTGGTTAGATTGTAGTAATCTTGCGTTTGTTCACGTTTCACCACAGGAACTATGAGCACTAAACTGTACCTTACACAACTCTGTTTCACGTCAGGGCCCCAGGCTCACAGTCCAGGAACAGGCAGAATACATGGAGCATCAACCCAGCACGACTGTTACAAATGCACAGTTTCCACAGTCACTCCAGTCTGCACAGACGTATCCTCAGGGGTAGTGGCACAGACCAGATGGCTTTCCATTCACATTTCCTGCTGTTCTTATCACATGGCTATCCTTACAAGGATTTATTGTGGAGTACCAAATGCACTTCTTTTCCGGAATAAACTCCCAAAGAAATATTTTTTAATATTTCTGCTAAACACAGCCCCACATTAGAAATCTAAGTCTTTCTTCGCAAACTGAGAGGAAGAGGTGAAAGTGAGAGGAAGAAGGATTTATAGAGGTGCAAAGAGATTTCCTTCCATCAGTGCAAACCGTGGATGACAACAGGGATGTACCTGCTCCTGACCTACTTTTGTCAGAAAACAGGAATTAAATTCTGTCACATGTTTTGGTGTACAGAGCTGAGGTGCTGGAACAAACACGAGGGATGAGAAGCAATAAGCCACCAGAATGGTCACATTATCATCAGAACCAGGATTCAAGAAGACAATGATGCTTCATCCAGGCATGACAGGATGAGAGAGACAGCAGGTGATATTTTGACTTTGCTGAAAATCAATAAGCTTTATGCATTAGCCTGATTCAAGGTGTTCTGCTCCAGCATTTCCACAGAGTAATTCTCATGAACCAAAAAGTATTGTTTTCTACATTTATGAAAGATCACAAACCCAACTTAATATGGGAGACTTAAATATAAAGCTTTTGTGCTGCTATTCCAAAACTTATTTCAAAAATAAATTGAGGTCAAGCCCCCACGAACCATACAACGTCTCTCCATGTTAAAGCCCAAATATCACAGCATCTCCTATGTGATATTTGTAATTCACTTTATGAGGCATATATATTTACAGAAATTACATGCTTCTTAAAATGCCAGATCTTGCTGACACTGGGAAAATCACAGGAAGAGTTATGGGAGCAGTATGCTACAGATGAAAATCCTCCAATGAGTACATTTTGATTAATGCTGGTGCTGCTGCACTCACTAATGAATGACAGGCAAGGTCACAAGTAATTCCAGTGGTCCTGTACACCACAACCTCTGTATAAGGCAAGCCTCATACTTCACAGGGGCTTTGCCCTGAGATTTACTAAAATACTCTGGAAACCAATAGCATCCACAAAGATGCGAAATTTACCTCAGACATTTGGATATATCAAGTCAAAAAATCATACCTTATCTTGATCTTTCATAAGAAAATACATCTTAAAAGTCTCAAAGTTATTAAACTCATTTTTCTTCTTATAGTACATTGTCTTGCAAAATCTTAAGAGCTAAAATGAAATATAAAACTTTAAACCAATGAAGCAAACAAGTCTGAGGGTATGGACTACCTGGCAAAGTGATTTTGCTTGACTAAAACGTGTCTGCAAAAACTCCACCACATTTTATTTGAGAAGTTTTAAAACATCAGAAACCCATAAGTTGCCTATACCCACCTGCCTTGCAGACAAAACCCATTTACCACAAGACTTAACTCTGGATATTCTGTGAAATGAGCAGTGAGGAGTTTGTATTTCATCTGTTTTATGAGGTTTTAAACCCCCATAAGGGAATAACAGCTTCTTACTGTAGTTTTGCTTTGTCAAGTTCTCAACACCACGGTTAATTATTTGAACTCCCTATATATTCTTCACTCTCATGCTAAAATTCACCTCAACTCATTAACAGTTGAGAATTTCTATCACATTAACTTTCACCCACTCCAGCTTGTTTGTAACAGATGTTGTTACCAACTAAAGAAGAGCTCTACCTCTAAACTGCCCTCTCCCAGCAGTTAGCACGAAACACACAATGAATAAACGGTCTCTTCAACCAAAAATTTTATTTAGCAGTATTCTAAGCAGCTTAAGAATGCTAAAAGTTGCTTACTTTTCAGATACATTCAATGCCACCTGATTTCATTGGGGTTTATATCAGCTCCAACTCGTGCTTTTAATCTCAACCACTCTTATTTGCATAGCTAGACAGAAACAGACTGCTGCAGGGGAGAGAAGGAGGAAATAATGCACTTTATGCATTTAATACCTGGCCATCTGGTACCTCAGAAACGTGTTCCACTTCAAAACAGCAAGAAAATAACATGAGGGAGCCAAAATAGGCTTTGCTGCATCAAAAATGCATTTATTTATACAAACAGGGCAATTGGCAGCTGATGCTGAGGATATATACATAAATCCAAATGCTAATGCACGGGGATTACATGAATAGAAATACCATGGGTAAGCAGTAGCAATGGAAATTAGAATCAAGTCCCTGCCCTCCCTATTTCAATGACTCTTTTTTTCAATGTTCTCTTCTGTGTGTCACTAGAAAAGTGGAAAGAAAATAAAATCCCCTAAAGTGTTTCGTTTCACCTAGAGAAGATAAAAACAAGAAATGTTTAGCAGCTTCAGCATCTTCAACAGCATTTGCTAGATGTTTAGGCAGAAACATACACAGGTGGAATTTCTCATTAGCAGACTACAAATCTGCAGCAGTGGAGAGAGAGGGAGTCATCCTACTTTGACCAAAAGCCCTAAACAGGTACTGATAAATGGGTTTACAAGTAGAGAAAAGAGGTGATTGCCTTGCAGAAAGAACTCGAATTAGAATATGTCCTTTACAGCTTCCAAAAACTCCTGAACTTCTCTTAATCCCTCTCTTTTGCCCCCGGAAGGATGCTTGGGGAAAAAGGCACTGAGCTGTGTTCGACAGGAAGTCACAAGACCTTCTGTTAAAAATCAAATAGAGCAAATTGCTTGAGGATGAGCTTTCTTTTCATACATTTCTGTCTGAAAAGTGTTAATGCCTCTAGATATTTACAAAAAGCCTGTGTGAACATGCTGTTGCCTGCTCTGCTAAAGAGTTTAGGGCACAAAAAAGCTAAAGTTAAACATTTACACTCTGAAACTTCTGGAAAAACAACTCTTTCCTAAAGACCATTATGTTTAGTCATACTTAATGTCACCATGAGTCTCCTGGAGCTTAAATTTTGAAAAATGTCAAGTAGTAATCTAGTATCATTTGTGTCTGATATTCAATCCATCAGTTCTTAGAAGTTTCATGATAGCTGCAAGAGTGCTATAATTATCCAATTTCCCTATATTAATGATTGTTAAATATAAATTGCTTTGAAATTTTTTAGTAGTCATCTGCACTAGTCAACAACTGAAGTTCTGTGATTCTTGACACAAAACCAATAACAGATGTCAAAATGGCAGAAGCAGAGTGGTGCTACTATACCTGATTGGGGCAGAAATAATGAAGTAATACAGGATGATTCTTTATATAAAGGTGAAATCGGCATAATCTAGACTGTTTTAAATAAAAATAATATTTGTTATGCAAGTTTGCACAATTGGGAAGATTTTTGAAATTTGTATTTTTTTCTCAGGAATGCCAAAATATTTTAGTGATCTCAAACCTCCAATTTCTGTAACATTTCAAGATGAAAATCTCAGTTTTTTACTGCCAAGGTTTTACTTTACTTTACTGAGCTGTATAGAAGTTGTGTGGAAAATGCAAACCAACATGCTGAAAGGAAAGCATCAGCATAATACCTTCTCTACCACAAAATATTTTAATAAAAGACATTGACTAAGTGTCTAACTCTTTAAATTCATTGTTAATGCTAAAACTTGACTAGACATCACGAAAATACAGCATCCAAATAACACCATTTCTGTTGTGAAGCAGGTACGAATCTTTGTCAATTGTGAGTGCAAAATAAAACTAAAATCAACCATCATGTTGCAGTTTGTTTGTACTTTGTAGACATACACATTTCTCTGGGCATATGTTTTTATGTCTATGCACACTAGTAAACAGCCTTTTATAGGTCACATTCTTTATCATCAACTACATCAAAAAAAAAGAGGAAAAAGTACAAGAACACTAAGTACAAACTAAAAGAGAACTAACAAATGCTCACTGGAAGCAGAATGCAGCAGAGCACTTTGAACTGTTTATTTATATAAAAGCATGTGAAAGCAATAGAAAAATAACCTCAGCAGCTTGTTCTGGCAGAAAATAGGGGGCTTTTCAAGACCTGTGAAAGGAGCCATAGGTGCAAAAGATGGCAAAATGGCAAAGGTCATGAATTCTTCCTAAGAGAATTCCAGTAAAGACCGGATTCTGGAAATCTTAATTTCATTGTGCCTACCTACCTGGCAGGTAGATAAATCACAAGCTCTTCAAAATAAATCACTTCAGAAATCAAGTAAGTAGGTATATAAAAATAGCATGGGACAAAAGTCAGAAAGATGAAAGGGTGGCTTACAACATAAAGGAACAGGTAAAAAGGACATGTTATAAAGACCCAGAAATAGATGGTTCAATCCTTCCCAGTTTCTCTTTCTATGGCTGGTAGATCATGTAGTGGTCCCTCAGAAAACAGCTTATAATATAATAGTAGCAAAAAGTAACAAGAGGAATGGTTTTAAACTAAAAGAGAGTAGATTTAGACCAGGTATAAGACATTATTTAAGGTGAGGGTGGTGGAACACTGGCACAGGTTGCCCAGGGAGGTGGTGGATGCTTCATCCCTGGAAAAATTCAAGGTCAGGTTGGATGGGGGCACTGAAAAACCTGATCTAGTTGATGTTCCTGCTCATTGCAGGGTGGGTGGGCTGGATGAGCTTTAAAGGTCTCTTCAAACCCAAACCATTCTAAGACCAAAATTACCCACACAGACTTGGAAAATACCTGTACAAATTTCTGCAGGGAAAAAGTGGAACAAATATAAAACCCTGCAGTTGGGCTATCATAGTTATATTGTAAGGAAAACACATGGATTGCTTTTAAATTATTAAGCAGTGCATGGATTTCTCTGGGACTTTTTTCTACAAAAATAAATACATTGAAAAGAAGAACTGAATGTTACTCAGGAGAATTACCAATAAATGACCATGAGAAAACATTCAAACTACTTTACCTTCATTTTTCATTAGAAAGAGAACTGTGATCTGGCAATTAATCACTATATACTGGGAAAAAGAAGAAAATGGAAGCTAAAATGAAGTAAGTGAGCATTTAACCAAATTCTACATTTTCAAACCACAGCTCTGATGAAATTAATTGTTAGAAAGCACACTAACAGAAACTCAGAGCACTTAGTACTTAAGAGGATTCATGGGAAAGAAGTGCAGCTCAAGAAGGTTGGAAAAATAAATCAAAAAAATAAAATACAAGTAAATCAAAATATCTCTCTCTCGAATAAGAGAAAATTGAAATTTTGAGAAATATGGACTACTCAGTTTAAAGTGAAGTCCCAGAAACACTGGAGTAAATAAAAAGCACCTAAAAGACAGGGCAAATGATATAAGCATTATCAACGTGGATATTTAATAACAGACTACTGAATCACCTTGACTTTTCCCATGACAGGATAAAAGCCCTGGTGTGAAGGGAAAGGTCAGTAGATGCCTTATTTTTACCTTAGCAGGGTTTTTGGTACCATCTCACACATTTTTGTTAGCAAGTCTAAAGGAAACAACTTTAAAGTGGGTAAAACTATTTTGAAAAACATATTTAGACCAAGCAATGGATGTCAAAATAGAATGGTAGAAAAGGATGTATCAAGTAGGATTGTGAAGAGGGTCTATGCTAGGTCTAGTAATAGTTATTTAGTAATTTCATGAATCATTTAGATGATAGAACCTAGTGAATGCTGTTCAAGTGTCAAGTTTGTCAGCACACAACACAGGGCGTGCCTGCAGCTTCTTCCCAGCCCCCAGAGAACAAAATTAGAATCAAAATAATTTTATCAAACTGGAAAAATAGCATCATAATAGGACATGATTGAGAAGAAATGTGAGATGCGGTACCTGTACCTAGCTAGAAATAATCAGCTGTACAAGATATGGTCACCTTGAATAACATTTCCTGAAGAGAAATTAGGAAGGTGGGATTGAACATTGCAAGTAAAGCCTCAAACTGCAGGAGCTTGAGTTTCCACAACAGGGACATGAATTGAACAATACTTAGAGCTCTGTTCATTTCAGTTGCAGCAAACTGAGGATTTCAGCTCTAGATTTAAGATTTGACAGGTACTGTCAAAATAGCGTTTTATATCACACACGTCCTTAAAAGGTAACTTTATCCTGGTCTCTCAGCTGTGGAGGATGAGGTACAAGAGAAACAGTAAAGATCAGCAGGTACTTGAACTGTATTTGCACTGTGACGACTCTCCCAGAATAACTGAGATCTTGACATCTTGCCATGAAAAGAACAATTTCTTGTCCATCACCATCATACAAAGTGGCTCAGGAGCACTGGACAACAAGAATCTCATTCTGCTTTGATGTTGCCATCAAAAGCAGTCTTTAGCCCTGACATGCTGGTTTATTCTAGTCATTGGAACTCAGTTCAGCATTAACACTTCAGCATTAAGACTCTAAGTGTGACAAGGCATCTACGTCTCTAACGTCAGGTAAAGAATTTTTTAAATTGCCTTTTATATACGTAAAACTGATCATTAGACACGAAAGCTCTATAAATTCACTTCATAGTAAGTTTACTTTGACCATTCATTTTCTGTGGGTTTTCATGTGTGTTTTTTAATGCTACATTTTCTGTGAATTGCTGTACTACTACGCATCTGGAACCAACAAACTTCCAAAATTTGGTCTGTGTTCTTGGTTGCCTCTTACTAAACTAAGAAGTCTTATCTAAGGCCTGATTTTTTTATTTTTTTCTTGAAAGATTTTTGTGTCCTAATGCATGTAAAATTCAAATACTTGGATGGAAACTGAACTGCAAGTTTATAATAATTATATATATTTTTTGTGAAAGACTTTTTTATTCCACAACACAAAAATATCAGGTTCACGTTAGGCAAAGAATCATATGATTATGTAAAACTATCAGTGAGGGATGAATCATCACCAAAACAAGGTCTGACAATCTTTTTTCACAAGTAGATGGAAGAGCAGCTAGTAGCCATCTGGAAGCAGCAATTTCAGATGCTCACTTGATAACTCAAACCAACTACAAGACTTACTTTCCCACCTTTGTAGCAGCAATGCCATCCTTAGATCCATCATACCAGCAGAACATGAGCATACTTGTTTATCAGAAGAAATGCTTCCAGTTAGTTGGCTATAACTTCAAAAATCTGAACAAAACTCTAGAGATCAGAGACTTAAATAATCTTCTGTAAACAAACGAGACAAAGCAGATCCCTTCTGTTGTTACAATTATCATGCTTACAAATGCATATCTGTGACTTCCATGGAGCCTCCTACCTGAATTCCCTACAGTAAATTTTTATTGTTTCTGTAGAGTAGAAAATGATGACAATTTTCCAAAAATACTTGCCTACCTCTGCTTTTGCCGAGAAAATATTTAGTCCTGTGGATATGAAAGAAGTTTATGAATGTGCTAAATTTCTTATCACATCAAAATAGCAAACACAAGATTATACCCTGAATCTTAAAAGCCCCTTTTGATTATTTAGTAGTTGTACACGTACGGAAAAGTTCTAAACCTTTCCTAATCTCTGCCTTTTGGTGACTTGTGATCATACTCACACAAAGCAGCCTGAAGCAAAGGCAAGAGATAGATGAACTGTGAGGCCATATCGATTCCCTCTGCTGTAATGCAACTCAGGAGTGAAGTACAGCAACGTTATTAGAGATCCTGTCCATTAACTTCTCGTTGCTCTACAAGTCCTTAATTAGAACATATTAGCAGTGCATGCTTGAGTGAGCAGTGCTCTAATTTGAAACTGAAACAATGCTTGCATCCCACGGTGAGCAATATTAATTAACATCTCTCTATTCTGTTTTCCCTAAACCCTCCTCCTGACATTTCCAGGTAAAGTTAAATAAAAATCTATGTCAATATGCAAAAGCTAGCTACCAGCTTTTATGTCATTTAAGTGTAGTACTGGATGTTGAATATCAATTAAAATATTTTCCCTTTGGAAACTGTGCATGTTTATCCATACAATCTCATATTATGGTCTTCACTAATAGCAGTGATCACAGCAGGCAGTCTTTGAACATACGACAAGTCGATAATATCATAAAAGAGATATGCATGTTTTCTGAGATCTTAAGTGTAATACAAGGTAATAAATCATCTGTGCCTTTATTGATATACCAACTAAGAAGAAAGAAATTTAGAGTGAAAAAAATTGCAAATTGCAGTAGTCCATAACCGTTCTGATGACAAGCAGATGAACCAAAGTCTGTGAGATGTAAAATTCAAATGATGCTAAATTAAATATTTTCTAGAAGTGCCTCACATTTGATAGAACACATCAGTTAGCTTAGAATTTTGTTCTCTCATGAATTTTCATTTTTTTCAGCTGGGTACAAGTTCTCAAAAATGTAAACAGGCCATAATGAATCACTTTGTAACAACATTTTTTCCATCAAAAGTACTACATTAAGCTGCACCAGAGGAGGTTTATGTTAGACATTAGGAAAAAATTCTTCACAGAAATAGTGACTTGCCATTGGAATGGGCTGCCCAGAGAGGAGTGGAGGAGTCACTGTCTCTGGAAGTGTTTAAAATATAGTGGCTGTGGCACTTTGTGCCATAGTTTAGTTGAGGAGATGGTGTTGGGTCATAGGTTGGACTTGACGATCTCAAAGGTCTTTTCCAATCCAGTCAGTTCTGTGATTCTTACGTAGCATATTCCAAATACAAGCCTATCAATCAACAGCAGCAGCCATGTGTGGCCTTTTCCTTTCTGCTGACAACAAAGCAAGTAGGTTTTTTTAACGGAGCACCCTTCTGTAGAAAACAGAAAATTCTTCTTTATAATGTAATAAACATAGTCGAAAATATGGGGGGAGTGTTAGAAGAGATGTTCTAATCACATTTAACAAGAGGAACTCAGCTTGCAGTGCAACTGCCCTCAATGTAACTTAATATAACTTGTCAATACATTTTCAATTAACATGTAAGTACTAAGCTCATGTAAAATTCCAAGAGCCAGAAACCGAATTAATACACAAATACAGCTCAAGATCAGAGACACGTTCCCATGGCACATAGAAACAGAACTGTGTGTTACCTGCTATCAAGCACATGAATTCCTTACTAAAGTTTAGTAAAATAATAGATGCTTTCCCTCAATTCTTGTCTAAAATATCTTCAAAATGATGCAAATTTATTACAACCAGCCACACACACTGGTTTATCAATCCCAGGTGCAGGGTGTCACCCAACCAGCTCCCAGTTCCAGCACTGATTAAGATGACAACTGTCAAAATGCAGGTGGCTGAATGTCCATTGGTCTTCCATTAACAGGTGAATGACACCCATAACTACTTACACTGACCTCCTAAAGGGGCTATGGTCACCTGCAATCCCTGATATATAAAAGTTGTCTCTATCTTATCCTGGTACAATTCCAGCTTTTGTGGCTTCATCTGGTCTCGAAACTCCAGTCCCAATTAGAAGACTACAGTTTTGTGTTCAGTGACTTCAAAGCTATACCCTCGAGTGGTTTATAAGCCAAACCATTATCAACTACAGCAAATAAAATAAAAAGTGGAATGCCTACATAATGACTGGAAGTGATTTTTTTAAAGCAAGCTCCAGCAGAGGTTTCTGAGCAGATCACAGTACAGTGCCAACCAAGCACTGGAACTGCTCCAATAAGAGATTGCATTTTTCTCATAAGGGCTATTTCTGCTTTACTTTTCTGTTTCAAAGGCAAGATAATTCTTGTGTTTATCTGGCTGAGAAGCAGATTCCTGGTAGAAGACAGGTAGCAGAGCTCTCTTTGCTGCTGCTTGGACTTGTCCCAGAAAGCCTGTGGACTTTCTATGGGCCTGGCTAGCAGGGATTTGGACCTCCATGCACATACATACACCTTCTTAGGTGTTTCCTGACCACTGAAGGAAGAGCACTGCTAGTGTGCAAAGTGCTGTGAAAAAAACCCAAACAAACTAAAGTCACACCTTCAAATACAAAGTTGGCCTCATTTACTTAAATCCATAAAACAAGAACTTTAATATTAGAGTCTGACATTCTACTAATTACAGGTGGCAAGACAAAGGGACATGTTTTATAAAGTAACCTTCTATGAACCACAGCAACAGTACTAGAAATAAACTTTATAACCTTTGGAAAAGGGTGTGAGAATGTAGTTGAAGGAAGGAAAATATTACAAATAAATAGAGCCTTTGGTTATCACTGTGGTAAATACCTATGGAGGGTTATGACAGCAAGTTCTACAGGTAATTGTTGCAGTTTTTAAGGCCAAATCCAGTCGCTTTCAAAATACAAAATGATTCAGGCTAGCCAAGAATATCGAACAGACTTCCACAAAATACTTCATTATTTGCACAACAAATTTTCAACAAAACCACTGAAAAGTTGCTACAATTGCCCCACTACTGATGTCCTTGTATTTAGTGATGATAACGCCCTATGAGTCATAAACAAATGTGCTACTAGGTGTCTAAATTTCTGCCCTTCAACTAAAATGAAAGAAAAGACTTTTGAATCAGATATGAACATCCACCACTACCTAAATCAGACCACTATACAATTCCAAAACAAGGTCCTGTTCTACTCAGGAATAAATTTTAGCATGGTATGTGGAAGACATCTCCTTGCTCCACCATCCAATGTCCTCAGAAAATTCCAACCAATGCCCAGAAAACACCAGTAAAGCTCTGTATTTTTTGTGTATTGAAAAAAATATGATCCTGACTGCCATCCCTTTTGGTAAAAAACTGGAATTGTCTCTGAACAAGCCAGAAGTCCAGTGCATTCAGTGTGCTGGATGCACTAACTGAATAAAAATACACAAAGTATGCTCAGAATCTTTCTTCAAAGCAGTCCTTGGCTAGTAGGAACTGCAAGGGAGTCACATTTAGGCATATATTTATAATTATATATAGTATCACGCATTTATAGCCTACTGCCTAGTACTTGTGCTCAGAAAATGAGAAATCTACATTCTTCAGTCTGAAGATGGTTCACTCCCTGCCATGTCACAGGATAATCCCAGGCTATTAGACTTTAAGAGCAGTTGGGACAACTCTGCTTTTTGCTGAAGCCATGACAGTGAACAGAAAAGCTGCATGGAGCAAGAAAGAGAGCAAAAGGAAAAGCATGACTCTGCACTCTAATAGGATATTCAACTGGAGAGGGTGCAATTATCATTTCCAGTTTCTGCTCCCAAGATTCTTTATGTATTGTACATTAAGTAGCTATTCAGTGAAATTTGACATAATCTTGAGAACAGGACCCAATCACAGCATAACTGTGAGGGTAGAATCCTGTTCTCATGTCTTCTTTTTCCAGCTCTGAAAAATCTTGTTGCCTTTTCTATACAATGGCTTCAGCAAAAGGGAAAGTCTTTGCTCCATGCAGTCTGTAGCTTAGTAACTATTGTGCTGCCCCTAGGAGTTAATACTGTACTTATGGGCATTCCTGCTGATACTTTTTAAATTGTTGGCATGCCTAATCAAGCATGATTTGAGAGAGGGAGAGTGCAAGGTATCAAATACTAGTGCCAGCAAAGGCCTGGTCTCCCTGGTTGCTTGTGGTGTCAGATTCCTTGGCCAAAGTTACACTATGTTTTGTTGTTCACTTGCCCAACATGAGTGATACTTTCTTTACCTAATTAGAGCAAGTTTCCTTCACAGGGAGTAGGTTTTCTATTTCCCTTTCAGACAATCAAAGGAAAGAGACAGCATTTATCCTGGGGAGTGCTGACTGCACCAGGTACTTTGTACCTGCCACATCTTTTGTTTTGCCTGCCAGGACCAGAAACTGGCCATTATCCAGGACAGCATGGGTAGGATTCATATGGTTAAAGGCAGGTCTCTTCGTATAGGGCAGACCTAGTCATCCTATCCACTTCATCTGCAGAGATTTAGTCAAGGGAAAAATTTTATTTTCTCTTACAGAAAAGAACTAAAGCATGTTAGATCCGTTGTCACGCAAAAATGCCTATTTTACTCCCAACTATATCCCAGCATTTGGGCAACCAGCTCAGAGATTGACATCCAAACTGCAGATATCTAAGGTTTGGGCTGATGACTTCCCCTCCATGTCTCTCTCTGACTTCACCCTTTACCTTCCAATATGCTGACATGAACATACTGACCACGATCCTGCTTTGGGTCAAAGCAGAAGACAAACCAATTCTCCAAATACACTGGGTTGTTTCATAGTGCTCTGGCTAGATTTCTGCTTCAGTAGGCATTGGACTAAGCCTCAGAAACTTAGAGGTTGTCTTCCTGTATCTCACTACCCACTCAGCTCTCGCTAATTTAAATAGCAAATTGAAGTAACTCATCATCAGAGCAGTCTAAGTATTTATCAAAAACTTGCAGTACAACCATAAATGTAAATCTTTATGTTGAATTATGCTCTTTTTTTTCTCCTTTGGGTACAACCATTAGATCAAATGAAAAATTTCACAAGTCCATCACTAGTTTTGCAAACGAAATGAAACAGAGTCACCTACTTTGTTAACTGTTAGACGTGTTGTTCAAATTCAAATGCCAGATTGCACCTTGCTGATACCATCAACATTCTGGAATAATATTCTCTTCAGTGTCAATTTTTTTCAGAAAAAAAGCATCATTCAATGGACAAGACTAGGAATAGCTATCATAGATAACAGACTTTTTAAAACAGTAAAAATCTACAAAAGCTGAAATAAACACAAAAATTATTCTGGGACAAAACTTAAGCAGAAAAGAAATTAAGACACCTGACTAGAATGTCTCCAAAAGTAACCGCTGGCCATGAAAAAGGTGTTCCCTACAAAGCAAGCAGTGAACAGAGAATTAATATAGAAAGTGACCCAGAAATGCTTTCTCCTAGTCTTTCTCAAACCTTCTCTGCTCAGGATATTTTAATGAAAATCCTCTGCCACCCTCGTTATTCTAAAGTGTAGCTCTGCTGTTAATGGGAGGCTATGATTAATGCAACAGCTCTGCCCTAAGAATTGGGTTATTTAGACCTGAAGTGTTCAGATCTGATTAGGGCCACGTTAAAAATGACAGTGATGGCTTGTACTCCGACACAAGAAGCTACGTCCCCACAGTAGCATGCAGCTCAGAAACAGGCCAGAAGCAGTGCAGAGCAAGATTTCTCTTGTTCACAAATTAGGCTCCAAATGTCCTTTAGTGCAGTTACAGAAACCTTTATTCCTGCATTGCAGTCTGTGTGCTCCTATGCACTGATACAGAAAGTGACCCAAACCGCTCCTTTACTTTGTAAAAGTTGAACAGGTAGAGCTCAGGCCAGAAGAGATCATTTGGCCACTTAACCAAACTGCTCACACCTTTCAGCCTTCGACTTCATATCAACTGCCCAAAATTACAGAAAAAAACATATTCAACTAAAATATATTAAAAACAAACAAAAACCCAATCAGGCCTACTTGAAGACAAGTGACAAATAATCTCTACCTATTCCAGTTTTCACCCACCAATTCATATCTGGACTCCTCTCGCTTTGAAGTGGTCCTAGTGTATGGTATTTGCTGAGCATTAAAATATTATCACAACACTTGAAAACAGAACAGAATTTTATCTACTTTAATGCTTACTTTAACCTAAAATCATTTTTGTTCTCTCATCTGTCTCCATTCCAATTTTTGACAATAATTTTATATGCTACTATTACAGTTTTATGCAATATTCTCATAGCTGCCTTACCATTAGACTTGATGAAAGTTAAAGCCAGACCCCATGTCCCCAAGTTACTGCTTTTCCTCACATCATGAATTATCTTCACATTTTTTGACATGATACCAGAGTAAAAACCTATATCAAGCTCTTTTCTACCTATATTCATTACTGAGGACCTGCCTGGGGGACTGTCCTCCCCTGCTTTGCACAGGGCACACTCTCCACTTTGAGAAGCACCTCTTTACATTTGGATGGACCAAAACTATTTTTGCTTGGCAGCACAAAAGCAGCCATGTGTCATTAAAACCCAGTGTGCCCATTCCTTGGGTTATTCACAATTATTTGTTTTCAGGAAAGAAGTCAGATATTTTTTCATAATCATTTGCAAAACAGAATAAAGGTAAACCCCACTTTAAAATCCTGTTCATACCTAGTTTGACATTGGCCAGCCCTGGCTGAGAACAAGGTCACATCAACCAAGTCATACTCCCTTTATTGATAGTTCTTACCTGTAAGTATTTTGGCTTTGTGACATTTTTTGAAAAACAGATACATGTTAAATGAATTTATACCATGGTTAGATTTTTTTTCCCCACCACAGTTGCACCAGTTTCATGCCCTTAAGTCTCCTAACAAATTATCATTCTCTTAATAATAGCAGTGACATTACAGATGGGTTCTCTTTCCTTCACAAGGGATCTTGGAAGGCAAGAGAGCACAGAGTGTGAGAGGATAATTATATTCTGCATAATTAGAAAAATACATTTAACTTCAATAACATATTTAAATCAAAATATCAATTACATTATTTAAATTAATTAACATATTTCAAAGTACTAAAGAAGCAGAAAGTATGAAGTTTTGTTGAGTCCTTTTACATCTGCATTCTGGTTTTAACAACTACATACTCACATTAACGTATTCTGTAGATTAATATTGCTTATTTTTGTTTATACTTTCCACATCCTCACTATCCCTGTCTGTCTCTGTTTTCTATGTCCATTAGAAGAAACTATGTTCATTTCTCTTCTGCCTGTATTCCATCTTCCACATGGCTGGAGCTCCCTGCTACTGTAGCTAAACAAACAGTGGAAACATCTAAATACATGAGATGTGAATATGTTGATTATTTGTTTACATAACCACATACCATACCTGCAAATTCACATTTACAACTTCTTACTATTGAATTAAAAAAAAATCATTACAATCTGTTGCAGCTACAGATCTAGTTATCTTCCTTATTTACTGTCTGAGAACTTGAGCTAAAGCTTAACTTAAATTTAGGCACCAATTCTATTGCAGATGTTCAGCTTGCTGCTTGGTTAAAGGATTTGCAATTACATTCTGCAGATTTGTTCTTAACTGTCAGCTCTATTATCAATAAAGCAGAACTAAGCCCTGGCTCAGTGTCATCCCTGCCTTCTTGAGTTATGCATGAACCTGAGGTTTTTGCTCTGTTTGGGAAGAAAAATAGCTCTAATATGGAAGCTTAAATTCATTGAAAATGAAAGAATAAATTAAGATTAAGGAGGATTTTTTTCTTTTTAGTTTCTATACCTTTAATAAAAATGTCTTCATTTGTATATAAAAATGTTTATATATTATTTGTTGGAGGATTTTAAGGTTTTCATCCACACCTGGTCATTCAATATGCAAAGCTTGTTAAAAGTAATTATGATACTGTACACCTGCACTTCTTTCTGTTGCCAGAAGGCATCCTTCTCTGGAAAACAACAACAACCAAAAAAAAAACCAACCAAACAAACAAACAAAAAAAAAAACCAAGTCAAGGAGAGAAAGAGCTGACCCTTTACTCCAGAAAGTTTGTGCTTTGTCATGGTCCTGCATGACCAGCAAGATTTTTTTATTTATTAAATTATTACAGGTTTCATTTCAGAAAAGCTCAAGTAATTCCAAAGAATGATAACCAGCCTGTAAATACTTGCCAAGATTCAAGACGTAATTTTTGGCATTATTATGAGCCAGAGCCTACTGAAGGCATCAAGAGTTGAAGGCACTGCATGGCTGGGCACTTCCCACACCAGGAACCAGGGCTTTGAGTTTTATATCATTGTAACCTTTAATGTTAAGACTACTGGGATTTATGGTAAAGTGACTTGACGAGTGTTGTCCAATCTTTAAAAGACAGAAACAATCACCCCTACACACAACACAAAAATCCTAACCAGAGTTCTGAGTAGCAGTGAGATCAACAAATGCCTAGACAGAGACTGATATACCTTTTTAAGCCCAGAAGGAGGCATTAAGCTGAACACAACCTTACTAAGTAGCCTGAACCATTTCTGATGAGCCCTCCTAGAAACTTTCTTAAAAATTCAAACTAAATCATAAAATCCAGTTTAAAAATATATATTTACCTATTCCAACACTACTGAAGTTTAAATGAAGTATGGCCAAAGTTTCAGGCTCATTTTGTTGCTCAGACTCTGGACAAGTTGCAATTCACACCAGTCCCAATTATACAATAGACTTACACCTTTACAAGCCTATTCACTGAAAGATAAAAGTAGTCAGTAAGTTGCTGCATACTCCTACACAGCACACCTTACAGTGAGTCAACCACACCAAAATGGTTATGTAACTAAATTACACCTTTGTATTTTCTTTTTAAAAGCAGGTTGCTCTTTTAGAGATTAGAAGCCTTCAAAGCACTGCCACAAGTCCAACACTCATTACATAGAACACACTGGTCCTGTTTTCTTGGATCAAGCAGACCCATGAGGTGAAGAATTTCAGGTATTTTCTATTTTGCATACCCAAGTCCAAATCTAAACAACAACAAAAAAATTTATTTCTAGCAAATGTTAAACACTCACGTCTTTGCTCCTCTTATTGGAAATAGCTGGGTTATTTTTAGTAGTAAAACTGCTAATTCCCTAATGCTATCATAAAAAGGACATGCTTACCCTGTAAAGAATGCAATCCAGTCAAATAAGCTATTACAGAATGGTGAGGTTCTCTACGTGTTCCCAACTGTTTCAGGTTGCTGACTGAAACCCATTTAATAAAAGATGCTAAAGTCTTGATTTATTGCTCAAGTTTCTCTTAATTATACCCTCTGAAAAAAAAAGCCAGAATTAATTTTATTTCAACCTTCTATTCATTTATACTAGTTAGTTTCTAATGTGGAAAAATTGTCCACTTCAAACCCCACACTTCCCCTAGCAGCAGCATATGAACTGCAATGCAGATGACAAGTTCATTAAACTCCATTATTTCAAATGAGGTTGCAGAATCATAGGAGCAAAGGCTATGGCTCAGCTCTCTGTAGCGAGGGCCAAACTGGAATGCCCACAAAGTGTGGAAAAATAATTCTAGTAGTGGAACTGAGCTAATAAGGAAGCTGTGTGGCTTCAGAGGCAAAGCAAAAATTGCTGACAGCAAACACAGTAATTCCCTGTCACACGGGCCAGCTGTCACCCTCCCTCACATAATTCTACAGGCACGTTGTTTATCCACCAGGGAGACTTACTGAAACTCAAAGGGCTCCAGGACCAAAGAAATCCCCAGGTCTGGCACAAGGAGAGCAGCAGTGCTTGCAGCTGGGGAGGGAGATGAGACAAGAATATCCCAATGCTGAACTGCATCCTAAAATTCACTTTTGTGAAGAGCTACTTATGTCAAGTACAATGTGCTGCGCAGCATCTCAGGTTCTAAATTTCAAGACCTGTATGGTCAGCTTCATTCTGCTATAGAATTTGAGTGCTGCAGACAAAGTTTGGTGTGCTTACTTTGCAACTGTAAATGGGAAATTTAAAGGAAAGCCTGAAATCAGTGGATATAGCACAAACTTCACAGAATTCTGGCAAAGTGCTTCATTTTGTGAAATTTCTGTCATGGAAGACTTTCCCCCTCATACTGCACTGTGTATTGTTTCTTCAGGTCAATCTTTGGGCCACTTACAAAATAAAATGGACAGGAAATTAATAATTCACACCCTTCTATGGAAATCACCACACTAACTTTTCTGTTAAGAAAAATGACCCGCAAAAACAACGAACACCTAAATCTGTCATAAGAGTAGCTGTATTTTTGGCACAATTAATTTCCTTATTTTAAATTAAGATTAATGGATTCAGAAGAATTGATTCAAGATATTTATTTCACTTAAGGTATTTATCAGATTTCATAAAGGTATATTATACATGCTAAAAGTGCAACTCCACCTCCTCATTTCTGCTCTACACTTTTCTTCTTCATATGCAATACAATAATTCCATGCAGCTCCGACAATTGCCTCTACAACAGGTGTTTTCAGCTGCAGTCTAAGGAATTCTGAGATCTGCACAGCTCTGATTTTATTTATTAATGTCTCTTCCCATCCTCTCCAGTCAAAAGAAACCACATACTTAGATCATTAAGTGACTTATAACCCTCAGAGGTAAGGATATTCATGAAGCAAATCAGGAACTTTGAAGGTGGAAACAACACCTGTGAGGCATTTGCATTTACCTTAAATGTTGTGGGTTTTTTCTAATGGAGCAAGCACTGCAAATTAAAGCATTTACCATAAAGATGGTAATATGACTGATGTTGCTCTTCAAGTATCCTGAAAGCATCTCTCAAATACAACACTTCACCTAAAAATTACACATAGAATTTCACACACAGAATTAACAAAGTTAGAAAAGTCTGTAGAGATCATCAAGTCCAACCTTTTACCTAACTTAACAACCTATCCAGCACCAATCCGTCACCTAAACCATCTAAACAATGTCACTAATTCATCATCCAACCTATCCTTAAACACATCCAGGGACGGTGACTCCACCACCTCCCTGGGAAGCCCATTCCAATGGGAAATCACTCTCTCTGTGAAAAAGTTTCTCCTGATATCCAACCTGCAGCTCCCCTGAGGCAGCCTCAGACTGTGTCCTCTCATCCTGTCATTGGGAGTCTGAGAGAAGAGACTGACCTCACCTGACTACAACCTCCTTTCAGGGAGTTATAGACAGCAATAAGGTCACCCCTGAGCCTGCTCCTCTCCAGGCTGAACAACCCCAGCTCCCTCAGCCTCTCCTCATAGGGCTTGTGCTCCAGCCCCTTCGCCATCCTCTATAACAGCATCTATGTGCTATTTCAAGCACCTAATGAATAAAACTTATATGGGTTCCACTCCTTAAGCCAGTCCTTTCTACCTATGTGCTATGACACAGTGTATTTTATCCCTCTGGAACTCTCTCCATTCATGGTATAGTTCAAGGTTCATCACTAGACTGTAGAAGGTGTGAATTGACTTCTTGATGAACAAAACTTGTGAATTCAAAATTAGTATTTCCTTGTGGATTTCCACTATAGCATCCAAGATAGGTGAAAGATAGAGCCATAAATGAGCAGGGGTTACAATTCCCATAGTTTTAGCAGTAAATATTCTCCTGTGTGGTTTGAGTTGCGTATCTAAAGGTTGTGGCACACAACCTCTATTTCTGCTGATTTATATGACACATACTTGGTATAACTTTGTGATGATATACACCTGAATAATTTTTTCATAAACACTGCAGAAATCTGTTCTGTTACACACTTGTGATAGCATGAATTAAATTACTCATTTCCGTTTTATATTTGTGCTTTCCTACTGACTGACTGCTAGTTAGAGAGCTGCATCTCTAGCACTGCATACTGCTAACAAAAAGCACCTACTTGAATCCTCACCTCAAAACCTGAAAACCCAATTACAGAATCAGGACATCTAGGTGATCAAACCTTTCCCACCAAGCACCACACCTCCAGCTTTCCCAAATCCAGCTAAATGCAGACAAAAGGAAAACAGTGGGTAAAAAAAAAAAAAAAAAAAAAAAAAAAAAAGAAAGAAAGGCCAAAATGATCCATGACCCTTTTGAATCGATTCCTCCTTTTGGACTGGGGGCTGACTGATGGGGCGGTATTTAACAGCCTCCTCACAACATTCTACACCAGTCAGAGCTCACTGTCAGTTTTCCAACTCTTTTGGCAAGGCAGTTCCTTGCCTGTAAGCCAATGCCTTCTGCAGAATTTGCTGCTCATGAGGAAAGGTGCTGCACAGTCGTGATGCCTGGGCTGTTCTCCAGTCAGCTCATCAGAGATGATAACACTGAGCTCATCAAGACCAAACCTTTCAGTCTAAAGTTTACTTTTCAGTCTCATAGCCTTTCTCTGGCACAGGTACAAAATGTTTTCCATACCATCTGCTCATCTGTGATATAAGCAGGGTCAGCAAAATGTTACATCAAAGTAATTTACACCTATTCATGCTGACTTACCAATAAGTAGCACGTCAGCATGAAGATGAATCTATCTACAGACTTCCTAAGGTGGACAAGCATTTCTGAGAAGCTTCCCTGGCTATACTGCATCTGTAACTGCCAACCACATACAATGAAAGGATTTACCAGCTACCATTTGCTCCAGCTACCTTTGAACATTTAAGACTAGTTATGCAGCTGTTGTGCTGTAGCAATCCTAGTTTTAAGAACTCAGGTCCCCATCCTTCTGATAGGTTACTTTTCTGTGAAAAACAAACAAAAACCCCACAAACAAACCACCCCATAAAACAACAGACTGTCCAATCTTTCTTGAATAACTGAAACAAGAAGCTGCATTAGTTGTGGGGAAAGGTGGGTGGTTTGTTGGGTTTTTCCTAAATTGCATGCAGAAGGGGAATTTTGAAACTCAAGATGTATTCACCACAATGCCCCAGACTATGAATTCTGCTTTTGAATCAGCTGTACCTGTCATGACACCCTTCAATGACATTCACAGGGCACATTTGGAGCCTTAGCAGTGGCTTCTGTGTGATCCAGTCTTGCACTTGCTTCTGAGGGATGCCTGCCTCAGCAGGGTACAAGAGAGAAAGGTTGATGAGAAGCCAAGAGACAGAGCTGCATTAATGCAGAAAATAAAAGGTCAGAACTCAAGGAGGGACTAATGAAAGCCAACAGGAGGACAGAACAGTTCATTCTGGGGGAAAAACATACTGCTTGCTATTTTAAATTTCATGGGAAGGTTTTTCTTTCAAAATTAAATGACTGAGTTCTTTCAATGCAATTTGCTACACAAATTCCCTTTCAATAAAAGTAGTCCTCTTATAATAAAAAACTATAAAATACCACTAAACAACTGTATTATGATGCAAAACATTGCTTTTTGCTGAAATATTCCCCCTCAGCTACTACCCAAAAAACCATTAAAAACTGTAAAATGGAGCAACTGATGTATTTTAGCAGCTTTAGGTTCTCTACTTTTATCGGCAACTATTTCTCTATAAAATAATAAATAACAAAATTTTGATCATATAAGGCTGTATTCTTCCTATTACTGAGGATAAGCAGCTACTTAAAATACAGTTTGTGTATATTAATAAGACATTTAAAAGAAAAGTGCTGACAGATCCTTAACAACAACAGTCCCCTTAAACACCTCTCATATAAATTCATCTGTTTAACAAGAATGTCCTCTAATAAGCAGGTCAGAGCTGCAGAGCAAACAGGGCAATTCTGCTGCTGCTACTGCTCCCCAGACAATGCTCTTATCACATACAAGGTAACCATTATATTGCACATACAATTACTGAAAAAAAAGTCATATTAGCTGCATGTTTTTCAGACACTAGTACGGATGTACTGTCTCCTTTAAAACTCAATTGGTGCGTTAAAGCCATACTCTTGGAGGTGAACACTGCATCTCCTGGGCTGTATGGAAATGGATCATTTCTTATTTCTTCACTTGAAAGAAAAATGAACTTGTGTATATATGGAAGAAGTGGAGAAGGGTCAGAACTGACTCACAAAAGAGACATAATGACTGACTGACTATCAACAATAAGATTTAAGGTCTGAATTATGTTCCCAAAGCACATTCAGCAAAAGTCTTTTTGAAGGTCTTCATTTTGAGGTTTAAAAAAGATACACATGAAAAGTACCACATGTGCTCTGTTCTTAACATGGCTACAACAGCCTTGTGCAGTAGGCACATCTCCAGTCACAGAAGGATTTCAAAGCCACCTCACTGTCCTGGCAGGGATCATCCCAGGCCAGGAGATGCCCCTCACTGGCAGCACAGCATCAGGCACAACCCAGCCAAACTTCAGGAGCCAAATTCATGCCTCCATGACCCCCAACCCAAGTTCTGGCCCACCCGGCAAACATACTTCTATAGATAGTGATGGGCTGTGAATCCAGATCCTCTGCTGGGTCTGTAGGGGAGTCTCAAACAAGGATTAGCATTTGGAATGGTCATCCTGCCCACAACAGCAGAAACAGTGTGGACTTGAAAGAGTTCTACCTGCTGAGGCCTTGCCCAAGACCACAATAATCTATTCAGGCAACATGTTCTTTTAAAATGGGAGTTTTCAAAACCTGTAGAAATTATATCACAGGTGTTTGTATAATATGAACATACCAATAACCTTTCTTTTATATAGTCTCAATGCCAGTTTTCTTTTAGACTTCTTCCATTTCACATTTGACCTTGCTTATTTTGTTTAGAGGTACATAAACATTACTGTAAGACTGATAATGTGACAGCAAACACAAAGTAAACAAACAATCAATGCAGTAAAAACTGCATTTCAACAAGTTATTTCTAAGACACTAGAAAACATAAGTTTTTCCTGATGTAACTATGGCCTTACAAAGAGAGCTCAAACATTCCAAATAAATAAAAATAAGGAAAAAATATCACTGCTGCCACTTGTGGCTGATGCTGAATCATTCTAAACAGCCAAATTTGCAAAGTTTTAAGTGGTCACATAAACAGTGTAAAACTTTGCAATCTTAAATTGCTTTTCTAATTCTTGATGGTTTTGTTCTTCTCTTTGGTATCTGTGAGCTCTATCAAATTCTCTGAATCTGCAGCAGCTATGAAATTCTTTGCTACTTCTATGCCTGTTACAAAATCAGACCTGAATCCATCAGCTTTCTACATCCCATTATGTCATTACTCCTTGTTATTGCACACCAATTTCACCTACTTTCTTCCATTCTCTGACAACTGATTTTAAGGGGAAAGGTACATGGCTGAATACATGGTAAATTAACCAGCATTTCTAGGCTCTCTCAGGCTAATCTCAAGCAAGAAAATTTCTTTGGATTTCCTTTCTATCAGACATAATGCCACTACAGCTGATAGTGTCATTATCTCACAGGAACAGAGAACATACATCAAGTGTTAGAAATCTAGTACTAAAAGAAATCTAGTACTTTTTCATTATTGCTACTCAAGCTCACCTCAGAGAAAGTATGCATTTCTAAGAGACTAAAACTTGCTAGAGTAGTGCATTCACCTCTTTTTCAGCAAGTCCACATTTTCTGCCACTGAAATAATGACGGACATGCAGAGAAGGCTGTTAGGTAATTCTGGAGTAGAACTTGGCATCTGGCTATATCCACTCATTCAGAATTTCCCATATCATCAATGGAGTTGCTTTTATGGCACACATCCACAGCTCCACATACGACATTGGCACCAAGCCCTGACAGAACACTTAAATAATGGGGGTTTTTTGCAGAATCACAGGCCATGTTGCTCCAGTCATGCTTCTCTTTGCAGGAGTTTGTATCATGACCCTGACATTGCAGGGCTGTAGATAGAGCCTGTGCTGCTGAGAGCTGCACACAGCTTGCATCCTTCACCCCAGCTTAGCAACCTAATTGCATCAGGCAAAGAGATGGCAATGGGATTTAGAGATTAGGTAATTCATCTAGGTGCTGCTGAACCACTGCTGGTTAGAGTAAGCCAACAATAACAGACTAAACCTGCCTGAACAAGAATTGGTAGAGGCACCCAGACAAATGAACTTGCTGCACTTTCCTCCTGGCTTTGTCCAGCACTGCCGACAAATAAAGACTCAACTGCTCATGACTGTCAGGGGAAATTTATTAAAGCAATCACATCAACCCTTCACAGAATTTTTGTTTTGTGGACTGACTAAAAATGTCGACCAAACAAAAAAATCCCAAACAACTGACCTCTCAACACACTTACAGAACAAGAGGGATGTCCAAACAAGTGCTGGGTGTTGCAGCCTTTTTTGACATGTTCTTGCATAAGCTCTCACTTTAGACAGTATTTTTCCTGACTTCTTATTCTCTGAGAATAAGGCCTCAAAAGGCTACAGAAGATTCAGGAAAAGAAACTTTCCTCTCATTATGTGTCTATCTTGGATATGATCTTGCAGACCTCTGGCAATGAAGTTAACTCATTCCTGAAGTAAATCAAGACTCTTAGGCCTTTCCTTACATAAGCACTCTTGATGCAAATGAGCAAACAGTGAGTCACAGAACAAAATTAGGGACCAACTCCATAAATTATTTTTCCCCAAGAGCATTGTATGTTTCCCCCATAAAAGGCAAGTTTCCCATTTTAAAAGTAAATATTTTGTACAAAGATGAAAATAAAATATTTGCCATTTTAAAATGATAATAAATTATGGTGATTCAAATAAAGTAAAAAGACTTAAGGGCTGTCTACAGAAAAGAGTATTTACATATTATTTCTGAGTATATAAAATAACCCTCGTTAGGTATTATTTTTATAATTTTCCTTTAGAAATTTCTGGTGAGATATAGCTTTACCAAACATTACATCTCTCTCAGGTCCTTATAAGCTTTCAGAAACATAAGTTACACATATACCCTGACACTTGACTCAGAAGTCAAGACCAAGCATGGCAAGAGAGCTGTGTGGAGGGCTCCTTTGAATTTAATAAACAAATATTTTAAATTTATATTCATTTGGGTTAGTAATTAACCCTCTAGGTATGGGGATACGTGGAGGTATAAGGAAGTGTCTAAAGTTTGTCCATAGGATTCTGGTAGGCTTTTGACCCAACTGGCTCCTGCAGGAGACAGTAGGCAAGTTAATCAGAGCCTGGCCCAACAGAAAAAGCATCTTTATCCCAGGCCTGATGAAGCAAAAATAAGTAATTTACACTGATTTCACCACCCCCCTCCACCATCAGGCTTTCTCTATAGGTGTCCTTTTCATGTCTCCTCTCCCAGCCCTGAGGCTCCTCTCAGTGCTTCAAGAGTTCCCTCAGCTATGGAGGCAAAACTGAATTCCACTTTTGGTGGCATCCTGGGAAGGAAAGGTGAAGGTGTGTACAGGCAAGAGGGAGGGGAGAAGCCAAGGTGTGCCCTACCTTTCATGACTTTTGGAATTCCTTCCCTTCTATCTTGTACATGCCTCCAAGCTCCCTCCACAACCCTGAAGCACCTCTCTTACACACAGAATTACACACAGAATTAATAAGGTTGGAAAAGACCATGGAGATCATCAAGTCCAACCTTTACCTAGGTTAACAACCTGCATAACATCAGTCTAACATTTATACCATCTAAACCATTTAAACCATCTAAACCACACCACTAAGTTCATCATCTAACCTATCCTTAAACACATCCAAGGACGGTGACTCCACCACCTCCCTGGGAAGCCCATTCCAGTGGGGGATCACTCTCACTGTGTAAAAGTTGCTCCTGATATCCAATCTAAACCTCCCCTGACACAGCCTTCCCCCATTCAGCATCTTTTTGGCATCCCCACACTTGATTTGCACCCCATCAAGCAGCAAGTGCTGCTCACAGAGAGCATCCCAGGCTATGGCAAGAAGAAAAGGCATCAGGTCAGTCAGCCTTTGCTCTGATAAGGCAAGGACGGCGTGGCCAGATGCAGAACATAGAGGTGAGAAGAGCTTGTGAGGACAGAGCTTACTGGGGGGCCCACGTGAAAGAGCAAACCACAACTTTTGCTGGCCTTGTCCCCAGTGCCAAAGCTGCTGTAAGGGCGACTAAACTCAGAGTATCTCATCACCATCTTCTCAGCTTTGCCAGAAAGAGCTACATTCTTCAGTTGAGTCTGAAGTTGATTCAGATATTGTTAACAGCAAAGTATGAAACTATGAGTTGTTGAAGCCCCACTCAGATTCTCTTCTACCTTCTGTAAAAATGGCCACTAATCAATACTCCAGTTTCCTTCAGTGCAATTGTGTAAGACATTTCCAAGAAGCTGCTGAGGGTGAGGAAAGTCAGCACACAAGGCTCACAGAGCAGGGTCCTGGTGGCACAGATAGTAAACAAGCAGAGATAAATCAATCTCTTCCCACATAAAACTGTTGCCACTTGAACTGCAGTATCTCACACATTGTAGATAATTCAGTTTCATCTTGATTATGACCAATATTAACACCCAAAGCAGTAGAATCTTCCACATCCTCATTTTGCTGAAGCCAAAGGACAATCCTGCTGCAGTGACATATGGCTCTGTTCTCCTGCAAGTATGTTAAACTGCGTACAAAATCTCCTTGTCTAGCAAAGGATAACACTGTTTAAAATAAATGACCTGCATTAATTTGTGTTTTCCACCAAGAAAACCACATATCATCGTAATCATCTTACTATACAACAGATATATGAGTTCTTTCACATTGCACTTTTTTCTCCTTTAATGGGGTGATTTTAGACTATGTCATTGATTATATAGCTGTAACATGCAATTTTTTCCAGCAAAAGAGTCAGCTTGGGGCTCACAGACTGAAGAGCAATTCCTGTATAATTCAAACAACAAAGAACAGTCTAAGGGACACCAATCAAGGATGAGACTAAGTTTTCCAGAACTTTGAAAACAAGAGGTAGTTCACAGACAATGACTTAGGTGCAATTTTCAGCCTCAGGGGATTTGCTATTATATATGGGGTTTATTTTTTTTTAGTCCAAAAGTAGTTCTCTCTGATGCCCTGCTACACAGACTTTGGGACGCTCATTTGGACTAATACCCCTCCTGCTCTTTTGGCTGTGTCATTCTTCCCTGTGTTACTGCAAGATGACCAGATACCATGTGGAGGGCAGAGATTACTCCAGGTCACTGTTCTGGGAGCAAGAACTAACATTTCCACTTTTATGAGGCAGACAGACTCAAAACCATGGTCTCCAATGTCCTTCAGGAGACCTCTATAAATGGCTCCTTGAAAGCTTTCTTTGTCGGGAGAAAACAGATTTTATTTCACGTAAAGTATTTCTCTGCTTGAAGAGGTGGGTTCAGAAAAGAACTGCAGCTCCATAAAATCTTAACATCTGAAATACAAGCATCAACTCTTTAAAAAAATTAAAATTAAATAGGCAAGGAAAGATAGGGGAAAAAACCTGTTTATGACTCCTCTTGTTTCTCCATCTAAAACTATACTTCTGAAAACAGCTGATTTCAGAACAAGAAAATTCTGTTTATTCATTGTTTTTAACAAAACATCTACCTGTGCCAACAATTTTTAAATAGCAAACGGGAACGTGAAACACATTAGCAGATTGTTTTGCAAATGCTTAATGTCATTGTCATGGTTGCTAAGAAGACAACTTGCAGTGGCACCGAAATTCACACTTACTGCAGCTTAATCAACAAGGGTCCAGTCCCTGTTTACATCTAAAATGGAGACATTCAAGTTAAAAAAAGGGAAATATTTAATTTAAGTACAGCAGTACAGGAATAAATACATGATGAAATCTGTTTATCCCCAGAATTATGAACAATCATTTCCTTTGGTCTATGACCAACTCATGAGGTCATTATCCCCACAACTAGGGAGAAACCATGAGGTATTATTTGAGCCAGCTGATCTGCATTTGTGGGAATTGGTTTAATAATTAAAAAATAAATTGCAATGAAAACAAGAATACCAAGATAAATAAAACCCAAAACAAATAAGTGATGCAAATAGAAATAATCCTTCACTACCAACTGACTGATGCCCAGCCAGTCCTTGAGCAGCAGCCCCCTACAAACCTCCCCACAGTTTATTGCTGAGCATGATGTCATATGGGGTGGGACATGCCTTGGGTCCCCTCCCACACTCCAATGGTCCCCCAGACTCCTATTGCTCCCCCAGCCTCCTCACCACAGGGGTCATACAAGAAGAGATATGAACACTGTGCAAGCCCTGCTCACCAGCAAAGACATCCCAGTTACCAACAGTGTTTCCAGCACAAATCCAAAATACACCCCCGTAGCAGGTCTTAGGAAGAAATTTAACTCTGGCCCAGCCTAAGTCAGCACAGTATGGCATATTCAGGACCCAAGAGTTAGTTAATGTGCTTACCAAGAGGTGCCTGGGGATAGAACAAGGATTCTTTCTGGTAGACTGGTTCTCTCTACAGATTTTTGAGATGAAATAGCCTTTTTGAAGCTCTAGCTGCTTTCCCTTCTAAAATATGCTGTTAACCTCTATTCTAGTCATAAATATTTTCAATTACCATGCCAAAAAATACATTGAAAACAGTAAATCTTTCTTGGCATCATTTGTGAAGCGTAAAATTTCGTGAAATAAAATAATTTTACTCAATGACCTTATTCCTGACAGGGCAGGACTAACATTTTGGGACTAGTATAAATCTCTTTAGATAGTTGAAATAAAGCCCAGAAAGAAGGTGCAACTTCTAATTGGTAACACAGCAGAACCAGAGATGTGAAATGGGCACTAAGAGGCTGATTGCCTTTGTAGTCAGCATGGATTTGTAATTTGTATTACAGCATGTAACACATTCATCAATCCTTTGCCACGGATGGCTCCACCATTCAGCAAAATAGAGCTCTCCATTTCTTCTGTTATAAAAATTTCTGGCTCAGGTGTTTGGATAGGTGAGCTCTAAGTGGAGGAGCAGTAAGATTATCCCTTGGGCTTTCAAGGCAAAGGCAGTGACCTCATTTAAAATAGAGAAACCTTACTATTACATTCAACTTTTGTAACAAACAACATTTCAACATTTGTAACAAAACATTTATAAACAAAAACACTGAGTGCAAGTCTGAAATCCAAAGTTAAAATGTACAATAACAAAATTGAAATAAATAAAAAAAGAATTTGAGACATGGAATAGGACTGGTGTTTCTTTACTGCCTATCAACATTGTATTATTGCATGTTTTGTGGAACACATCGATCCATTTTTTTCCAATTATTACTCACTGAAATTTTGTAATCAAAAAAAAATTAAGTGGAAGAGTTAAAAAAAAATCAAATATTTAGGAAGCGATCATTCACACAACAAACCAATCCAAATTATAGCAAAAATTAAGAGGAAACTTTTTTAACAGCTAATGTCACTGCAAGAACATATTGTTCCATTGAATTACTCAGCATAAGCCATCACCAAAATTCCATTAATATGAAGGCGGGCTGTCAAAGTAGGAAGTCTTAATTATTGTAGTAAATCTACACATATCTAACTTGGAAGTGAGACAACATCTAGAAAGTGATTAAATCAGAAGACTAACAGGAGACTATTAAAATTTGGAAAGGTTTGGGGGGGGTGGTTAAGTTTAGTAAACAAGAAGCAGTCAAATTTACTACTTAAAAGTAGAAAATGAATTAAAATTTAAAAACAAAACAAACACTATCACCATGAAAACCACTCAACCTCCAAAAAAACCCAATTGATTTTATTTTGGAAATCAACAAGTCATTTAAACTGCTTCCACTGTGACTGGGTATTGCAGACTGCCTTCTATAAGTGTCCAATAAACTATGAAACTATTAGCCATCTTGACATCCAAAAGTCCATCCATCTAATTCTCCTCAAATATCTTTGCTATCTGAACTTCATAGGAACAGAGATACAGCAGCATGATGTAAAGAGAGAGGACTACAAGACAAAGAAAAAATCTGAAGGAAATTCTCATTAGTTTTCAACTCCCTTCAATTTATTTTTCTCCACCAGCCCATTATAGTTTTTAGTTGAATAATACATCTCATTCTCATGTCTTATAGAGCTTATGATACAGAAAACATCAATTACAGCTCAATAACAGATAGAGTTAAAAATAGACATTCTTGCCACTGAAAAGTTGCACAGTGTGCAACTGCTCACAATTACACATGTCCTGTTACTTCCAGGGAAAAACCCATGGTGGTACAACTTAATCTTTGAAAGACTCGGTGAGATAATGCAGTTGAAAGACTACAAACAATCTTCAAAGGGCTAAAATTAAATAAATTAGGTACATTTTTTCAACCTTATCATAAGATTGTAAATTCATTATTAACACAAATGTTTACTGCATGGCATTAAAAACAAACTTTACACTTGACAGACATTGTTCCTTAAAGAGTTAAGAGTCCAAACATTAGATATTTTATTCCCTCGCTCGGCCTTAACATCCACTTCTTAAATCACACTGATCCCACCACAAGGCAATAGGAGAACATGCTGACATGGCAATAAAAGCAACCGAATCTTATCAACTTATGCAGAGCATCAGCCAAAGCTATTTCAGTAAAGGACCAAATTACAATAAATAGTTTGGGACCATAAAATATATTTATTGTTCTGTCTGCCTCTAAAGCAACTTTTGTTGCTGTTGCCATGGAGGTTGTAGGACATGAAAGAAAATTCTATTTAATTTAAAGGCTTAAAATGGCACATAATAGAGAATGACTTTTCATTAACAGTTCTTTACCTGTTAATCAACAGTACTATGATTAGTTCATTTTCAGATTGTTCTTATTTATTAAATGAGGACATATAACAAAACCTGTCACTGCTCTTTATTACAAAGCATTAGAATGAACATAAGTATGTGTTTTCTAGCTCATTTCAGATCAATGTCCCTTTGGACAAAATCAAATTATCATTCACAACTTGGGTTAAAAATCTGCATTTTTTATTTAAAATTTTAAAAAAAATTAAAAGACACTTGTTTAGTTCATCTGGCCAAAACAATCACAGTAACTGAAATGTATTTTTGTATACAAAATATTTTTCATGTGCACATAAACTTGCTTCTCATTTAAAATATTATACATTAATAACCTTCTCCTTAACTTCTTAATAAATCATAAATGTGATTCATTAGTGCATATATTTTTCCCATACAAGCTATCTTCAGACTAAAAAGGCCCCATTTCATGCAAAGACTTATCACTGTGGCTCTGCTGAGGTAGATACACTTCCAGGTGGTCAAAGTCATTTGGTTTTGCTACTCACTTCTCCTATGTTCTCTGAAAAGCTACTAAGCCAGAACTGTAACATCTTCTCCCTGCAAGTCATAAATACTTTTTTCCTATGGTGTTTATCATCTAAAGTCAGATTAAGAGTCAAAAAAATGTTAGTGCTTGTCAAACGCTGTGAAGTGAGTAAGAAAATGTTTATTAAGTGATTATTGCAGTCAGCTGATGTGCAGTTTGGGCATCAAGCAGGTAGAAAGATTTTTAACAGAACATTTGAAGAAAAAAAAAAGTGGCATCTTTTGCACAGAAAAACTTTTAACTTGTGAAGGTACATCCAAAAGGATGTAAGTCAGGAGATGTTCAAGAAATCTACGACTTGGCCTCCCACGCACCCAAGAAAACGCAGAGTCATTCATGAACATTCTTGCAAAATTTTGGAATTATATGGTTTGATTCATGATCACATATCTTAAGCATTTGTACTATTAGACAGGTTAACTGGAGTTTTCAAAAAGACAGACACGAGCAGCATGACTTTTAAAAAGCACAGTTCTCCCAGGCAGGGGATGGGCTCAAAGTTTTCTAGACTGTCCTCGTTCAGACACACTCATCAATGCCTCTTAATTAACAAAGGACCTCAGCAATTAATGTAATTGACCCAACTAAGCACTGCTACACTGAGACAGTCACTTACTGACATTTAAGGAAACAGAGGCAACCACCACAGTTTCACATCTGACTGTAGATAAAGCCCAAAAGAAGCAAGTAGATCCAAAGACATGCACTTCATTTTTGGAATTACACATTTTTAAGCAATCAAAACGTTAAGTAGAATATATCCCTCAACATCAAAAACTCATATCATTCAAATCTCTAGCAGCCCAACAATCACGATATGGCTATGTAGCTGTCACTGTCAACTCACCAATTTGATATCTCTCTTTTGACAGTTTTTATCACTTTTGTTCATAAAAATTTTTATTCCTTTTTGGTTTTTTTGTTTGTTTGGAGGCTTTTTTGGTAAAGGTGGACAACTGAAAGAAAAAAAGCTGCCTATTATTGTATTTTTTTCAAGAGCGATTACCCAAACATCTTAATCATGAAGCAAACCACAAGACCACTGACTGTTCCTTTACAAAAGGAGGGGACAAAGTATGATGGATAAAAAAAGAAGAGGACAAAAGTATGATGAATTTTGAGCAGAGGTACACTGCTGAAGTGTCACTCCAAACTAGGATTCATTTGCTTTCCACCTCATTGCCAGAACATTATCTCTTGGTGTTCTCTTCTCTACAGACCACATTGTCCTTTTCAGGCTCTTGAGTTTCATGATTCATCGGGCACGAACCTTGCTGAGACTCCCTAATGCCTTTATCACACAGACTGTACTTTTCCATGGTCTCACAAATGTTAAAATGACTTTATTTCTTAAGTGTAATAAAATAGTGAAATAGGGAACATCTCTCAATGTGTCTCATGAATGTGCCAACAGCTGCTTTGTACCTTACCCAAAAGGAGTTAACAAAAGGGTCTGCCACACATTACTTTCATCATGTATCTTAGCAGTATCTTCAATAACCAAAAACATTTCCATGAAACATTTAGCTTGCTGGCTTAACGCACATGTACAAAATTAGCCTAAATTATATATATCATGCCTTGTACAAATTCCAAAAAGCATCAGACAAATCTGATTTGTTCATATTTTTAATAAACACATCTTCTAAAAGTAGAGACTTTATATCAACTCAAATATTTCATGGAGAGGTACCAAATCTTTAAAAAAAAAAAAATTGGGCAAATGCAAAATTTTTCCAACTTCAATCCTACTTAATATCAGATCATTACATTAGATTTTGGAAAGTCATCCATCTTAGCACCATAATTACATAATTTGGAAGAGAGATCCTAGATAGTTATGTTTACTCTCCAATGATGTAGAGCCATCACACACACATGCCCCTCCCTCTCCCAACTTGTAGGTGGGGAGATGGAGTCTTAAACACCAAAAATCCCCTAAAATCACTCAAAAACACACTAGTTTTAAAAATTTCCTTGCAGTGCTTGCTCTTGCCCTGTGAAAGCCAATGGTGATATTTGGGGCAAAATACACTACCACAAATCACAACACTAAGAAAGACATTAAAGTTTCCATGTGACGACCCAGCAGTGCTCTTGCCTGAGCTCTAAAAACAAGTAGGTCTGTCCACATGAAATAACACTATACAGCACTCAGGACCTCCAGCACTTATTTACTAGCACTGGACAGGGGAAAATAAAATATCACCTATGGCTGGTGGTAGATTTATAGCTGCCTCATATCTGGTGCTGAACAGCACACTGTCAGCAAAGTCTGAGTGATGTTCTCTTGCCCTTCAGGAGATACAACTTGAGATTCTGCACAGAAAAAACACTCCACACTAGAGCTATCAGTGACAGCTGGGCCAGTGGATAACCATAGTTATATCATGCTAAGCATCTATTCCTAAGGAGAGTATAACTGCACCTTTGGTCACTACTCCAGTTCTAATCCCAGTTGTGCTGGGTTTTTCTACCCCACTATCACATAGGCAGCTATTTTAAGACCACGTCAAAACAAACACAAGACACAAATACACAGTTTGGAAGACATATGAATCTTTAATAAGAAAAAACCCCACCACAATGTTTCAAGGTGAAGTCATCACTGTACTTATACATTTTCAGTTTTACCATAATGTTAATTTTTCACCTTCAATACCTCAAATTGCTCAGAAATGCTCAGCATCAGTGAGTGCTCCTCTTAATGAACACTGTGTATACTCTACAGCAAACCAGACCCGTAGCTCAGAAACTGGGCTGGCACAATTCATTTACACACTGAAAGTAAATTATTTTATTTAATTAATTGACCAGATTTATTCCCATTTACTTCAGAATTCTGGTTAGATATGACATTGGGTGGTATTGGGACTTATTAGAACTTCAGTTGTTTGTGAAAAATCCCCACATCCACAGAGAGCACAGAAATTCTCTGTGCATGAAGCAAGAGAAGTATCACATAATGTTACTCCTCAGAAGTCTGAATTTAGTCCTAACAAGCGCTGATGTTTACTGAGAAGGTTCAGAAAGCTTAGGCTCAGATTTATAGTGTCATTTGACAAAATTTTGATAGCTTTTGAAGAGCAGTGCCTTGCAAACGCAGATGTAGTCACAGACATCTGTTAGCTAAACAAAGCTGAGGTGCATCTCCCTCTGCAATCCCATCCTACCAGGCAACGATCTGGAAAATCTCAAAGCGTAACACATTAAGTTCAAGAAACCATTTCAGGGATTCTGACTTCCCTCCCTTATCATCTGTAGCACATGTTTACCATTTATGGCTCATCACCAGCACATACAATCACTTATATTCCGAGTGTTCAAGGAGCTCCGTAGCTGAGGAAGAAAGCGTGTTAATATTCTGAACTACCTGGAGACATCCAAACTTGGAAAGGCTCATGACTTTGTACTGCAATGCTTGGATGCCTTTGACACACTGTGCTAACCTAAGTCCCTCCTCACAAGTGCAGCTTGCATACATAAAGCAATATTGATTCAGCTGTGCAGCACTGTTTGCCCAGCCTTTCAGAAGCACAGCATCTTCAAACACTCACAGACATCAGACCGTGTCTTCTGAGGAGAAGTTTGGTGTTTGTCAGTGAGGCTTGATTTAACGATGCATAATGTGCCAACGACCGCATTTAATTAACTTTTTTTGGTTGGCCTGGCAGAGCTGTTTTCTGCTATCTGATCTTGTCAGTATGAACCCTGTTACGGTTTGGTGCGGGAAGGAGGCTTGCAGCCATAACACAAATAAAACTGTCTGATTTATAGAGGCTCTGTTGATAGGAACAAAGATACTGTGCTATCTGCACATGGATAAAACACAGCACAAAGACCCTTTCTGAAGCAAAATACCTGGAGATTAAACCTAATGGAAAGAACGTCATCTTTCTAAATGAGCAGTTCAAACAGTTTAATAAAGGGAGAGCGAAGCGTCCAATAAGGGAAAGTTATTTTGAAATTAATGCATTTATCTCTACCACATGGAATCTTTCCCAGTGGCACTGCCAGAATTCAGTAGCATGACTCCAGGATAAAGGATAAGAACTTGTCTTTGTTTTGCCACTTTCAGGAGCCAGTTTGTTTGAACCTTCCAACGAGGAAGACATATGAGCTAATGTTCTACAAGAACTGCTTTATTTATCACTTAAACTTTAAAACTAAACATAACATATTCCCACTCATCCAGCTGCATTAGGTTTAACATTGAAATACTAGGACTGTTCAAGGCTAAGAGATTAGCTCTGAGATAGAAATTCTTCTAAGAATTCTTTCTTGATGACTTCTTTCATTTTCATACAAATACGTTCAAGGCAGAACTGTTAAGAAGACACCACACAGAGACAAACTCTTTTGCTTAAACTTCTAACCCAGACAGCAAAACTCATGTAAATGTGTGAATACCACATCCCTCTTTAGCCACAGCTGTGTCACTACACATACCTTCATTGCAAATCCTTGTCCTTATGTCATTATTTTCCATCTATGTATCTTGTTTAATTAAGATGTCATTTGCTTCCTGTGGTATCTGTTACAGCTTCTCAGCATTTACTGGGGAGCAAGCATTTCCAAGCTTATGTATGTCAAAATATTTTCTATTAGGGTCTGCAGCTCACAAGCATATTCACCTTTTGTGTCAAGTTTTTTTTAACTGCAGGCTTTCAACCCTCAAGCACTCTAGGTGGGTGAAAACGTCAATTCCTCCAACTCTGAGACAGAGGTAATGATGTACCAGAAGGTAAATAAATGACATCTAAGTCACTTCTCAAAGTTCTGGCTTTGCAAAGGAAGACTCCAGGAGAACTAACTCAGTCTTTTGGCCTGGCTTATCCTTATGCCATTAAAATAAACATGAAACAATATGTTCCTTTTTAACCACTTGAAGAGTCAGTACAGTTCAGAAAACTGATAAATGGTTTGTGGAAATAAACTAATATTGCATGAATGCTGCTGGAGCAATTAAACAAACATAAGTGAGAACCCATCACTGAAGCCAAAACAGACCTTTACATGATGAGGGAAAGGTGCAGAAAAGTCAACAAGCATTATTACAGCAGGTACTTTGCCCTGTGAAAATGGCATGTGACCTAAACAAATGTAAGCAAAGCTTATCTCTGACGTAAAGTTTAATGCTGCTATATCAGACCTTACACCTGGATTATATTGCTTTTAACAATAAAAAAAAAAATTTCAAAAACAATTTTTCACTCATGCAAAGGAACATTTATCAAAATGTTCCAGTTACCACCCCTTTTTAGAAGAAAAAAGGAGGGAAGAACTGTATTTTTTTAAGCTATGAAACAGCTCGGTTATTGGTGTCTTGGTTCTGGTTTTATACACCAAATACATGAATTACACTTGAAGTCTCCAGCTGATGACATGATGAGAGATAGAAAATCCCTTCACTTATGCCTTCAGTAGGCAAACCAAGTTTTATTTGTGAAAACACAGTTCAGTTGCCTCTATGGGAGACAGAGAACAAGGCGAAAATTTATCAGCCTTCCTACAGGAGTCAGAAGCAGATCTGCAGCTCACAGGTGTTTCAAAGATGCTACCAAATGTACTAAAATGCTACCAAAACGTAGCTGCTGTTTCTTACCCTCTTTCACACTGTATTTCAGAAATACCACCCATGTAACAACATGAAAAGGAGGCAAACCTTTTCATAACCTTGAAATCATAAAACCTAATTAAATATACTTGCACTGGGGAAGACTGTCCCGGAAAAGATTGGTAATCAGCAAAATGTACCACTGCAGAAATCTGTCACCACCCTTCCTGATATCAGTCATGGAAATAGTCAATACAGATTTTTATAAATTTGCATTTGTCTGGCATTAAGCAGTACTGGAGATATAATCTCATTTCTTCTTAAATGTTGTTAGCTAGACTTTATTAATACCTTAATTCATTAATAGTTTCATATTGTTGTTTCTGTCTTTGATGGAAAACAAAACTTCAGGGTACACATCCACAAAAAGAAATTTCATTTATAATATGTAACTTAAAAAAAATGAAAGCACTTAATTACAGATCTACATATTTCCATATATTCCCATGCCACAAGACCTTAACAAAACCATTCCTTTCCTGCTTTCATCAGGTATAAATATATTTTACAATAGTTATTGCTACTCTTGTGAAACAGCCTCTGTCCTTCATCAGGAACTAAATGCATTCATAGAGCACAATAACAATTCTCAATTATTATTCAAAAAAGTTTTTCCTGCTATTCCATTAATTTATAGACTCATATGTAGAGTCTATAAATATTTAAATAAATATATACAGTCATACATATAGACTCATTGTGTTAGCTTTCTTGACTTACTAAAAAAAATCGTGAAGGAGAACAGAAGAAATTTCTTTTTGCATACTTCAAGTAATCACAGAAAAAAGAAGCACCAAAATCAAGAACAATCATTCCTTTGAGACCTTCTTTGTTATCACAATAAATAACAACCTTTTGAAGAAAAGGAGATGATATTTACTCAGCATCATCCTCTAAAAAGAGAAACAACCTGAAGGTAACAAAACAGTTATTTTCACCCATTTTAAGACAAATATTTCATATTTCAGCGTGTTTAATTTAATAACAGTCTATTTCACATAAAAGGTGATGATGTTGCTCAGAGTTGAGAGAAGATTTACATCTTTAAAATCTATTAAATTTCCCCTAACTGCTGACCAGGATAGATGTACCTGATACATCTTTTTTCCTTCTCGTCCTGCTCATTCATATATAGATTTGGTTTATTGAATCAACACAATAGCAATTACAGAGTGGAGAGCAGATTAATCAACAAACAAAATATTGAAGACTTACCATTTACACAGATTTCAAAAGACTTGCAGAGGTCATCCTCAAATAGGCAACCTAAAAACACAATAGAAAGGTAAAAATTAACAAAGGTTTCAAACGGGGCTAATTAGCGCAGACTGACGACCTACTAAACGCTCAGCAAGAGTCAGACATTTGGTTGGCCTTGGGAGTCTAAATTGGGCAACACAGAGAGTCCAGAACAGGTCTGATTAGACAACACATCTTACTAACTGGCTATGTCTAGAATAACCTTGGCTGATTTTCTTCCCCTCATTCCTCTACTGAGGTTTGTTTTCTCCACACATTTCTCTCTCTTTTATTTGAGGAACTTTATGTTCTCACAGTTTTGAATACATGATTATACCACAGCACAGTAATGCTGTACTATAACACAAAAATATTCTGCAAGAAGCCAGGAACCTCCTAATGGTATTGCTACTGCAATGAGACAAGCCTAGAAATCAGGTATAAATTGCTCATATTAGGCTTAGATTTAGCAACTGCAACCATTGACTATGCCTAGATGCTTAGGAGCACTAACTCCTTGGAGAAAGGCTTAAAAATTAAGCCAACCACTACCATGATACTTCACCAAGAGCTGAAAAATCAGTACAGGTCTATGAAAACTATCTTAGGATTTTTTCTAATTAAAGTAGGAAATGTGTTCCAAAACCTGCTGCTTTACAGGCCCTGGCTACACCAGCTCCATACTTCACCCCACAAACTGCATCCAGGTTGGCACACCCAGGAAAGTCACCTATACAAAACTTCACAGACATTGCTGCTCCCTGATGGTTAAGTGTTCCCTAACCAGGCACAGAAACACTAGTGATTAAACTCTTTATCCTCAGGCAAAATAAGCTCCTGCTGATGTTTCTGAGGGGCAGCAGAGAAGCTCTGGTCACTCCACACTGAGGCACAGGGACAAGGACCAAGTATAGAAGCAACATGAAATATCCTGCTGCTACTAAGGGCATGCACTCAGTTAACATAACCAGCAGTTCTTTTTTTTTTTTCTGACAAAGATAAAGTGGTAGGTCTGAATGAAATCCACACAATGAAGCTGTGTTTTGAACACAGAAACTGTCCTAAAGAACACATCTTGACAATTAAGCCTTTTAACTGTGTGTCCATTTATAAACCAGATATTTCCCAGTAATATCCATAAGACAATATTGAACTCATTTTTGAGTCAAAAAAAACAACTAGGAACCACATCACCCCTAAATGAGCAAATCCTTTCTCCCCAGCCAGCCTATCTCCACAAAAGCAAAGTGTAACATCTCTATTCATTAGAGGCAAATGGACTAAGTAAGCTGTCCTTATAAAAAGAGCTGAAAGGCTCAAGACTTTGTCAGTATGAATTACCTGGCTCCTGACCCTGCTAAAAGAAACGTTTTGGGGGGCAGAGTGACTCATGTGTGCCTGCACAGCCTCCCAGCAGGTAACTGTATTAGCACATCATTAAACCTGAACTAGCATGTTGTGTCTCAGCAGGATTGATTACCACAGTGCTAGGGTCTGAGCTAGGTGAGCTCAGTTACAGGAATTCAAAAGATATAGGAGCACCAGCAGAGTCCCTGACATCTATCCCACATACACTCAACCTTACCCAGATTCACAAGATTCACACCAATAAAAGGGTTCTCTCATCCTTCTACTCATTCAAGCAGGGGCCTAAAATGAAGTGCTGCAGTATTTGTCCCATGATGGAGGGAAGACAGACAGTTTTGTAGTTGATGTCTCATCCTGATGATGATGAGAAATTTCAAACACAAACGTTCCTAGTGGAGCAGCGCGTTAAAACAGTGGCTGGTTTAGTCAGACTCTGCCCAATTTGAAGCACCTGGGAGCTGGAATTGCAGCCACCTGCTGCCTACAGCCACCTGCCAGAGGCAGGCTATCCCATAATATACTGATAGTCATGGAAGCAGAAAAAAATTCAGATACAAGATAAAAAAGAGGAGTCTGTTTAGGTACAAAGAAATAAACAACCCAGCTACCTCTACACAGAGGTCTAATTTTGCTTTATTGACTAATGTATTTTTCATGAAAAGCACTAAACAAAAATGGTTTTATTATGTTTTACTTTCTCTTTCAATAATAGTTGTTTATTTGGTTTGCAGCAAGGCATCTCATGAAATTAGACTTGTAAACTTACGTCTCGAAGAGCAAATTAATAAAATCAATGCATGGCAAACTGTATCCATGTATGATTACTCTAAAGTAGACAAGGACCTCCAAAACTCCTTGAAAAATACTTTGTCTCAAGTTATTTATTTCTAGGGTTGATTATTATGCATATTTCACCCAACCAGACAATATGCTAATTTAGCTACTAATTTATCTCTTGTTGTTATTTGCTGTGACATTAAGAAGCATCATATTTCATTTTAAATATCATCTCCCTACTAATAGTAATGGTGGCAATAAGTCACCACTGAAGAGTGAAGTGGTATTGTCTCCAAAATGCACTAAATTCAGTTCATGCCTTATGGAAACAAAACTATTTTGTATTTTCTATCAAAAAATTTCCCTACCACCGATTGTCACCCAATACTCACAAACTGTAGATATAATACTTTGAAACACAATAAAACAAGTAAAAAAAACCCAAAAAGAGACAAAACAAAACCAACAATGCACCAAACCCAAAGCCTGACCTCAGTCCATGCAGCAGCCCTGATATAACAAATTCTCCATACAATTATCCAACAAATTGCTTTGCTAAATGTAGAATACTTCACTTGCATTGAAGAGTCACCTATTCACCAACATTTGCATGGTCCCCCCATCTCAGTAGTGACAAAGCAGGTCACTACATTGTGTAGAATGATCATTACAATACGTTTTCATAACACATTATTAAACATACAGGAAAAGAGATTCCATAGGGCCTTGCAAAATGTTCAGCCTCTCTTTCCTTTCCCTCTGCCCTCCATCTCCAGTACTGCTTCTCAGACAGATACCACAACATAATCGCAAAATACTATTGCAACTACAGGACCTAAAAGTTTAAATCACTTGGTCAAATTATTCTTCTCATGAAACAGTAATAAAACTACTCCCTTCCTCATTTTCATCATGTAAACAGCAGTTCTGCTCCCTAAAGAAAAAAATAGTCAAGTTCAAATCACACAGGAAGATACTGCTTATTTGGATTTATAAGGTTAGGACAGCCAAGGCACCAGATGAAATCATTTGAACTTCATTGAGAAAAAACTGTAAAAATTCATTTATCAAGAAAATATTTTTTAAAAACTTGACTTATCATCCAAATTGATTATTTCTCAGTCCTTTCCCCTAGTTAACAAACTTATGATGGTTTTACACTAAACATCTCTTCCAAAAATGCCAAGAGGTCTGTAGATATTTTTCTAAATTAAAATTAACAAGTTTTCCCAACAATCATCAAAACAACAAAACCAACAAAATTCAAGAACAGATAATTTTCCTTTGTACTCATCAATCAGAAACTGGGAAAATACAAACCTCCCATCCCGTTTTCGAGGTTTCTGTCTCTTCACTCTCTTACTATAACTTCCACGTGAGCACCTAACATCTCCTCACATTTGCCAAACTTAACAACCTCAGCCCACCACAAAACTTCAGCCAAAATTGTCTATCTTGAATCAAAAAACGCTGATAATTTCTAACCTAGTAGTCCAGAACGAAAGTTCACTCCACCTTTACATGGTTCTTTCAGATGAGGGTGGTAAGCTGGGTAAGGAGACCTTGACAAGTGAGAACTGTTGAATGCTGTTAGACAGAGAAAGAAAAAAGGAAACACATGCGCATGACAAACTTCACCCTTATTGGCTGTGAATGACTCTAAATAATGAGCACCTGTATATTTTCTTATAATAGGATTAAGAAATATGGATGGCCTAAGAATTACATTTTAAAAGTGCTTAACTCATGCAACTGAGATAGCTCTAAATGAAAACCAGGATAGTGCTCAACAAAACTAACAAATAATAATCTGAACTCATTAATACAAAGAATCAAACAAGGTTTGTTGCAGAAAACTGATGGCAGAAGTAATCAGATTGAGAGAGGTATATTCCCCTCACTAATAGATGTGAGACAAATTTGCTCATCTGTTAAAGCTGTGATCTACCCAACACATCCTCATCTATCTGCAATACGCGTGTGCTTAATGCCCCTAGAATTCCACAAAATTGCAAGAACGAATTGGGAAAATGTACTTTCAAGCTGGCCACAGGTTTTAGGCAGAGTTCTTCTCAGAACTCTAGGGTTATGTAGGTGAGTAGGTGTACACATAAGTACATATTCATTATGCAAAACCTATCAATAGCATGTGAAAAGTCAGCTACTGTTTCTATACTTTAGTTTCATTTTGACATTCACTGTGACAAAAAAATTGGATATTCTCTGGCCCTACCTTTTAAATTTTCCTTCTTATCACCTTTGCTCTTTGTTTCTGTTCCAAACTCTCCACTCTGGGAAATATTTTTTCTAACTCCTACTTGCCAGGAAAATAAGGAAAGTATTCTCCTTCCTGTCTCTCCCAAGCAAGTGCAAGGCAGTCTTCTCCTTTCACTCTTGCAGTTGAAGAGCTCTGTCAGCTTATTCATTTCTGGATCTCCAGTCCCATTCATTTCCACAGGCACGCTCCACTTCCCTTTTCCTAGCACACTCAACCATTCCTCACCTACCTCCCTTCTGGTATGTGACCAGGAGAGAGGCAAAGAGACAGGAGGTAAGAGAGGGGCAGAATTTGCTTTATCTTGCTCCCTTTATTCAGAGTTTTCCAGAGCTGGAATAGGTTTGGTCATATTCTTCCTTTTTCCTCAGATTATCCAGAATATTCTTCTCTGAGAAAGTAATTTTTCAAGACATCAGAACCTGTCATGGTTTATCAACAACTGCTTGGAATAGTAGTTAAACAATGAAAGAAAAGTAAATCAATGTGGTCAAAAATATTATTGAAGTGGCACATAATACTAAAGGGGCTCTTTCTTCTAAGAGAGAAAGCAAGATAAATATATGACAACATAAAAAATACTGAGCTTTGATCTTTTATTCCACCTTTTATGTTTTTTGAATGTAATAGGTGCCTGATGTTTTTGTAATAATGTAAAATCTTGAGAGCTGATTTTTTTTTTTCCTTTTTTAATTGTGTGCATGTACAAAGCCCAGAACAATGGAGCACTGATCCCTGGTGAAGAATCCAAGCCTCACTCTAATCCAAATTAACAGTCATAAAGATGACAAAAGAAATCCCTGCAGTGCTTAACTGGAGGACTGTGCAACCCTTCACATGAAAAGTTTCCAAAGTAATGTCTGGAAAGATTTCCCACAAGTGTTACCATATGGTGTTAACACTTCCTCATCTTAGAATTACCCCTTATTTCAATTGATCTTTCATACATACTGATTTTGTATATTGAAATATGACTTTAGCCAGGATAATTCACTATGGAATAGTTTTCATTCAACTAAGAAAAATGTCAGTACTAAACTTACAGCCCAGATTTGCCCCTGAAGCCTCAATGACAGTACCTATTAGTACTTCAATTACCTTCTTTACATCACCTGCCCTTCAACATATATAGATTGACACACTAATAAATAGGCAAAATACTACAAGATGTGATGTATACTATTTAACCCTGTGTAAGGGGTGTACTTTGTCCTTTCTGCATTTAGGGGAAAAATTACATCTTTTTCTTTGCATGTAATCAGTCTGAGCATGTTCACCAGTAAAGAAAGGAATTGCTTTGTGGTGAAAATACTATTAACTTATCTGACTGTTAATGTCATGATTGCAATGATGTAGGGCTTTTTTTCTGGGGACCATTGAGGAAAGGTCACTACTAAGAATAATTGAAGATGTGAGCAGTAATAATAGGACATGAAGAGAAGAGACACTGAAAGGCCATCACTGAGAAAGCTGCAGAACAGCATTTGCATTTGCCCAGGGCTCAGAAGGAAAGTGGCTCATACAGAAAGTGTGTGTTTTGGTGTGCCATTTTGTCATTTTTTCACAATAAATATTAAAAGAACTTGCATCGTCTCCTCTGAAATAATAGAATTCTCTTAGTGCTACATTTTCTAACTCTCTTTCTTTAGCAAGGTCACCACAGGCTCAAAGGTAAATGGGGAGCACAGATATAATGTGGCAAACAAGTAACTCCACTAATAGCTACTTACATTGAACATTAACATGTTCTTCATCTAAATTTAAAAAAAAAATAAACACATTATTGAAGAGTAAACAGAAGATAATTGTAAAACATTACAATTATTACCTCTTAGGATCAAGACTGAAATATTTTATTTACACACTTTAATTATGACAGGAGAGGTTAAATGTGATTTATGAATTACTAAAAGATATTTGCCATTTTGGTGCTCCATACTGGGGAAAAAATAGTGTCTCCACAACATAAAATGTATGAGCTGTTCCTTCAAAGTTATAGATTTTCAATTGGAGTGTTCGACACCTGCAGACAAAATATCATGAGATCCAGAGCAGGCCTTCAATAGCTGAGACTCAACACCTTTGGTCATTGGTTGCTAAAATTAAATTCCTTATTGGGCAGTAAACTGAAATCACCCAACAGTCCCTGAAATCACAACTGTGACTAACCAAAACTTTTTTTCACTTAGTAGAGAATTTGAAGGCTGAACACCATTGACTCTAAATTAATAATTCCTCTTCACTGTTTAAATGCATCGACAAGCAGCCTGACTTTTCTGCCAGCCCGTTCAATATCCTTCTCCACAATATCTATTGGCAGCAAAGCCTTCTAGTATTATTCAGAACCATAATATATGAAAAAAGCAACACTGAAGCCTACATACAGCAGAGTATGACATTACCAGAAATGCTTTCCTCAATATCACGGCAAGTATTTCAGTTCAGAGCCCTCATTTATTCTGTGAAAGAACTACTGTCATCATTGTATCCCTCAACCTCATTTTACCATCAGTAACTGACAGTCTATTCCAGTATACTTGTTTTACAAAATTGCAGTACAGGAATGAATTCTAAATCCTAATTGTAACATAATTCTAAATGTCTTCCACAGTGAGGGTTAAGACAAGTTGGGTCAAAGGAGTAATGAACTATGAGCTAGAGGAAACAGGGGCTCTGTTGGAGGTTGGAAAGTATCTCCTTCAGATAAAATACTCCAAAATACTTACATGGCAAATAATCTTATGTCCCAACCTCTGAAACTAATCAATCTCCAAGAGTCAGGCCCAGTGACAGCGTGGTTTTTTTTAAATGGTTCTTTAAAGTCATGCCTCATGTTTTGAGAAAACTCCCATTATTTACATAATCAAAGGAAAGAAAGGAGATGTATTTACCATTTTGCCCTAACAAGCACCAAAATTTTCTTTTCATTATTTGTCAGATGTTCTTAATGAGTATCTCCTTAGTGCTTAAAAATACATAACTGGAATCCACAGCAATTCTCATTCACTTATATTGCCTCTAAAAGGAAGCAATTACCCAGACTTTAGGGGTAATGTTCCTCTCCATCACTGTCTTGAGCAGACTTCAAAGACAGAAACTATTTCTTGAAGAGGATTTCTCTGGTATTATTAGCTTTTCTGTTTTACTTACAAAACAGAACAGTATCTTTTAGCCAATGATGGCTGTACCAAGATCTGCAGTATGACTAGTGCCTGTCACATAGGACTCTCTGTTTTTCTTCCTCAGACTTTTTAGAAATCCCTCTTTTCTGCTTCATCTCTATTTCATAGTTAATTTGAGCTCAGTAAATTATCTTGTTGACTTGTCAAAAACAACTTGCAAAGGAAAAAAGAATCATATAACTCTGAGAAGTCTGAGGTGAAGAGGATAGTTCACAGTTATTTATTGCAGTGAAGAAATTCTGATCCTGACAGCAGCACACATGGGTTTGGGAGCTACACTTAACAGATGAGCACCAAATAGAGAGCTGGGACCCAAACACTACTCTAAATCTGTCTATTTCTGTGTATCCATATTGAAGCCTGATAGATTCTGAAAACAGTAAAAATTGCTCTTATTGCTATTATTGGGAGGCTGTTTGGAAAAATAGCTTCATAGCTTTATTGTGCATTTCTGAATCACATTATTTAGAATGCTGAAATCACCTGCGTTCAGCTCATGGAAGAGACACTACTATATACACTTGGTAATTTCTTTAATAAAGAATTGAAACAGTCCAGAGCAATCCACATTAATTATTCATGTGCTGAAGAAATATAATGAAAGGTAATGAAGAAAGTCATAGTCTCTTGAAGTTCTTGAGGGAAAAAAGAATAATATTAGGTAAAATTCAATGGACTGTGACATCAAGATTTATCTACACAATTTACCCTGGGAATTTGAATTGCGAATGAAGCCACAGCATTCTCTAGTATGGGACAGAGTTATGAGAAACAGGTCACACAAGGATACTGGTAGCACATGGAAGTTAACAACACTTACTGACAATGCCCAAAACTTTTCCTTTTCCACAGGGGAAAAATGAAAGAATCATAAAAATGTTTATATACTAGACTTTTTTTTTTTTTTAAAGCTACCAAGAACTCATCTGCCCAAATCAATACAAATTGTCTCTTGACATACAGTCAATGTGTAGCACCTTGTGGCTTTCTCCAAGTCCTGTGGGGCTTGTGTAGAAGTGCCTACACCGGCATCACAATGACAAGGGGCAGAATAAGGACAAGACTTTGTTATGTTGATAAAGAATTAAACCCACCTGTATAGATTTGAACCTCTTTCCAGACAGATGTTTAAATTAATTCCAGAGTGAAATGATCCACTTCTACTTGTTTTTGTGAAATTACACCTCTTTGAAAGAACTGAGAGTGAATGGTCTTGATTTTGACCAGTAATTGTGCTCTAATTACTGACTCACCCTGTTGTATCCAAGACTGGCAGCAGAGCCAGCTGTCCCACAATACATTCTGCTGTTGTGTCTGTGAAATAGCTCTGCCTACCCTGTGGGACCAGTGAGACGGCTGTTTTTTTCCCTAGGCTAGTTGTTGAGAGTCAGCATGACACATATCAGAGAAGTAGTTAAGAAAAAGACGAATGATTAAAGCAATTTGGGGAGGAAGTCAAGAAAATTACAGATAATTCTGAAACATGACAAATATGATGCATGCTGAGTAGCACCAGAATTCGTATTCTGGTTCCTTCCTAAAAAAATTACACAAGAGACACATGATTTTTCTCTCTCTAGAAAAAAAAAAAAAAACAAAAACACCACACCCCAACATTAGAACACTAAATCTCTGAGATTCTAGATTTTTATCTCTTACACACCTTTAAACAAGGAGGAACTGCCCCTGAGAAAATTCATTTATTTAGGACAAAACCCCTGAAGCCTGGGTGCTGTTAGGAGTTTATTTAATTGTCACCATTAAGAGTAGCCAAAAGGCATTGCTATATTATAACCATATAGTCACCAGGTCTGATTAACTGAGCCTCCAACTCCTATTGATTTGATGGAATTGAAGTGTCTGAGCAACTGTGCGAATTAGGGGCCAAATGCCCACTTTAGTTTTGCTCAGGTTTTTTAACTTTGTTACTTGTCCTTTGTAATCTTTAATTCTTTATTACAGCCTCCTCTGTGCTCATTCCCTATCCAGTTTTGGACGTCCTTTGCTGCTAAGAGTTAGCAGGTAGAAGGCACAAAATGGAGAAGAGAATGAAATGGGGATTTTCACATCACTATTCTCCAACTTTGTCCCAGCTTCCTCCACTGCTCCACCAAGCTGCTCTGAGCTACAAAACTGACTCTGTCTTCTGAATCTAGTATCTGACTAACAATGAGAATTAGCCAGAGACTACAGAATGAAAAAAGAATGAGATGTATTAACTTCATAAATTCAGAAGAAAACACTGGAAAGACTACCATAGTTTTACAGAGGCAATAGTGAACACTTCACTATGCAATACCTGAAGAAGAAGAATGGACAAGAAAAGAGGAAATGGGAGAGAATAAGAGGATCTCAGAATGAAAGTGCAGGAGAATAACCTCCAAAGAAATGTCTGTAATACGTGATGTCCTAAAAGTGCTAAAAAGTCCAAAGTACAGAGATAAGCCAGTGGCAGATATAAGAACAGCCCTGCATTTTCCTGCTGGCATCTTACATTGATTTTACAGGGCACTGCCTTGGAATTCCAGAGTTTAGTAAACAGTGACTGTCTCATTTCTTAGAGGCATCCTGAAAACAGAAGTTGTTTTACAATAATCCCATTGATAGTTTTGCAAGTTGATTCCCAAATTTCATTAATTCAAGACTGGATTCTATTTTTTCCCTCAAAAAAGTGCTTCATGTTAATATTTAATAAAGTTCTAGACATGAGTCTTCAATCTACAGTTGACTTTAAGTTGACCAGCATTTGCATAATTCTGTGAGACATGATTTTCAGTGAAGTTTAGAATCTGTCTGGCACCTCATATGGGAGCCTTTTTAAGAATTCTTGTATTATTTTAATGAACCAGTATTATTCAAAAAATATTTTTTTTTTCCTTCAGGATTTGAACTTCAGCCAAAACATTAAAACATAATCTTCAAAAGTATACTTGGAGAATTTCTATGTGGTGAATATACTACAAATCTAATCTTGTGTTGTTTCTGAATTCAATGTTCTGCAGACAGCAATGAACAATCTGTACAATATTATGTACAATGTTATTATGAACAATGTTATGTACAATACAATGTTTATCAAAGAAATCTCAATTATAAGAATTTAAATTAAAAGCATACAGAAGAGCAACAAATAAATCACCCAAATGAAACAAAGCTCTATGATTTTTATCCTCTACTCTAAAAACTATACATCCTGCAGCAGAAGTACAGGGAAAAGAATACTAAAATTATGCCCAGATGAGTAAATGAAACATTTTTATACAGTGTAACCTCATTTGAAGTGTTCTTTCAAACCAACAGGAGACTGTGACAAGAGCGCCTGAAAGCTCTGAAATTATTCATTAATGATGTGTCAAAAAATGCAAAATATGATGTGTTATTACAAACTAGTCTGTACAAGGGAACAATACACAGCTATTTTTCTTTATTTAGGTTTTTTAAGAATAAAACTTAACTATTAAATTCACATCAAGCACTGGCCTTTTTGAAAAGGTGGTTTCAGTTTCCTACAGACAGCTGGAGAGCATCGGGTCAAGGACCAGAACAACAACTACTGTATCTACAGTTCTTTTATTTTTGTATAATTTCCTGGAATATTTTTACAGAGAGGCACATGCAGGAAAAAAATGGTGTTATTGGAATATGGGCTGTATTGTTATTCTGCTGTTGAAAAATGTGTACTGGCAGACTCTTGGCCAAACCTTGGTTCAGTATAGACTCGGGATTTTTACAGGTAACAGGTTTTGTTTATCAATTCAACTTCCCTTTAGCTGTTAATGTAATGTCAGGGAAAAAAAAATTAAAAAAAAAAAATTGTGCCACCTCCTGTGTAATTGCCATAAACAGCTTTAGCAATTTTACATAACTAAAACCATGAAGTTAATGTGTGTTGGTTCAGTGAAAAAACAGTCCACAGAGAGGCCCAAGTCTATTACATCAGAGTAATCCAGCTATTCCTCTTCCTAATTTAAACAAAGCAAGAGAACAGGGAGTGATGGAACGGGAGAGAGCTGCTCATGGCTGACAGTGTGTGGACATATCTGCATCCTCCTTACCTCCCAGAAAATCCTCGCTTTCCTTATATGCAGCAGTTCTGTCCACTGGCATCTGTTTATGTAGTAACATACAATTTATGTAATTATGGGTTAAAGGTGGAACACATATAAAGGTAATTAGTGCTCATTTATTCTTTATTTCACAAGAAATATGGAAGTATCTGCATGCTTTTAAATGCCAGCTGGGTATTGGAGCCTTTTATCAATCCAGAACTCCTGAGCCTTTCCCTGCACTGTTGAAAAAAACCTTTAACAGCACTGTAACTTTGCTCTAATCTGTTCTGGGATCTCCCACCACACCCCATGGCCTGCTCAACCTCCTGGACTGTACAGTTTACCAATAAGGACCTTCCTTATAGACAGGACAGTGAGTTTAGGCCACGGATTATCACAAAACCACAGAATCACAAAATTAACTGGATTGGAAAACACCTTTGAGATCATCAAGTCCAATCTATTACCTACCCCCACCTCACCAACCAAACCATGGCACTCATTGCCATATCCAGTCTTTTTTTAAACACTTCCATGGACAGTGACTCCACCATCAACCTGAGCAGCCCATTCCAATGGCAAAATCCCACCAACCATTACCTTTCCAGATGTCTGAACACCTTTATCGTTACTACTAATGGTCTAGTGTAGAACTACAGGATGATAACAGCCAACCTCAGGAAAGACTACCTAGCCTTTTTTCCTCTTGCAACCCACAGAGCTCACATCAAAACATTTGCATTCCCAGATGGATAACTGATTCTTTTCCCTGAAGAAGTTAAAAAAAATAAAAAGGCAACTGAAACATGTCAGAAGGAAAAACTTACTAGTTCATTACTTCACAGAAGCTTTTTTTAATATAAGTTTTACTAAAATATCCTAAGAGATTTAGTGTGACTCACAAATGCCTAAAAATATGGAAGCTATTTTCCTCCTGCGTTCCTTCTCCTTTATGATGAAGGGAAGTTATAAGTACTTTGCTTTTGTTTCTTGTTATTTTCTACTTGGTTTCTGCCTTCCCTTTTTGGTGAGAACAATACTGTACATTATGTTTTCGCTTGCAAAGCTCCTGAGTGAGCCCCGCCCGCACCAGCGGGAGGCAGGGCAGACACAAAAGCACGAACCACGCAGCTGCAATTACAGATCAAAGATGATGATTGCTGATCTTGCTAAGTGCTACACCTTACTTCTCCTACTCTCAGTCGGTGCCATGCCCTCTGCAAAACAGTATCAATGTTTGTCTTTGAAAACTACAGGTCTATATCTCTCTGTTATAGCTGTAGGAATACACATGTATTACTATGTTTGTATGACACATTTATTAAATACATATTCTTATTCATTATATTTGTTGTTATTATTATGATAAAATAGGGTTGAAAATTGTTGCCAAAACATTGACATCTAGTGCCTTCTGAGATACCACAGACTAAGACACTGTGACAGCAATGAGAGAGATGGTACAGGACTAGTGGGAAATTCAGTCTTTACTAGAGTGTCAGGGACATAAACCAGAATATCCACAGCACTTGGAGCAGCACAAGGTGCCCTGTGTTAGGCAGCTGAATCCGGGCTTCTTTTCTAAAATAATTTAAATGAGCCATCCCATAAAATTCCTATTTTTGTCAACTGGTCCTGCAGGTTTCTTTGTAGGCATCTTAAATGTCATCTGCATAAGTACTAGGGCTACCTGAGCTGAGAATATTCTACTGACTTCTTTGAGATGTCCAAAAACGAAAGTTTGCCTCTTCAAAACTGGTAATTTTGTCAAGATTCCATCATTTGAATACCTTTGAAAAATACAGATTGAGAGGATACAAGGACTCAAGAGGAAGGAAGATCTAAAAGGAGGCACTGTACATTGCATTTAACTACTTCATGAGGTTTCATGGTTTGCTGGATATCTCTACTTGATACCAGTTCTGCTGGCACTGTAACCTTGGCTTGCCTGCTCCTCTGTGCCTCATTTTTCAGTGTTGCAAGTGGTCATATTTCCAGAATATGGAGTGAAACAGTCACCAAGGGAATATCTTGTTCCTGATATAGGCACTGAAAAGCCTTCACTAATTTTTGAAATAAGAAGTTTGGATCATAAATATTCCGGACAGGAACAGGAGTTAAAACAAACTGGAAAAATGCTCTTGCTGAATTACAGAAGAGATACTTTCCTCAACTAAATTAAGAATATAAAAAAAATCTTTCTTTCTACTTCAAAATGATAGATGCTTTCCCTTCCCTACACTTTATTCTAGTCACACAGAATGCCTTCTGCTACTTATAAGCAAGTCTGTGAATCACAAATAACTCCAGGCTGAAAAGCACACAATTTAGCCTGGAAGTATGATGGTAGAGATGGGGGCCTAAGACAAGAGAGAGAAGCCTCACCTTGGTTTTTAAAGGAGAAGGTAGAAAACACCTAAATAACTTTGCATTGTATTCTTAGGATCCATTCCTTAAAATACTTGAAATTATCTAAATATTGTTTAATATTTTCCCAGAAAGGACTCTAAAATGTGAGATTTTCCACGGAGACCTAAGGCCCAGAGATGCAGTCACCGTGCCAGGTCACTGGCACATAGCGAAAGACAAGTTTGTGTGATGAAAACAAATCTAATGTGTTTATTTTTAAACACAAGCACTTCATAATAAATATTCAGCAAGGCAGCTGCAGCCTAAAATTCATCCAGGACTCGGCCAGGAATGGCTTCAAATAATCATTGCATACATGAAAAAATCCAGAACATTCCTCAGAGGTCTGCCTCTAGATTATGCATTTGGGATTATATTTGTGTGTGCTTTCTATAGCTAAACAGTACTTAAAAACAGTTTAGAAAAATAAAAAACAATGCCTCTGGAAACACTAAGATTTTTGATCCCAGAAACATTCATCTACCACTTGAAAATATCCATCTGTGGAAGTAAGGTAATGATTTAGAGACCTTATCTTGGGGTTTTTTCTACTTTCAACTCAATGGGAAGATAGAATCTTATTCTCTACTTCTACAGTCAGAATTAAAATGATTTTATTTATTTACTGTAATTTGGTTTACCCTACCTGTACTGGCCACATTAAGAGCAGTAGGATAAAAGAAATCAACATTTTAATCTTCTTGGCATTACTATTTAATCACTGTAAAATTATGGGGTAATAAACCAGTCTGTGGAGAAGACTATCATCAAGCACACATATATACACACAAAACAAAAAGTAATTGAATCCCAAAGTTCAAGCAAGACAGCACCCACCACCTCCAAACCAGGATGGATCATAATTGCATATGATAAGGCATTGATGTTCAGTATTTCTCCCAACTGTAATGTTGCTTTAGCTGTACACATAGTAATGAAATCTAACCACCTTAAAATTAATGGCAAACTCCCATTTGTTACAACTGGCACCAAAAATGCTATTTTTCAGGTTTATAATGGTGATCAGAATATAAAATTTCTTTGCTGGCTACACTGAATAGATATGGTAGCGTAAAAATTAGCATATATTTAGACCATCGTCTATGCTGGTAGTAATAAGGCCTAAAAAATGACAAGATCTCATTCATACAAAATTTCCAGACATTTTTCTTTTCAAAAAAGAACTTGAGTGTCACTTATTGAATGATACATTCTGCACAGAACAATACAAAGCTCTAATAACATCCAACATAGAAAGTAGTCATGAAACTGGAGGTTCTAGTGATGCAAAACTTAGTCCAGAAGGTTAATTTTCAGTTTGATAAGTAAGAGATTCATTCTCTATTTCTGTGCCCCACTGCATCTGAATCCCTGAATGATCCCTACAGAAAAAGTGTGAAGGAGCAAAACTGTAAGGCTATTTCAAGTTTATTTTAAGTCCTGTAGGAGTTTGACAGTATTTCATTTTTCAACATATGCTAAAACACCGTGGGATGACTTTTAGCTTCTGCAGCCTCATGCAGATAAATATGGCTACGTAGGATCTGGATGTCTCATGCAGTCAGAGAGATGTCAGCACAGCATCAGCAGGTTCCTCTCTTCAGGGAGGTCCTCTCAGAGATTAACAACACAGGAGCCCTCCATAGCCCATCATGGCAGCTGGAATCCAAGCACAAAGAAACAGAGACCACATCCAAGCTCGTCTGCCCTGTTCACTAAGAAAGGCTACCCAGGATCTGAATTGTACTTTACTACAGCAGGCTGGTTCATTTGGGGCCAATACCTCAAACACTGGTGGATGAGTAATTTATGATGAGTAACTGAAGAGGTTTCATTTTTAACAGAAATTATTCAAAGTCAGAAGAAATAATGAGAAAGAAAAAAAAAAATTCCTGTTATGTGACCCAGTTCAAGTTTTATTGTGTATATGCTATTCCTGAACTTTTTGGTCCCATTTTGTTTCTTGTTCTTCTACTCTGTTGGAAGCAGTGCTGTCAACCATTTCCAGCTGAGACCTTTTCAATTTCTGTACTCCGAGGGCTTTTTTATGTCTCCTCAGTTCAGCAGAAGGAAACACTGGCAACAGAAGACAGAATGTTTCTCTTTTCCTTTTATGACTGTTGCCATTTGGTCAGCCGAGGTGGCACCGATAGCACAATAAAATCACCAGCATGAAACTTAATGGGTCCCACAATTGAATGCAAATTTTAAGAACGTCAGGCTGGCCATTTGCATCGGGGGAACTCTTGCTGGACCTGGATTCCGGCTCTGAAAGTGGCCATCAGCAGATGTTCAGGGAGAGAGCATCAGAAAACTGTTCCAGCGAGAGGCAAGACACTGTTTAGAAACCTAGAGTTAGAGGAGTTAGAGGAGTTAGAGGCTGTGTCTGGACTGTGATGTCTGAAAAGTATCAATTCCTCTCCAGGGCTCATTTATTCCTTTGGTTTCCATGAGACTCTTCAGAGCCCTAGTGACAGGCAGGTAAATAAATATTATCTGCTTTTAACAGGCAGAAGAAAATGCGTTATATAATGTGTGCCAGATGTTGTGAAAACTAAGCAATTAACAGTCCTAGCAGTGGTCTATGTGCCACTTGTTATTTTGCCTTAAAGATCTTACAGCCTAGACAGATGGCATAAAATACTCCAGCAGAACAGAAAAGTGTCTAGCCTGACACTTGGAGAAGTTTTGGGTTTGGATTGTTTGGGGTTTTTTTAATACAGGAGTAGGTAACTGCTTTTTTCTTCCTCTATTTTAATGCATTAGGCCTTCTGGTCCCTAGTATCTGATAGAACACTATTAGACCAAAATGCTTCCCTGTTTTTCTCTTACTTTCTCAGTACATTCCATTTCCAACATACAATAGTTAGATATTTTCTTAAGCCATCAGCAAGAGATGAACTACTTTACAGGCCAGAAAGCATTGCCATCTTCTTTACAGTCCAATTAGTTCATCAGTAAAATGAATATTTTCTTATTCTTCAGTCATAAGTAAGTTCTAAGGTATAAAACAGTGAAATACCAGAATTTAGGCTGGGCTGGAAATCAGGTTTCAGTGTATTTAATCTTTCCACCTTTGAACAGCAATTTTTACTTTCAGTTAATTCAAAAACAGGTTTCTGGGATCTGAATGTCAGGGAGATTTAGGTAGAGTAGGGGCATTTTTTTTACTCAAATCAGGATAGTTATGCACACATGTCCAGATTATATGGAACCAACAGCATTTTTCATGATAATGACATTTTCTTCCTTTATGCGCAAACAATAGTTTCAACTTGTGTTTTAAAAAAAAAAAAAGTACAGAAGAATTTTATTATTTAATGTGCCTAAGCAGGAATATGTAACCAAAGGAAACCACAAAGTTTTACTGCTCTTTGAATTACAGTAAAATTTCTGACTTTCCCTTTCCAGTAGGCAAATACCAGAACATATACATCTACTTCAAAAATTTGAAAGGACTTGCCACACTTTTCCCAAGCATATGAATCTTCTTGGGAGAACAAAATTTGCAGTTCAAGCTTAAAAGATGAAACTTTTGGAAGGTGTTAGCATCTGATAAAATATACTCCCCCCACAACCTGTGTCACCTGCTCTCCTATAAAAGTGCTCAGTTTTCTTCTGCACTGCTTTATAGCTCTATTTATATATATTGTTTTGTATCAGTAGAATTTTTCCAATACACCTGAGCATGTAATGTTTATAATTGTGCACTAGAGGTCTATCACTTTTTGGAAAAACGATTTATTCTACCAAAGAGCACAATGCACCTGACTGGAGCAGTACTGAGGAAAAATGCCAAGGGGTATGAGAGGTGCTGCAGTTGCTTGCATTCAGCTTTTCACATGACAATTAATGATAATCATAACTGTAAACTTCATCTGAATAATAATTACAAATTAGTCATGAATGAAGAAAAAAATAAATAAGTATCCAAATGTGTATTTCTAGCTAAAATGACTGGTGTCTTCATTACACTTATGTTTGCAAGATAGATTTCAGAATTTCAAATGTAACCAAATTTATTATATTTGGTTAAACAAGCAAGCAAGTCTCCCACCTTGGAAAAGGAAAAAAAGTTATTCATAATGTGCTTTTCAAAACATTTACAACAGCCTCCCTCAGCAGGAGCCTCTCACCCGTGGCACGAAAATAACAGTAGGTAATATTTACACTGATTAATGTTTGTGCCTTCCCCCTTCCACTCACAAGAAATTTCCATTCTGCAGAAGAGGACTTTAAGAAAGTGATACATCAGTTCCTTCATTTTGTGAGCATTAGTGGTCATTTTGTCACCTGATAAGGATTACGTTTGAGAACACTGGAAAAAAGACATCACATTTTATCATCAGCAAACACAGCCTGCTTGAACTCCACCTATTTTTAGCCACTTGTGCTATTAATCAGCAGCATGGATCCCCACCAGGATAACAAGAGCAAGCTCCTGACACTCGCCAAACAAGAAATGGAACAGAAAGCACAGCGTGAGCAAACTGAAGGTGACAGCCATAATACAGGAAACAAAACAGGCGTGAGAGAACCTTGCTTTACAGAATGGATAGAACACAAACGTGGCATGTTTACCTTCCCTGTAATAACTGTGTACAAGTGATCAGAAGCCAAAGTAGAGAAGCTTGTACTAAAGTAAAAATTAGCCGATCAAAAAAGAAAAAGGAGCCTGGAGGAGTGCTGAATTAAAGACTATTTTTCAGTGCTTCGGGAGAAAGGATAAGCACTCAGAAGTTTGAAACCAAGAATCAAACTGTCAATGTGTAAGAAGTACACTACTTGAATGAAACAAAGCCACGTGCCAAGAATACAGAGACAAAACACTGACGATGATAAATAATACCCATACTTTGAGTACAAGTCACAAGGAGTTTTACCATAGGTTTCTGTCTTTAAGCTGAATTTGAACTGTACATTGCCCATGTATGAAAGGAGACTTTTGAAAGGCAAAATTCTAGTATAGACTTTTGTGTAAACAAAATGTTTAATGCTCATCTTGATTTAATTAATCTGTGTAGTTTTCTAGTGTGAAAGAAGTTAGAGACCATAGATTCAACTACTTTTTCATGTCAAGAGGAAAAATTACTATATAAATAAATAAAGAGATAAGTTCTCTGCTCTGCTAGAGAAAGAAATGTTTAATGAATCCAAGGCTATTTAAAATATTTACACCCTAAGTAAACCTTCACCAGTCACTCTAGTAAGTTCTTAAATTGCCAGGTGGCAACTCATCTGCACACAACTTTTCCTCTAGAAAAAAAGGATGCAAAAGGCATGTTTGCCATATGTCATTTAACATCACCATCTGAATTTGCTAGGAATGCCTTTATGGGTTCTTTGATCTAGATTATGTACTGGAATCCAAACAAATCACTCCAAATTGTGCCCTTCATTAGTGTGTAGGTGTACTGCTCCCAAATCCCAGACTGGGCAATAAAACCTCCATTTGATTACAGCACTTTTTATCCATGAAAAGGAGGGTCAACATGTCATTTGAAAGAGGTAATAGGACATCCAAGGCTTTGAGGAGCCTTCGGAGTCTTCAACTACTATATCCGTAAACTGAATTTCCTGTTCCCAGACTTCACAGTAAAAAGAGGGGAGAAAAATATTCAAAATACTTAAATTACCACGGGAGGTTAACTCCCAAAACAGCAGAGTACAAGTGAAACAGAGAGTGTATAGACTGAATACATTATAGATAGCCTGGTTGCCTCAGGGAAGAAAGCAAGCCTCTGAGTTATCATGGCACAATTAAAAACAACCAGAACAATCACCTACAACTCCTAAGCTTGTATTTCTTGGACAGTAACAGGGGACTGTACACAAATGTCTTCTCAACGACTACTTTCAGAAGAGAAAGCATCTACATTTTGTATAACTGTACAAGTCAGCAGTAAGGACAATTTTTTTCAATAATAAAAACCTCAGGAACAACAGCTCAGTTTGCACTGACTCTTCTACAAAAGAAGAGTAATGAAGACATTAACAATAAAAGTGCTGTCTCCTAGTCAGCTGCCACGACTCTGTAACCACCAGGCTTCAGGCCAGGGCAGCTTTGAGACAGTGTCTATTGTTCTGACAAATAATCTCCTCTGCTCTATTAACAAGGAAAATGCACCCAGGCCCATCCCATTGGGCTACTCTGAAGCACAGGAAAGGATAGTCTCAGACATTCGTGGTTACAGGGACAAACAGCAGGACCTGAAATGTTGCTCCTTCTCAGAATGAATCCAAAGAACCACCAGAGGCCCTACAGAGCCCACAGGTCTCAGCCCTCAGCATTATGTTACTGCACACCAACCTGGGACAGCTGGAGAGGGAAATTGCACTGAATTCATCAGCAGTGCAGGTCACTGCAACTGCTTCAGTTCAGACAGGAATGGCCTGTTCTCCTACTGTTCTCACAGCCTGGCTGAAGTCAGCACTTGACTCAAGACCAGATGGCTACTCCCAAAGCCAAAAAAGACGAAGGAAGTCTTTTGAAGAATGTATCATTTTTTCCTTTAAAGTAATACGTAGAATCTCCAATACAGAGAAGAATACAGTAACAGAAAGGCCCTTCCCAGCATATCTCAGAGAATATATATATACATATTAATTATACACCAGCATTTCTGTAAATTTAATTTCCAGGTATTCATTAAATGAAACTTCTGAAAGCTAGAGTGGTAGATGTGACCATGTAACCTTAAATAAAACCTTACTCACTGAAGAGAGATAGAGACCATTTTCCCAGAGATCTCTCTCAGAGTACATAATTAAAGAACTATCACAGTGTACGTGTGCAAAGGGAGCAATTTAAAAATAGGAGTTTTCCATCTTAAAGTGCCAAATGCTGCAGCTGAAGACCTGCTACATATAAGAACTGTGCCCCAAAGAACTAATGTCCTGGCCTATGTTTGAGGGGTGTTTGCAGTAGGTTGAAGAGGTGATCCTTCCTCTCTACTCAACACCTGTAAGACCACACTTGGAGTACTGGGTCCAGTGCTGTGCTCCTCAGCACACGAACATATAGGACTCACTTTTTACTGGATGGCAGCACTGCCACAGATTGCCCAGAGGGTTTGTGACATCTCCTCTGTAAGAGGTACTCAAATGCCAACTGGACATAGTCCTGTGCTCAAGGCAGCCCTGCTTGGGCTGGTGGCTTGGACATGAGGACCTCCAGAGCTCCCCGCCAACCTCAGCCATACTGCGATCCTGGGGAAAAAGCTGACTCACCAGTTTAACTTAAAGAAAATCACACTACTTAGGAATGCCCACACAGATGGGGGTGTGTAACAAATGTGGCACAACAAATCCTCTTTAAATTCACACTTTTAATAATTCAGGTTATCTTGTTTACATAAGCTCATGCAGAAAAACCTTAAGCAGCAATATTTTTGTATTTAGGGGATGAGTTTTCTTTACTCATTTGTTTTGAAGGGAAAGAAACCTTATTATCTCCAACTGTAGCAGATCCTGTGTATCAGCAGCTGAAGAGGCCCTTACCACCACCTATGGGGCTATACCCTTTATTAAGAGCAGTAGAAGATTGGGACCCTGGGACTGCATCAAGCTGACCTTGAGCTGGAATTAATTTCCAGTAGTCCATTCTTTCCCCTCATAGTACTTTAGCAGATTTTAGTCTTTCTTTCTGCAAGGACTGTTACATCTGCAAAGCTCATGTGCAGTTACACTTGGGTGATTCATTGTGTTACTCTATTTTGGACATAAAAGTGCAAACACTTTCAGAAAAAACAAACAAACAAACAACATTTTACTTCTATCTAAAAGTTTAACTAGATTTCTAACTACATCAGTATAATTATTCAAAAAATTGGGTAGCTGAGCAGTTTTGTACTTTCATTATAAAAATATCAAATAGCACAAGATTGTGTGCATTTTTTAAAAATATTTTCTTCCTGAAGTTAAAAACTACATCTAAGAATTCAAGTTAAAGCAAAATGAAAGGCATGTGCCAGGTAGTGCAAGAGATATCAGCAGAGACATTAATCAGATAAATGTTGCAACAAGAATAAACAAATATCACTGTATCACTTTATTTGCTACACTATTTTATTTAAAATGGGTATACATGTCAATAAAAGACCTTCATTACTTAAAAATGGAAACATAAGTTTCCAGCTGAAAGCATTCCTTCAGCTTTTCCTTGTATCAGTTAGTACAAATTTTCCTAACTCATTTTCAATAATGAGAAGGCAAATGCACATAACTAAAAGCATTTTGCTGTTTCAGTTTTAAGACTGCTCAAGGAGAAGGGACATCACACTTAGGGGGATTCCAAGTTGTCAGCAGTGCCTTATTTTTCACAGCTAGTTCTTTGCCAAGCCATTTAAAAGCAAGCTTGCTATTTTGCACATCACTAACACCCACCCATCCTTCACATTTCCCTCCACTAGTGCCCTTTTGTATTATACATCAAAGCACAGACCTCTTAAATACCATGTTGGAAAAAAAGAAGAGACACACTAATGTTACTTACGTTCCATCACACTGTTACTCCTTGCTTTTACTTGTCATTCTATTTTAATACCCTACTGATGTGACACATTGGGACATGGATATACTACAGATGCAGCAAAATTCATGGGAATATATGGCTCCACTTTCAATACAAAAATGTTTTTAGAAGATATCCCAGTTCATTAACTCAGTGTTTCTCATGAGAAGGCTGTTTTAACACTGGTTGTCTTGGCTTTCTCATGCCATTTTCCTGCTCTGAAGACAAGGAGTGTTTTCTTAAAGCCCCTGAGCTATGGGAACTGGGCTGAAGTAACACATGCTGGATTGTTTCCTCCATTCTGCCTTTGAGTATCCTGAGCTGGAAGGGACCCATAAGGATCATCAAAGTCCATCTCCCGACCCTGCACAGGACAGCCCCAAAAATCCCACTGTGCGCCTGAGACCATTGTCCAAATAGTTGAAAACAGCCTTCTAGGTGTGAGGAACCAGAACAACCTAACCAGGATACAGGATTAACGAGAGACAAAAGGACAGAGGACAAAATAAAAATAATTGTAGTCGTTTTAGACAATAATAATATGCAATTAAGGCTTTTAAAAACAGTTACACACTGTTGGCAGAAAATATAACTGATGGAAACTGCGTCTAGATCTGATGACCTCTTGAACTCCTGACAGCTGACAAATTAACTGGGTCATTTGCAAACCATTATCAGCTCCAGCTACTTCCATTTTCTAAGAAAAAATACCTGCCATGGATCAAATCTACGACACTACAATATAGGAGTTCCTTGATGATGAATAGCCTTGAGATTAGACTGTGACTCTGGAAGAAGAGGACATAATTATCTCCAGAATAATGAGAAGACAAGAAAAGAAACTCTGGAGAATGGCAATTCCATGAGCACTTAATGTCGGTATATAGTGGCATGGTCACTGCCCTAACTATTCATTCCTGCCTCTTTCACCTCTGGCTAGTTCTAGCTGGGATTAGTGCTCTCAGCCTGCCGAGGAGAGAGCAGGACGAGGACAGCACAGCAGGAGGGATGACTGCCAGCTCCGGAGAAGGCAGATGCTCCAGACAGCTTGTTTGGCCTCAGGGGAACTTTGTGTTAGCTTAAAATGCTCATGAAACTACACTGTTAATACTGATACGGTTGCCAGAACTGAAAAGTACTCTTTTGTTCTGTAATCCATTTCCTATAAAACCTTGGAATTCTGCAGGAGGAGTATTCAGAAATACTATTCCAAGTGGTTGACTACAGGTTGCAGCCAAACTTCAACTGAAGCCCAACTCAGCACTTCTATTCCTTCCAAATTGCTATCTCTGCTGAAAGCCCTGTGCCTTCCTACTTCTTGCCATAGGCTGATCTTGGTTCCCATGGAAAAAGTGCTTATTCCAGAGCAGCTCATGTGCTTAAATATTGCTATCAAGTAATACTGAATGAATGGTCATTTTCATATCAAGGTGATTCCTTGCTGTGGATATATTTGTCTAATTTAGCTGCCATAGTAACTCTTTCAAGACAGTGACAATCCAAAAGGATGATGATACAATCTAATCCCAAGAATTCTCATTACTCTGTGTAGCTTTGTCAAGTTTGCTACTACATATAAACTATGTAGGGTTTTACATTAAAGCAAACATATTTATACTCTGTAAAGCAATATGAATTTTGCTGTTTCAAATGACTGAGGACAAATCCAGCTTCCAGTTTCTTAAGAAGTTTGCCTGTAACTCCCTGCACACTCCCTGGTCAAAAACAACCTGGTCGAGAGTTTCAAAATTGAAGTTTCTGAGAGATAAAAGTCTTATCAGTTACACTAGCTTACACTACACAGGCAAAAATCACAGTTATCCAAGGTGGATTAAGTTGAATCAGGACATTGAAGAGAGAGTGGGAGCTGTTCAGCCTGGAGAAGAAAAGGCTCTGGGGAGACCTTACAGCACCTTCCAAAACATAAAGGGGGGCCTGCAAGAGAGTTGGAGAGGAACTTTTACAGGGACATGTAGTGAGAGGACAAGGGGGAATGTCTTCAAATGTCTTATAGAGTGCAGGTTTAGATTAGACACTAGGAATAAATTCTTGACTATGAGGGTGGTGAGACACAGGATTAGGTTCCTCAGAGAAGCTGTGGGTGCTCCATCCTTGGCAGTGTTAAAGGCCAGCTTGGGTGGGCCTTTGAGCAACATGGGCTAGTGGAAGGTGTCCCTGCCCACTGCATGGGGGTGGAATGAGATATTCTTTAAGGTCCCTTCCAACCCAAATCATTCCATGATTCTAAGATTCATGATAACTAGTGCAGCCAACCCATCAGATTTTATTACTAACAACAAAATAAGACATGACATAACCTAAAGCAATATAAGTTTCTAACAATAAGCTTTCACTGCCCAAGATTAGGGAAGAAATATGTAAAACATGATTTAGAATAGAAAAAAATGAATCCTTAGAAACCATCTCATATTTTTTCCAGTTTTTGCAATACTGACGCAACACAATTTGCAATCCTCTTTAAATTTTAAGATGTTACCTCATTTCTACTTTTGCATTTACCTGACTAAAATTTCTAAATTCTTGATCTGTCTCTATCCCATTTCTGTTTGGAAACCATGATGAAAAATTATTTCATGGAAAACTAGGTAAAAGTTTAAAGAACATATTTGAATGGCATACTAAAATGTGAAGACTAAAAGATGTATGAGCGGCGGGAAGAGTAACTGGACATTGGATAACTACAGCAACATAAAAAGAATTCAAGATTAAAGGAACAAGTATTGAAGGAAACAGAATGACAGAATGAATTATAGCCTATGCCTCAATTTCAACTAAAATGCTAAATTCAATTTTAAAATGGTCACATAGTTTCTGTCAAAATTAAACATTATTCCAAATCTAGAAACCTAAGTAAACAAGTTAGAGTGGCAGCATTAGCACATTTATACACCTCAAAAATTCCAGTGTGCAGACAGAAGAAATTGTTTTTTGTCCACTCTGATTTATCTCAGTGGTGAGTCCAGAGCAGTTTGATTTAAAAGCCATTCAGTAACCAAATGTGACATTCACAAAACTGCAAGATGAATGATAACTGCTCCCTGCAAGAGGTCAGTGGTTTAACTCATCTCTGTATTTCCATTAAATTCAACAACTAAATATCACACATCCAGAGGACAAATTTAAAGGAAAGAGAAACATGTCACCTGATTTGTGATACAGCTGAACAGAAGACAGAGATGTCTCATAGCAGTGGATTCTGAGAGATATTAAATAGAACTGTGTCATAATATCTTTAGTAAGTGATAATATAAGACCCAGAAAATATGTACAAAGAATGAGGAATACATTTTTCTCCTGGGATGCTTGTAAATATTTAAAGTTAGGGAGAAGACAAAGTAATTTATTGGTGAATGTCAGAGGAACAGAGGGGGAATTTTTCTCACCAGTAAATCACGGCTCTTTCTGCCAAAAAGGAATCAGTTACTCCAACTACAGCTCAGCTGCTCTTACGTGTCACCGTGATGTATCTCCACTTTGGAAAAAAGTTTCTAAGTACAAAATTTATACTACTTTATAATTCATACAGTCTATTCCTTAATCTCTACTGCAGTTACTATTGTAGCTCAGTGGAAACAAGTATAATTGGCCAAACTCAATCACAGCATCCTTAATGCAGAATGCAAATCAAAGCAGTTGCTCAGGCCCTGGGATGATGAAAGGCAACAATGTAAAGCAGAAAACTGAATCCTTTGGGATGGGACAGGTAAGGAGAACAAGAGAGCATCTGGTATCCTGCCATAGCAATGTTCTCTGGGGTGACTGAACTTTCATCCAGAGCTGAAAATGAGAGGTAAAAAAATCCCAGATGACCTCACTTCAGAAGGAACTGGTATATATCATCATAGCTAAAAACTCTACTTTCAAAGCTGGCAGCTCTGCCGCAGGCTATATGAAAAAATTAGATGCTTAAAACAAACAAACAAACAAAAAAAAAAAAAATATTCTGACAACTCAATCAAAATGAAAGTATTTACATTTTTGTCTAAAACTTTTCTAGATTTTGAGTTTTTTTAGAATAAACATAAAATTATAATTGAGTTTCAATTAATATTATTGAAAATTTATTATTCATAATGATAAGGAAAAGTAGAATCTCCAAATCAAAATATAACTTTCATGCTGACAGCATTTCTTTACACTTAAAAAGCCATCTTTTCTATGATCAAACTTGTGTATTCCCATTCACTTCCATTCAAAAGCCTCACAGGTTATATGGGCTTTTTTAACCTCTCCCATTTTGTCTGTGTCAGGCTTTTCCAATCTATGGCAATTAATATAATTCCACTCGAATTGCACACACTTACTGTTTCCTGCTTTTTCCGATTATCAGCAAATTTGCAGATTGAGAGCCACAATGAGTTTAGGCAAGAGCACTGTCTCATTAATTTCTAATTTAATTTTTCACACTATATCCCATTCATCACATTTTAGTTAGCATTTGTATCTATGTGTAATCTCATGAGCAATTGCTCTTCTGTTATTGCTCTAATGAAGTAATTAAACAAAAGGAAAAACACCCCAAAAACCCCATAGAGTAACATGGTCAATTTGTATAAATGGCTTTAAAAAGTCCTCTTCCTTGCATTGAAATGAGTTGAAATTTTCCACTCATCTTGATTCCTATAAAATTGGATTTGGGTAGAACTGCCCTTCAAACCCAGGCAGTTAATCAATAGCCTCTGTCTCTCAGCACTATTTATTTTAGAGCTGATTTACTTTAACATTATAAACAAGATAGTAAAGAAGGTTTAATGCAGGAGTTTTTATGGGAACTACATCTGTTTCCAATTGATTTAGAAAATCTTTGCTACACTTAATTTTTTTCTGCCAAGAAAAGGTAAAATTATATAATATTTCTCAATTTTAATAAAGTCCAAAAGGTAAAAATACCATTACTGTGAAAAAACCTGCTTTTTTTTTTTTTTTTTTTACTTCCTATGAAATGTATTTGACATTAGGGTAAACTAAGAGTAGATTAACTAAATGTAGAATGTAAGTGCTGTTATCCAACTTGGAGGTTAGATGAACTTAGTGACATGATTTAGATGATGGATTGGTGTTGGATAGGTTGTTAAGTTAGGTAAAAGGTTGGACTTGAGGATCTCCATGGTCTTTTCTAACCTTGTTAATTCTGTGTGTAACTCTGTGTGAAGCAGGAATTTATTTCTCTTTCTAGATATTATGACCAAGGAATAAAATCTTAGACTTATACTACTGATGCCTTAAGGGGTATGTTTAATATTTTGGGGAATTCACTTTAGCTAGGTAGCTGGATAACTGGAATATTGAGGGCCAGAAAAGCCTGTGTTCCTGTGTGTTTGCATTTTTGTGTATAGATAAGTGGGGTAGTAAGTCAAAACATATAGTTAGGGTTCCAGGCCTACTAGAGGCTGAACTGGGGTGGAGATAGGTAAGGGACCATCCTGTTGGGTGTTTTGGGGACATAGTAGTAAGATGGACTTAGTTGGATAGTATTGGAGGAGGGTACTTTAAAAGTTATAAAAATGAAGAATTGTTATGATTTTCCTCTTTGGATCATCAGACATCACCAGTAAAGCTGCTTCTCCCCTTCATTATGTGTTTCTCAATTTTCTTATCTGTTGCTCTTCAGGCAATACTTCCTAAGTAGCATGGAAAACACCAACACAAAGAACTGAGTTCACCACCCTGTCAACACACAATTTCATAAAAATTATAAAAAATTACTCTTATTCTAAAAATAATATTGAAGAATGTGATATAATCTTTGATTTAGGACTCCCTGAGCTAACAATTTGTGAAAGTATACCAGACAAATGTGACTACGTGCTTGCCCTACTCTTTTAGGCAAATGCTGTAGGCAACCAATGCTATACATAAATGTTAAATGCAAGAAAGAATGTATGGGCTGTGTGGATCCTGAGTCTGGCCTAGAACAGTTCTTATCAGGTTCACTGGCAGGTAGCAGTGTTCCACATTTAAAAATAGGACCAAGGTTAAACCAAAGAAAATAGAAGCCAAAAATAGATACAGGAGTTCCGTGGCATATTCAGTTTCAGATACTATTTCTCTGCATATTGAGATGAATGTTCAGCTGGATACAGATATTGGACAGAAAGGATTTATATTTTAATTTGAAGAAATAGTCAATAGGGTGACCAAAATAATTTGGAAATACTTCTAAAAGTTTTGCTTAAAATGCAAGCATTGCAGAAGTTTCCTGTGGTGAATTTAACTGAAAATAGGCTTATTCTTACAAAGAATGGAGTAGCTGTGATAGATGACCAGTAGACAAAAAAGTCAATAGCTATTCAGTTCACTCTAACTTAACTCCCCACATTTGGTCAGCTGAAAACCCCTCTGGCCTTGACAGATCATATTGACTATAATGGGAGCTCAGGTAACTATTTCATATATAGACACCTATGGAGACATCTAAAAATGGGTGTCATAATCTGAAGCTGAAACCAGACACATATAATTCAAATGTGCCTTGACTATTCATATTTAAGTAATGCATATTATAATGCTTTTATGATTTTATTATCTTCCAGCCAGGCTTGAATTGCTGACCCCATTTAGCTTTCCAGTTAATAGCTGTTTGATGATTTGCCAAAACCAAAATCATGTGTTCATATTGTTCTTTGCTGAATTGATTGATTCAGGACTTATTTTCAAGATCATGTCTGCCCCATTTGCAGATGTTCTGTTCTTCTTAATAAGGACAGGAAAACTGACAAGACCTGTTAGGAAATTCATATCACTTCTCTTCTGTTATTCCAGTCTGCAGCTTTTCTGAAAACTTGCTGCTTCTATTCATTTTTTTTCTTTTTAGTCAGAACCAATAAATCCTACACTTCATCCAATTTTTATTTTCAGGTAGGATTTTCAAAGAGACCTAAAGGATTAGACTTCTCAGCTTTTATTAGAAGTCACTGGGAACTGGGCTTTTAACTCTTTGAAACTTCTTATCTTGCTCCTTTAAGCTTTCACATTCTGCGACCCTGACTCAGTATAGACAGCAGGTAATCACTGACATGAAGCAAGGTTTAAAGGACTGTTTCTAAATCAAGGAGCTACTTACCAGACCACAGCCAAGGCTGATGCCTGCATCATTACAACCTTGCTATCAAGTCTTATGATTCTTTAATACATAACTTCAAATGTCAAGATAACTCTAGGATGCTACTACTTGTTCTTTCAGGCTGCTTCTAAAAATAAGTGAAATGTGCCAGCAACAGTTCTTTGACCCTGCTATTGATTAGCACAGCGTGGCTTACATCCATCTGGCTGACTTCTCTCACTCTATCTCCTTTCCCTCCAAACCAGAACAGCTGGATCCTACCTGCCTCTTTGCAGTGGTCCTTGGAACATAGTTATACCCCCAGTGCTTGCCTGGCTATTGTCTGGAAAAGTGTTCATTTAACACTCCAAACTCCTCCAGGGACATGACCATGTTTGCAGTTCAGCAATATGGATGATCACATATCTCTGCCCAGGCCTAAATTCTGTCCAGGATTAGTTTATTAACAAAACACATCATCTTGTTCCTAGAGGATGATGCAGTTTATGTGACAGTTGGAATTTTTTTGTCTGGAACTGTAAACAGAAGTAGACTTATTGATGGGTGCATTTCACTGAAGATATTTTTTTTTCCCCAAAGCAATTATAATCTTCTCTGTGGAAGTAACTTTCTCTGTCCTTTCTTAGCCTGAAGATGTAATGAAATTCTCTGAAAATGGAGAAATCACTCAAAAATTTCTTAGTCATCTCTTCAGTGTAGGGTACTCTCTCTGCTGAGGTTTGGCAGTGTGAGTTCCATAAGACGACCTTAATGAGCCTCTTAACAAAAATATTTTGAGAAATGTCTGTTTCATTCACCATCACAGGATAATTGTCAAAATTAAAACGTGAAGATCTACAGTCTCAACTCCATGAAGTTTTAACTGAAACTTCAAGATCGGTGCCAAATCCAGAAGGGAGAGAGTTTAGTTTGTTGCATTTTGTCATCTCCCAGTTACTGATGTGTGTTTCCAGTCTTAAGAATCCCTTTTCTATCAGATGCTAACTTTCTGTTCCTCGTTTGGAAAACTCTGTTGCCTAAAGCAAAATTGCTTAGGCAAATGCTTAATTTAGATGTATTTCTGACACATGTGACCAAACAGTGACCAAATTCTTTGGATCTGGACCTCAACTTTTTTTTTTTGCCTTTTCTTGACCAATTCAGACATCCTTCCAATTTTCCTATGTTATTCTCATTCTCAATCCCTTAATATTTCTCTAGTTTCAGTTCTCTCATTTTGAAACCATCAACCATTCCTTCAACAACATGCTGCTTTATCTCATGTCCTTCCTTTCACCTCATCTTTCTTTAACTTTTTGGGGATTCTTTGTCTTAGGTCTGTTATCTGTTTTTAATGCCAAACATTACCCCACATCTGTTTCCTTATTATATTCTGATTTTATCCTTCAATCTTCTTCTAGATACCCAAATCACATATTTGATATTGGAGTTCTTTCTTATGCAAACCACTTTTTTACTGTGATATTCTCAGGGCTCTGAGTTCTCTCCCCTCCTAGGAAGCAAGGCAGCTCAAGGCCAGCTCACTGCCTGCAGGTGTTATAGAAAAAAAAGAGCTGGAACTGGGGACTCTCCACTCCATCTCTTGGGAGCTGCTGTTCAGGTGGGACCCCGTTCCCCAGCCTGAAATATTGCCATCATACCAGTGCCTGGACATTCACCCTATTGATCCAGAGCCTGACCCTCAGATTTAACATCCCAGCCTGATCTCAGGCCTTTTTTCACCACCATGGGCTTGCTGTGACTAAGGGTGAGGTGACCCATCTGCCCAGCAGGCCCTGCTCAGGTGTGGTGACATCAGGTCCATGTCCATGAGGCTGCTGACTGCGCCAGCAGTGCCACCATCCTCAGCCACTGGCTCACACTCCCTTAGGGAGCAGGCTGCTGTTCCCTGGCAGATTCATTTTTCATTCAGACTTTTAATTCTGCCAAAATAGCATTTGGCTTTTATCATTTGAGAGACAAATGCATTCAAAAGGATCTTGTTTGTGTCATTATTGTTCTTGACTTAATGACTTTGTTCGGATAATGTGTATCAATTTCACCTTTTATATATAAGCAGGTTTGGGTTTTGAAACCATACAACCAAATTTTTTTTCTGTTTTAGCAACCTTTTAAGAAATATGGAGATTATGATCTCTTTCCTTTAATAGTCTCCTCCCAAGAGTCTAGAAATTTCCTTCTTAGCACTTTCTAGTGCTTCCTTCATTCACATGACTTTCCTAAAGAGGCTTTCCTCTTCAAGGTTGCAGTTTCTGTTCTTAAATTGAAAATACACTTTTCCAGTTTTTCTACAGTACCTCTACTATTTCTTCCTTTTTTGTTTCTTTTGACTCTATTCCATGGAGACAAATAATTGAACACATATATAAACTAGTAATATTTTTCAATTGCTGCCTGTATTTACTAGTACTTAAAAGTTACTTTCCATACACCTGCGCTCTTATAATTCAAATATGAAAATATATTATGAGAACTGGACTTGGTAGGAACATATATTATTATTAGAAATACTTGTCTCCTAGTTTTCACATTTTTCCATATTTTCACCATTTCAATTCTATTTCAAAAACTTCTATTCCCTTTAACATCCTTTCAAAAGACTCACCAACTGTGTTGAAAAAGCTATCTCATTTTCACATCCTTCTGTTGTGTTTATCTAATTTTTTAATTTAAATAAAGAAAAAAAGGGGAAAAAAAAAAGAAAAAAGAAACATTAGATCGCAAATTCATAGAATCACACAACGTTTTGGCTTGGAAGGGACTCTAAAGATCTTCCCATTCCAAACCCCCTGCCACAGACAGAGACACCTTTCACTAGACCAGGTTGCTCAGAGCCCCATCCAACCTAGTCTTGAACAATTCCAAGGATGGGACATCCATAACTTCTCTGGTCAACCTGTTCTAGTGTCTCATCATCGTCACAGTCAAAAATTTCTTCTTAGTATTTAATCTAAACCTGCCTTCCCCACATTTAATTTAAAACTCCTTCAACTTCAAGGCCATTCCCCCCTGCCCTATCACTCCATGCCCTTGAAATAGTCCCTCTCCATCTCCCTTGTGCCCCTTTAGGTACTGGAAGGTGCTATAAGGTGTCCCCAGAGCCTTCTCCAGGGTTAACAGCCTAAACTCTCTCAGCCTGTCTTCACAGGGGAGGTGCTCCAGCCCCCTGATCATCTTCGTGGCCTCCTCTGGACTCATTCAACAGGTCCATGTCTTTCTTGGGCTGAGGCTCCCAGAGCTGGATGCAGGTGCGATCTCACCAGAGCAGAGCAGAGGGGCAGAACCACCTCCCTCAACCTGCTGATCGCTGCTTTGGACGCAGCCCAGGGTGCTGTTTGCAATTAAATGCAAGCATTTAGTTGTTAACTCCACCTGGAAGCTTCAATGGTTCTCGAAAGCCTGTCCTGCCCTTTCATGTCCAGGAATACATTATTCTCCTTCATAAGTTTATTATGGAGAATGCAGAATACTCATGTGAAAATGAGACTGAATTAGGAAGTAAATGTGATTTTAGTTTTTTAAAAACAAGTTCTTTGTTTCACAACACAAAGGTTGCAAAAAATTATTCTGTTAATTGGGCTCTTGGAATACATCTTTATTAAGAACATTTTCTGTCAATGATTCAATCTTTTTATGAAAGAATTTACACCATTATGATCTGCATTTGTGTAAAATCCTTTGAGTCATTCAGCTGATGGCTACTTTCCAAAATACTGAAATTACTCACCACAAATTTACTGCAGTGACAGAAATGTAAGTTTTGAATAATGGATTTAAGAAGCCTATATTACATTTTGGCTCAGAAGATGTATTACCATAAAAGAGAAATTAAATATGTGTGTGCAATACAGCAAGCTCCCAGAACTGCTCAATAGGGTGGCAAATGACACGAGAAATTTAAGGTTTTCTTGAGTTTCAGAAGTCAGTTGGGATCCAGTTTAGAAAAACTTAGTCTTATGATCACAGAAAGCTAATCTTTAAAACCAGAATCATTACATTCAAAGGGAATGTTATTTGAAAGCTTTCTTCTTCTTTTCAGAAGAATGAATAAACCTGGTGACACATTAGTGGCTTTCTTTATTTTTTCTTTTTCTTTCTTACAAAAGTAACAGAGGATACAAAACCTTCATCTTCGACCCTTCTACCTTCTTCTTCCATCCTTATTCAACCTTCTACCATGTTCTGCATATTAAATACAGGCCAAAGGATGGCAAAGAAGGACACTTTTAATAACCCTGCCTGAAGGATTTCCTCACCTCCAAGTAGGAATTATATATTGTTTTCTGACTACAAGGGGAGAAGGAACTGAGAGAAATTTTGATAGAGAAGCAGCAAAATGCTGAGGGTCTCATGGCCAGAAGCAGCCCTGGGGGAGCAGGACAGGGTTACTGTTAGTATTCTTACTGATTTCTGTTCAGAATTCAGCAGGGCAGCAGTAGGCAGGACTCCTAATTTTACTTAATTCTGTCAATAATTCACAGCAAAGCGCAGAGCAATGTCCATCATGAGAATTAGTGGCTTTATCACTGAGACAAATCAGCCTCTCACACTTTTTAATATGGGAGAATTGCACTGACATTGAGATGGATGGAGGATGAGGGGAGGCACAGAGACCAGAAGACAGAACAATAAGTACTTTTTATCCCAAGGGTGCAGAAAAATACAAAACCTATTGGCAAACTATTCATCTTTTCAGCAAGTCTTAAATAAACAGCCATTTATTTGGTACAATATGATGACCATGATATCTCCTGCAAATAATATGGTGACAATCATGAAGAGAACCATGGCTTGTGCTGCCATTTTCAGTGGTTTATTTCAGCAGTAGCCTTTTTCAACCTCCATATGGCAGTAAGTAAGAAAACATCTGGAATACCGTTGGTTTTAGTCTAATGTTATGATAAAATGAGGAAAAAAATCACAAGAATGTTGTAAAAAAAATAGGGATTTGGCAATTTTGTATTTAAAATAGTAATTTCTATAATTTGAAGACATGAAGTCTCTCACTATACACTGAAGAACCTGTCTCCACTGCAGAAATGAGTTTATGTTTGCCTTATTATGCTTTTCTGGCCTTTGGAAGACTTACGTATTTGAGAAGTTTTTTAATACAGGCTTACAAGCACTGTCATAAATTATTCAGTTTGATTTTATATTGGATTTGTTCCACAATGCAGTGATCAATCTGAGCTACTTTCAAAAATGAGAATGGCTCTTTCTGTGAAATCCAGAAGTTAATAATTCCTGGTTTAATTGTCTATAGTCTGTCACTGTGGGGTCAGCATTTGGGTTTATTAGAGCAGACTCTAATCACTACATTTTGCTGCATATTCAAGAACCAGTTTCTCAGTCCATTTTTAGTTTTTTATTTAATGAGATACAGAAGACCTTTCATTTGTATCACAGATTCTGTAACTCCACTGACTTGCAGATTTTGCAGAGGATTTCATCATTAGCAGAAAATTATCACTAACAATTTCTGCCATTTGCTCTTCTGTTGTCCCTGTAGCCATAGAAAGGCACTTCATTTGACACTTCCTTCACTTCCACAGGTGCTTTAATATTAAGAACCTTGCTAATTTTTAGTGGATTAAGAATAGTCTATTTTGCTCAGAAGATGGTTTGCCTATAGAGCAGTATGGTCAAAGAAAATAAGTTACTATGCCTTCCAGCTAAGAATAGATGGCAACTCATGTATCTGAAGGCAATTTGTCAGTAATACTATTACTGTTAAAATAAGAAAAGGGAAACTTTTTTCAGAAAGGAACACACAGACAAAAATATTCCTCATCAATTATAATGAGATGTGGCAATATTTGCCAACATTTCTCTTCTTAAATACTTGTAGATTTTTCTATTTGTTTTATTGTTATAACCTTAATATTTTTACTAGATTCTTTTCAATCTGTTTTCCCTCTACCCTCACACTTCTCTTTGTATTGTTGCTGTTCTGAGCTCATCCTCTCCCATCATTTTCTCACCAGACTTTCCAAAACTTGCTTTACTTGAAGATGATTATAACATTCTCAAAATAGATATTCAGCAGTAGAATAGAATAGAATAGAATAGAATAGAATAGAATAGAATAGAATAGAATAGAATAGAATAGAATAGAATAGAATAGAATAGAATAGAATAGAATAGAATAGAATAGAATAGTTGGAAGGGACCAACAAATATCATCTAGTCCAACAGCTTAGATACATCTCTAAATATGAAGATTACTCTAAATCGCAGTCAACACCCACATTAAAAAATGAAGATAAAAACCTATTTTTTTCATTAGTGTAATTTAAACTTTTAATGGAAATAGAGCAACATCTGAGAACAATATTCTTTTCAACTTCAGGAGCAAATCCAGTCCATCTGAATGAGGAAGCTGCTTGTCTGCACATGAGTATCACATGCAAGTGACTGGATTTAGCAGAGGGCACAGTCCCTTTCATTCCTTCAAATAATCTGTATCTGATAACAAGCCCAAAATCCTCAACAGAAAAACAAATGTAATGTAATAGAAGCAACAGAATGAGACCATCAGGAAAATAAGCAAAAATCTTCCTAAAAATAATAAAGGATTATGAAAGTTCCTTTGGGAACTTGTAGTCCAGATATTACCATATGTATGTATGTATTATGCTTGTACTAACATAATCCTCATGCACATTTATTTTGTAAAGATCTCAGAATTTACCATGTAGCATTTATTAATTTTGAGCCTCTGTAAACTAAAAGAATTTTGCAGAGCTCTCTTCACTTGAAGTGGATGGCAATTAGTCTAAATAAAATATAAACACGTTCCAGAGATTTCTATGGCAGCTGAGTAAAACCAAATGAAACTTCAAACCAGTTGAGTTTTACTGGAGGGATGGGGCTCATTTTATCCAGTTTATCCACTTATCCATGTATAAGTTAGATTAGCAATGTGTGATCTCCCTGTGGAGGAGCATTCATCAAGACAAGTAGCAACAAAATTGTGCTTATGAGCTGCCTTCCTTTCAGCACTCACACATAATCGTTTGCACAAATCATTTCAATGATCCGTGCAAATTTAGGGCATATAAAGCTATAAATCTTATCTTTTCCCTCAAAGTTTCCAAGCATTCCAGCGTATGGGAGTCACAAGAATTTCACATGAGTTTTGGTCAGTAATTTGATTAATTTTGCAGTTGTTTGCTTTCATGGGTTTTTTTTTAAGTAGAAAATGACTGGCAAAACCCTCCAGCCACTCACATTATATTATAGATACAGACTATACCTGCTTTATCCTCAAGTCTCATTTACCTTAAACTATAATAAAAATGTTGCCCAAGTTGGGGATTTCTCTGTGATGTATTTCTCTTTTAGGTGTATTTTTAATTGACTTTTATACAACCATTCAAACATACTTAAAAGTTCTCACTTATTTAATAGTATAAATATACAGGTGTGAACCAGTCCTCTGCTGCCCTATTCCAGAAGAAATCAGACCCTCCCAGAAAAACAGAACCTCTCAGAAATAGGTGCTTTGCTTCTCTCTGATGCTCTAGACTTCTGCTCAAGTGCTGGTATGTAAGATAAGCAGCCTTTTCATTAACATTCCTATTTTCCAGTACACTTCCTTATACTCCTGAGCCAACAGGACTCCTGCCTTCTGCTTGGATGTAGTCCAAAGCATTAACAGTGATTGCTGAAGTTTGCTTAATACCTCAGTAAATAAATGAGTTTTATGTTCTACCTCCTATGGCTGTCAGCCATGGGTTGTGCTCCCAGACACCGAGGTACCAGCAATAGGATTTAGCTGCTGCTTTGGGAGAAATGAAACTGTGAATATCTCTTCAGAAAAACAGTTAATCGGGGTGTTCTTACTCGAGTGATAATCTTAGCACCGGTTTTACTCTGGTGTTTCACTGTGAACTCTCTATTTCCTGAGCAACATAGACTGTATTAATTCTAATAAATCATTTTTATTGTCTTCTGCTCTCTTACTAAGCCATATAAATTAACTCGTGCCTACAATTTTTTCATATTAGCAGCAGTGGGTAAGAAAGACAAACTGGTTTAGATTCCAAAGGAGAATGACAGGATGATTTGTTCACATTGATTAAATTAAAACCCAAATCTTGAGTATCTCCTATAATTAACTATGTGATTTATCCAGACTGCTTTATCAGGTTCTTTATTTTCACTGCACTCATTTTTTTCACTTGTGTACACTTTAGGCCCAATACACCATTTAAACTGATCAGACATGCCTAATGGCTCTTTGTGCTTCAGTTTTGCTTTTTTCATTTTGCATTGTGTGTTTTTTCTCAGTTACAATGTGACACTGTAATATCGATTCATTAAAATGTACATTTTCCCATGCAACTGCTGCTTTTATATTTGAGTGGACATATTTAAAGGGCTTTTTCAGCTGAATAGTTCTGTTCTTCCCCAGCAAAGAAGCTAGAAATGGTTTCCAGTTTGGAATCATAGGCACATCACATAGGTCAATATTGATCTTTTCAACCCATTGCTAATGAAGCCTGAAAAGAAAAAACATGTAAAGATAAGAGATGGAAAAAACTACATCTGTGGAAAAAGAAACCTTTTCTATCTGCCCGGCCAGATCTGCATCTTCATTACTATTGCATCACTGAGAACAGACATTAAATCACAAATTGGCTACAGTAAGATGCTCAGCACTTTCTGTCCAAAGATGGATGTAATTTCACAGTAATTTCAGAAAGGGTGGAAACTGTGGGAGTACTGTGATCTAGCTGGATAAGGTGAAATAGAGAAGAATAAAGCAGAACCAGCAGTCTTGCTATTTCTAATATGATCACTGAAGACATATTTTGCATTAGACTCCCCGATAAGGATGGACATTTAACTCTCTTACCTTCCTAAGAGAACCAGTGCAAGCTTACTATTCTCCTAATCCATTTTACAGGTAATAAAGAAAGATTGACAAATCCCCTATTACAGAGATTATAAACAGTCAGTCTGCTACATATCTACTATGGAGTAACAACAAAGACACTTGCTGAGATCATTCAACATCTGCCAACTAGTTAGAACTAAATCACAGGAGACTTTCTGGGTATTTTAGCCTTTCAAGCAGGAATCTAAAATCTATGCAAAGCAGTCTGTCTCACATGGCTTTTGTATTAGGTCTCACACCTCAACAGACTGCATTTTGCACTTTTTAATATTCTTAAAAAAACACATCACACACACACACAAAAACCATCAAACTGTACCAAAATCTATCTAAAAATTGCCTTTCTTAAGCAAAAGAAAGTGAATAGTCCAAACTGCTAATTCTAGCTTTCTACATCTTATCAGTGTCTCTCACTCCAAGATGAAAGGAAATATTTGAATTCCTGTAGGAAGAGGAAGGCAGAGGAAACCACATTGCACTTGTAATTTTAGCCGAATCAGAGTAACTGACAAGCACAGAGTGTCTGAAAAAAGATATTCAGCAGAAGGCAAACATAGCCTGTAGCTGGCATTTATAATACCACTTTCAGATGGTCAGAAACACCATGTTCAGTCCTCAGCTAGTCAGGTGTTTCTGGCTACATCTGTCTTCTCTTACAAATCTCTGATTCACACTGCCACATATTAAATTCTTTTACTATATGTTCATGAACCAGTCAACCTGATTAACTCCTCCAGCCAGGCTCTGTACATCTATTTGTCTCCTTCTTACGTGTCTCCTGAGCTGCTTACACTTGGAAAACTGACATCTGTTTTCCAGGGATGGTAAATCACTATTAATATTGCAGCTAAGCATGAATGCAGATTTGTAAGAGTAGTAAAATCTTGCTTGGAAGTGAGGGAAAAGAAATGCATATACTTATGTCATACAATTAAGTTCCTGCTCTTTAATACAAAGAAAAACTACTTATTTAGTCTTGGACATCACACTCCAATTGTTACGTCCACATTATCAGCATATCAAAGAACTGCATATATCTGCAGAAGGTGGAATTTGTTCAGTAAGGTCACCTCAAATAACCCATTATGGAGTCACTCCTTTTATCACAAAAAGCTTTGGAAAAAGGAAAAAAAAACCAACAACCAAACCAAAAAACAACAACAAAACAACAACTAACCAAACATAAAAAATAAACAACAACAAATTCAACCCAAAACCTCAGACATTTACTAAGCCAGTCTGTAAAATAACCAGTTGCCATCTAAAATATAAAAATTTCATTCTGTTTTTTTCTTGCTGTCCTAGACATGAGCCAGTGGAGTTCAATGTCTCATTTAAATCTTCTCTTTGTCCATCCAGTTCTGCAGGTAGGTTCCTCTTCATTATATAAACTCAACAATAGCCTGTGAAAAATTGTATTTGACAGCTCATTCCAATCTGTGCCTCTAGGACTGTGCAAAGCAGCAATTCTCAAACTTTTGGAAATGTAGCCTTATTTTGGTCGCCTGTTTTTGGCATGAGAGCTCCCTTTCTGACAGCTACTGAGGTTTAACCTAATATGCAGTGCCAGATGTCATAATTGTCAGCAGAGGCTATGATCCTCCAGGACTGACAGGGGAGAAGAGGCTGTAATTACTGGCTGTAGGTTTTTCCATTTTTTCCATGGAGCTGTTAACTATGAGCAATTAAAAATAGGTACTACCACTGCTGTGACAAATGGAAATATCTGCCCCTAGTAATGATAGCTGCTTGTAATTCTCTCTCCTGGAAAAAAAATAAACTGTTTTACCTGAGTAGTATTCCTAGACTGTACTCCTAGAATCTCATCCTAGTGCTGCATGGGCTGCATGAAAAGCATGGACTTTTTCATCAAGTCAAAAAAAAACAAAACCAAACAAACACAACAACAAACTGCACCTTGTTCTTAAATACTAGATCTCATGAATTTTTTCTCTGAAGATAAATTCACCACAGATATAATTTCAAGCCAATCTCAGCTTCATGAGGCCAACTCTAGTTCAGTAATTTAAGAAGTTTGCTAACAGTCCCTGATGGAGAAGGCACAGAGTGGGTGGTGTTTCCTGCTCTGCTGCCCCTTAGCTTAGACAGTGAGGTCTGGCAAAGACAACACGAGGAATTTGAGCAAAAATGTCCTTGCAACCTCATTGAGACAAAAGACCTGCACTCCAGTTTCCATGGACAGCTCAAACTGCTAAATATTCCTATGGTTAACTCTTGGTAACTTTCATGCAGATGACAGGAACAGATTCAACAGGATCCCCTTTGGGGATATTTATTGCTCAGAATGAGTAGTCTGGTGAGGGAAGCAGAAAGCACCCTCTCCAGCATCTTGGATATTATGCCTAAAGCCTCTTAGAAGTCCAGCTCTTCATTTCCACCTTTCTTTTGTTCTTACTTCTGAAATGTTTGCATTTTTTTCCTAAAAAGTCAAACAATTTAATTTCAGGATGACATAAATTTGTCATAAATCAATCATCAGCAATTTATGTTGTTCAACTAAAGCAATTTTGTATCTCAAATGTATAGTCTAACAATGTCCCATTTCCACATCTTACTTTGGAACTCTGGTAATCTTGTGTTCTACATAAAGTAATATAACTTTGAGTGATGTTAAGTTACTCAACTTCTTGACTACCAGAAGCAGAAACATCTTCTCTAGAAATAATTGGCCCCCCTGTCAAGAATATGGGCTTTGCATCACAGGTACTTTCATCATCAGGGTAGTTCTATTCTGGAAATATGTAAGCACATCTTGTAAAAAATTGGATTTAGTTAACCACTAGATAGGAAAAATTTTCAAATAGTTCCATACATATGTGCTCTACATTTTAGGTTTTTCCATAATTCAGATTTTAAAAAACGTCCTTGTTTTCTCTCTTTTCCTACACCAAACTGCCCTAAATGATGATTTTAGCCTTCATTTGGTGAGCTGTGATAAATTGCTATGTCACAGCAAAAATTTCAGTAAAGCTGCCCCACATTTCTGAGGAGAGACCTCCCAAATATTGAATCACCTTACTTTTAGCAGGACAATTCCCTCCACTCAGTAACTCTCAGATCCAGACCCAACTCAAGGGTCTGGAAAAGGCCAGGGGAGCTGCCTTCCCGAGTGTATGCCACACGAGGTACTGGGAGATGTGTAATAGTTCCTAAAACACAAGACCTCCTAAAAGGCTTTTCTAAATATTGGCATTTTTAATGTTGCTGGTAAAATTTAATACAATAAATATTTTAAAATAAAGAATCAAGTCTTATTAGGTGAAATAAAAAAATCTGCCCCAGAAAACAACAAGCAAGTTGTCTGAACCAGAGTAGGAGAGGTAGGTCAGGATTTGGATGAGGGTGGGTCACCACTAAGACAGATAACAGCATTCTCTGCAGCTCTAGTCATGCACTTACAGACATCAGCTTTCTCTAGTGATCACTGAATATATTCTTTCTCTGCTGCTTTCACTGTCCATACATTTTCTGGCTCTCTTTCCATGTTTCCTGTCATTTGGCAGAGCAGCTGTGACCCTTCTGCACCATGAGCTCAGCCCTGCTGAAGCTGCCCATACATTAAGACTCTGGGTCTGTAAGGACACTCCTTTCTTTAGGACAAAGTGCTAGAACACCACATTATTTTGAAGCATCCCTTAACTACCACAGATAGCTCTTAATAATTTTGCAAGGACAGAAATATTTCAGTAGCTTCATTACTTCAACAGCTAGAAAACAAAAATTTCAATAGCTTGAAGACAATATGTGCAAAAATATGGAATAAAAGAAACCTCTGCTGCCTCAGAAATAGCTGTTCTTGTCTTATTTTTTCACAGAAACCTGCTGTATCTTTTGTCATGAGAAAATCATACCATTATTTTTTTCACAGTGAAAGGCAGTAATTTATCTCCTTGCTGACATTTTCAGTTACACAAATTTCTACATCATAAAATGGAAGCAAAATATGGTGAAATTATTTTATATCTCCAGTTTTATTATGCAAGCCACAATTGCTCCTGCTGTCAACAAGAAAAGTTTAGTGTTACTGGAGAACATTTAATCTATTCTTCCAAAACACAGCATGAGCTGTGTGTCAATTAGACCACCCCTCCTAGTGACTCACATCCCATTTGTCTTTACAGCACCAATATTTTCAAGGAAAATATCTTTGAAAACATGCTTGATTTTTTCCAGGTATGCTTTTGTTGTTACATATAAGATTCTATTTCAAACAAGCTAAGGCCAGATGGGATCCTTTCATGTTTCTATGGTTGTGGCTATTTTTTTTTATTATGACTGTGTTGCCTATCAGTTATTTTTTGTGTCATTTGTATGAAAATTAAAGCCAGCAGCATGGGGTGAGTCATTAGGAGTCATTTCTAAAAATAAGAAAATCCTATTGTCTAATCATAAAACATAGCACAGGACAAAGTAGTGTCTGAATAAACTTTCTGTTCATTTTTGAAAGATGACCATATTTCAGCCTCTTCTTTTTCCTTAAAAATCTCTGCAGCAGCTGCAGAATGTGCAAAGACAGAAGTTCAGATATATTTCTCTCTGTGAAATACGTGGAACACCTGCTGACTTCCTTTTCTTTGATGTAGAGTTTGGCAATAAGTAAGACTAAAGGTCTATTAGCCAGTGACACAGTGCCCACTGGAGTGTCATCCTGGACTGACCTGAAGTCACAGGAGTCTTTCTTCAGTGAGAAACACACCAGAAAAAGCTGCAGAAGAAGGTGTAGAAACTGCACTGCAGCAGCAAAATACCAGGCCAAGCCAAATAATGATCCCTTTTCCTTCAAAGGAATAAAAATTCACACAGTGCTTTGAGGCTCAGAAGCCATTATTGCCAAATTTTAAATTCAGATTAGTCAGATTTTTCTCTGTGTAACTTCATTCCCAATTACCACAAAATCAGTTGGCCTCATTTGGATCATCTGAGTGCAAACACCGGTGAGGGAACTTAACAGACAAGTGCAGAGGAATTCAGAGGTGGCTCCGATGCTTTGTAATGCTGGTGATGAATTGCAAGGGAGCATTGTGAAGGTTTCAGAGCAGAGGTGTCTGTAGCACAGTGAGTATCTAAGGAAACAGTGAGTAGCAGTGAGCACTACTGAGCCAGTACATGGAGGCTTGAGAACTCTGGGCTTGATCTCAGTACAAGAAAAAAATCTGCACAGAACATTTCACATACACTCTACAGTAATGTGACACATTCTGTTGTATGAGTGTGACTGATAGATTTCAAGGTCAGAAGACACCATGGCGAGCACATTCTACAATAAAAACACCACAGGATGTCATCAACTATCATCAGGTGGTCACTGCAATTAGTCCCCAATTTCTGTTTGAGTAAAAGTATTGCATCATATGCCTCATTTGCATCAGTTGGATGGTTTATCATCCCAGTGATTAAAAACCCCTCATCTTTTACTATTAATTTATTCAGTTTCAGGTTTCATTTTCTACCACTTTCATGACAAATTTAACAACTTCCTTCCTCTACCTGAACTGTAGGTCTGCTCTTGGTCTGTTCATCCCCCAGCCTATGTTAAAACCAGGGTTTGCCCCAATCCAGGTGTACCACCCTGCACTCGGTCTTATTAAACCTCATGAGATTTCAGGGGGGGCCACTTCTCAAGCTTATCCGGGTCCTTCTGGATGGCATCCCATGCCTCAGGCATGCCAAGTGCACCACTCAGCTTGGTGTCATCTGTAAACTTGCTGTGGTCACACTCTTATTGATGAAGACATCAAATAGCACTGGTCCCTGTACAGACCCCTGAGGGACTCACTTATCACTGACCTCCTTGAACTGTTGATCACCACTCCCTGGATGTGAGCATCCAACCACTTACACACAGACTTACACACAGAATTAACAAGGTTGGAAAAGACTGTAGAGACCATCAGGTCCAACCTTTTACCTAACTTAACAACCTATCCAACACCAATCCATCAACCAAATCATCTAAACCATGTCACTAATCCATCATCCAACCTACACTTAAACACATCCAGGGACGGTGGCTCCACCACCTCCCAGGGGGGCCCATTCCAGTGGGAAATCACTCTCTCTGTAGAAAGTTTCTCCTGATATCCAACCTGAACATTTCCTCTTCCTGTGTTAAAGACTTTGCAGGAATCCAGATAAACAACATCTTGCGCACTGATGGAGTCACTCCACCACAGAAGGCCATTGGATTGGTCAGACAAGATTTTCCTTTGGTGAAGCCATGTTGGTTGTATCAAATCACCTCCCTGTCCTCCGTGTGCCTTAGCACAGCTCCTAGGACTGGGCACTGAGGTGAGACTGACAGGCTGGTAGTTCCCAATGTCCTACTTTCTACCCCTTTCTAAGGTGGGTGAAATGTTTCCCTTTTTCCAGTCGCCTGGGATTTCATCTGACTGCCATGACTTCTCAAACGCCATGGAGAGTGGCTTTGCTGCTAAATCAGCCAATTCTCTCAAGGCTCTGGGATGTATCTCATCAGCTCCCATGGACTTATGTATATTCAAGTTCCTCAGGGGTCATGAACTTGGTCTTAACTTACAGTGGGAAGCACTTTGATCCCCAGTCATAATCAATAGTAAGTATAATTTTAATAAACTTACAGCTAATATTAACAGCAATATTAACAGTTTACTTATGGCAAATGTGAAAAACATCAAAATACAAAAAGAAAGAAAAGCTATTTTCATTTAAATTTACCTAGGCCACCAGCACACCCACAAATTGACTCATTCAGAAACAGGTTTTCCCCAGATCACTCACTGATATTGGATAAAATGTTAGATTTAGAAAAGATAAAGTAAGTTATTTTCAAATGTCAATATAATTATTACCATCTTCAACTGTGAGCTCCGTGGTATTTTTATGAAGAACTTTTTGTTACTATCTGTGTTTTGATTGCTGTCTTGTCCAACTGTTTTCCACTGCACATCAAGTAACATGACTAATATGTAACTTTTGGAAATAGTTTTCTCTCTGTTTCTCTCATTCTGTGTGCCTTTCTCCCAGTCTTGCTCGTTCAGTTCCCATTTGGCAGAGGGTTGCTTATTTTGTTCTTAAAAATTATGAGCATATGTACTGTGTGTCTGTATTGACAGAATATAAAAGAGTTCAGCCTATATTAGGAGTATATGTGACACAGTTCTCAGATGGTTCTCAGTCTGGCTTCAAGTTTTTTCCGTAAGTCTCCAGCTACTCAAAAGCCTCTTTCCACTGTGCAGACAAGATTTGCCTTTGAAAATCAGAGGTTTTATCACCAGTCCTCACCCTAAATCCCTGAACCATTGCACATCCTAGACTATTAGGAGATCAAGAATCTGGCCAGTATCTTGCAAACAAGGGTGTAGGCTTTGAGCTTATCTGTAGGAAACTGGTGTTCAGAGCAGAAAACACCTCACCTCTGATTGTGTTGCTGAATAAACCCAGAGCCATGTTCAGGATTACCTACTCCAGAAATAGTAACTCTAAATCACAATGTATTACCCCACTGAAATCCAGATGAGAAGCAGCAAAAGTGTGTAAAATTCAGCTCTGACCATCATCTACTAGCATGAAACATGGTGCTTTAGCCAGCTGGGCATGGTAAAAGGAATTCTTACAGACAATATTGTGGGAAATCATCACCAGTAGCACAACAATTCTTGAACTTCAAACAGGTTTAATCCTGAGGTTTTTTTCCCCTTCAAGAAAAGGAACAGCTATGTAAAACCAAGTATTCCCTTCAGAACAAGGTACTGTATTTTGCTCTTAAAATCTGTACCACACAAAGGATATCTTATGTGGCATGATCTTATTTGTAAAATAAAATCAATACATGCAAGAATTGCTGCTTCAGCTCACAATGGTATTACACATATTTATCTTATGTAATGAACAGGGGCACTACGTTTAACAGTTAGTGATACAATATGATCTCCTATCTATGTATTGTCAGAAAAAGCTTAGGATCATGAAGTACAAAAAGAAGGACACTTCCTTGTTAACTATTTGATATGGCTACAGATTAGAAAAAAAAAATCACCTTGTAGAAACTTATTTTTCATAAATAAAAAGCTTTGTATATAGAAATCAAGCTCTGCAGAAATCTTGATTACAGCAAGATATGCTAATGAGAACTTCAAAAAATAAAGTGTAAATTCAAGGAAATGGTAAATCTAATGTTTTTAAATCACCATGTTCATTTAAGAATTTTTAAAATTAGTATAAATATCTCATTTACATTGCATCAAGATCAGAGCTGTCACCACCACTCACTACTTGATGTGCAAGTATTATCCACATTTTCTACTCATAAAAACCAGGGAAATGTCATGATTTGCCTAATGCCACATAGCAGGAAATAGAAATCAAATCCTGTTGTATGGCCACTTGACATTCAAAGCCCTTCATAATCTGCTTCCTAATATTTTTCTCTTCTCCCATCACCCACCTGTTCCAAGAGTTAAACAACTGAGTCCAACTTCTTTCATCCTTGTTCAGTTTCCTTCTGCTGCTAATACATTTGGAGTTCCCTTTCTGAACCAAGTTACAGTTCCTCCTCTATTTATTGATGTTCAGTTTAAAACCCAGTCCCTCCTGACTGTCCTGAGCCACCACAGGAGATGCCCCTGCATGTGACCAGTCCTGTCCTTACCCACATCCACAGACCTTCCAGCCTCTCAGCACTTGGTCTCCAGCACAGAGTGACTGCATATTGCTCTTACTGCAATGAGCTAAATATTTTTTCATCTTTACTGCAGGAAAGCTTTCACTGTCACAATAAGTTAAACAGCATATTGTTAACCATCTTTATATTACTAGTAATTCCTGTGACTTCTAAATCCTTGCATTAATTATAATAGCTCACCTAATTCATCAACCCCTTCAGGCTGGAGGTGCGTCTTTAAAATTTCCAACACACTTGGTGGCAACATAAAATCAATAAGAACTATAGCTCATAATAGACATTTGAAAAAACAGCAGTATTTCTGAATACAAAGTCATCTGCATCAGATGTAAAGACAGATTTGTTTTGTAATGAGCACAGGTGAAAGAAAAATCCCTAAAACATATCTTTACACTTTTCACAGAATCAAGACAAGTTAGTACTCTGAGAAAATAAAAAACTATGCTGAGCATGAGCTAAGTATCATAAAGCAAATAATCATCAAAAATCATGAAATCTGATATATTGCAGAAGAAGAAGGAAGGAATGTATTTTCAGTCAAGTGTGTCTGCGCTGGTGCATTTGCATGATTATGTACTATAGCCAAAAATTTTTTGAGATTAGGAAAAAAATGGAATTTAACTACACCTTTTCAGTGTAAAGATAGTGATTGCTTAGAATTTACTTGGAAAACTCTTATCTTTTCACTGCTTATTTCAATCCAAGAATTAATTTATGAACAAGATTACTTAAATAAAAAGGCAAAAATACCTTATTTTACAAAAATATAATTTAATCTCAAACCATAACATGCACCATTGCAGTAGAGCTAAAATGTGCTTTAAGAGAAGGAAGACCATGTTATCCTCCTACAGAGTTCCTGTTATTACGGTTCTCTCAGTTTCAAAAACTTTACATGAGAATATATTTGCCTTTTATGCAATGTTTCTTTTGGTACAACAAAGGTACCTCTAAGGATGACAAATTTGAGCATGATAAGGTGCTTTCAAGATACAGGATTTGGAAACTATGCCATTTGAAATTCAGATGCAGATCTCAAGTTTCAAAACATTTGTGGAGATAGATCAGAAAGTTTGGATGGGAGTTCACACTCCTCTGCACTTCTCTGTCCAACACGGCCTTTGCTCCCACTGTGCTGCTTCTGCAGTTGATGGGAATTTAAGCGCTTTTACCAAATGTTCCTGGAGTACCACTCATCTCATCCTGAGGCAGACACGTAAAATAGGTCAGATCAATTATGTCCCACAAGTACCTCTTCCCCTTCACTGGATATAAATGGGACACAGTGACTGACTCAACTGTGGGGATATGGAGTGAGATGAATCCCAGACTTCACAACTCACCATCCTGAAGAAGTTTTCTCAATTAAAAAATGTGGAAATATTTCTTACCAAAAGCATATTTAAGCAAAAGAAAAAAAATATTTTTAAATATCTAATTTAACACAGCCTAATTTCTGAGAAAGTACTAAATTGATAGAGCTGAAGAGGAATTTCCTGCATGTTGCTGCCTCTCATGGGGTTTGTCAATAGCTGTAGCTTCCAGTCTGTCTGGGATTAGAAAATAATTGAGAAATTAAGCATATCCCAATTTTGCTGTGATTCCCATTAGGGGACAGAAATGTACATATTTTCTTATCTTTTGTCAAAAGTGGAACCTTTGAAAGCATATAAAAACACACCTCTTTCAGTAAAATCAACTCATTCTTTGAAGATGTGAGAAATAGGATTTCTTTTCCTGTTATTAAAAAAAAAAAAAACAGACCACGTAGAGAACTGAACAGGGAGAAGTAAAAACAGAAACACCACTTCTATGAAAATTCCACTCACAATCTGTTCTTGTGTAAGTAAAATTAAGAGATTGCTTTATTTTGGGTTTGGTTTTTAAGCAAAAATATTGACTTCTCTGAACATTCTGATCTCTGTACAAACTAAAGCTGATGGAGACTGTCAACAGGCCTTTCAAATAAAAATCTTGTTTTCAAAAACCAGAGGTTCTACAGGATACTTGTAGTGAAACACATCATTGGAAAAAGCATAAAAGGTATTCCAGTTAACTGCATCAAATTTAATTTGGGGTCACTTTAACACCACAATGCACTTGGACTAGACACGAATGGTGGGACTTCGGATAAAAGAAAGAAGGTTTTTTACAGTGAGGTTGGTGAAACACTGGAATGTGATGCCCAGAGAGGTGGTAGGTGTCCCAGCCCTGGAAACAGTCAAGGTCAGGTTGGAGAGGCCTCTGAGCAACCTGGTGTGGCTGAAGATGTCCCTGCTTGTTGCAGGGGGTTGGAGCAGGTGACTTTAAAAGGTCTCTTCCAACCCAACCTATTCTGTGCGTCTGTTCTGTGATCCCCTGACTGATTTCAGGTGTTTCAAGTGCCCCTTCTGAAGTGTGGCAACTCCCCTTGGATGAGCTGAGCAAGGAAACCCGAGCCAGTGACATCACTGGGGCCTCTGCTGCACAGCAGCAGGTCAGTTATTTCCCTCCCACCCGTCATGGGCATAGGAGGATCTGAAGATACAACTTTTAACATCAGGGTTAGCAAATCCTTCACTCTGCTCTCGGGCTCACAAACCTGGCAGTTCAGAGTGACAAAGTTCAGTGTTACCATAAAACCCCCAAATTTCTAAATATTTCTATATTTTACCTTCTGGAAAAATAATATTTTTAAAATGTTTTGTTCCATTAATACATCCTAATTTTTATTTTTTTTTTTTGTCCTGAGATAGAGCAGAAAGGAATGTTGGAATATAGGAAGCTCCCATAAGGAAAAAAATCCAAATGTTGAACAGATGAAATTAAAACCTCTTCAAGGAACACCCTCTGCTGCAATTCAAGAGTGAAAGCAAAAAAATCCAAAAGTATACAGACAAAACCATTCCAAAATATCATTTATTTCCTTGTTCTGTTGTGCCCTGTAAAACATATCTTTAGTATCTGAACAACACTTGGAATTTTAATCCAATGATCACACAAAACTAGTGGCTCAAGAAGTTAAATATAGCAGCTATATGGCACCTAGTAGTGATATTACACTTGGGAGCAATATGAAATCTCTTGCTTTTCATGTAGAAACTCGCAATCATTGCTCAAATTATCTACATACAGCAGCCAGAGATTAGAAAAACAACAGTCATTTTCTGTCTCTGTAGTAATTTTTGGTGAAGAGTTAAACATTTCCCTCATCATTTTAATTTTAGAGAAAGTGATAAATATATATTTATAGGCTTGTTTTAGAAGAACAAACCTGCTCTGATAGCTTGAGGATTCAAGGAACTGTTCTGCTTTAAACTGCATATTCAGATAACTAGAAGCACTATAAAAAGGAGCAAAGCTGTTTCATTTTATTTAAAATCCTTCACCTTCCTCCTATAAAGAAGCCTTTAAAAGTTATGCTTCTTTAAACTGTGTGACTTCAAGGTTATAAAATAGTGATGGATCTTCCTGAAGATGTGTTGCCTTTCTCATCAATATTATCATCTTTGGTTTGCTTGTTTCCATATCTGACTTTTTTTTTAAGATTTTGTAAACCAAGACAATGGAAAAATGTGCCCAACTGAGGTTACAATATCCACCAATTTGATGTAAAATAAATGATAAATCAGTAAAATATACACCTATTGCATCTCTTTCTGCTTTATTCAGTTACATGTTTCCTGGTGCACTATAGAGCTGTTTCCTCTTTAAACTCCCCTTGCTTGCACTTTTATCTTCCCTCTCACACAGATGTCATGCATGCTGGTGCACTTTTATTATTTCACACCCAAGAAATAAAACAAATCCTTGTCCTGTTCCTCCCAATTGCCAAGAGCAAAGGCTACACTCAAATCCCACTTATATTCACTTAAAAGTCCATGTAACCTGATTTCAAGAGCTGTCAGGTGCTGCCATCCAGGTTTCCACTGCTGCCTTCTGCAGGGAGGGTAGAATGATCCAGCCCAGCAGACCATAATATTGTTTGTGCTCTGTCTTGATGTAATATTTTTCCATTCACACTTCCTCATTTGTACTGAAATCCAAAGTCTGATGCAAATACATACAGGGTTTTTTCCTTCACCAGAGTGAGTTACATATTTTCCGTGGCTACTGGGAATCCAGTTGGAGCACTATTAATATAGAGCCTTCTGGGCAGAGCACAGTTATCAAAAACCACACTGAACCTTGTGTATTTTCTGCCCACACTGGTAAATAAATACTTAGCACTATATTAGCAGTTTACTAGCAAAAATCCATGGAGTTTTGTTTCTAATAAAATATTTGTTATTTGGAGCCTAACGAACAAATACCAGCATAACTTTTGATTCACAATTACTGTCAGTAGGTCTATTTTTTGGTTTTAAAGAAAGTTTCTGAATATCTTCACTTAGAATCTTTGTGTCAGGTTTGTTCTATCATTCAGCAGAACCCCCTCAGGACTGGGGTCTCTAGGGGCATCATTCAGGGGGGCAGTTTGTGCCTACTCAGTTTGCTTTAGTCAGGAGGAGCAAACCATACGAAGTGCCATATTAGATTAGACCAAAATCATTCTCTGACACAAATCAGGGGCATTTGCTGAGGGAAAGAAGGTGAGAATGGGGCACTCATGGCACTCACCTTGGAATGACCTTCCCATTTGCCACCCATCCATCCCTGTGGAACACTCTGAGATCTAACCTCCTCAGACCAGCATGGGGAGCTGATCCACCAGCAGGGGTGTGACTCTCAGAAGATGCACAGAAAAAAGGGAATAATCACTCTGTTTATATTTTAGAGCCTCATGTAATTGAATAGCAAAATATTACTGCAGGTACAATTCTTAAAAAAAAAACACTACTTGAAATCATCCTTTTTGCCCTTGCACCACCTGACTTTTTTTGGTAATTCATTTCACAAATACAATATATGTCTAAAAAAAATTTGTACTGTGATCTGGAAGATTCAGTCAAGAAAGACACTAAAGTTTTTTGTCAAATCCAAGAAATATTACTTTACTGTTGCTATGGTTACATCTTCCTTTAAATCCAAACACTGTCTTGAGAGACTTCTAGGTCAAGTTAAAAGACAATGTCAAGCTCTTCAGAGGAATCCAGTTCATATTCAGCATGGGTAAGAATGCAACAGAAAGGTGAACTGAAGTTTTTACCTATTTCCATAATGACTTCCCTCGCTTGCTGTGGTCTGTCCTACTTTCTTTTCCCTTAGCCACCCAGCAGTCTCTCTTCTGAGGAGAGAATTCTCAATTGTCTCTCAGGAAAATTTCCTAATAATTTTTTATCCTGGAGCAACTTACCATCTTCATTTAAAAAAAAAAAAAAAAGCATACATTTGCAAAAAGATATATTTGCAGAAATAAGTTTTCACCTCCTGAGATGAGACCAAGAATAAAAAGCTATTTCCAATTCATCACATATGGAGAATAACTACACATAGATAATATATGAACTGAGAAATTGTAGACTGAATGCAAAGTTCATTCATGAGATACCTGGGGATTGTAACAGGACTTTATTTTTTCCATAACTAAGCAATATCTGCTGTTCTCTCGGTAGTCTTTAAGGTAAGGTCCAGAGTTAATATCATTCTTCTGAGGAGGAGTTGGCAATGTGCATATTGAGGATCATCTTTGGAAAAGGAGGAGCAATCACTTTCCGTTTCCATGCATTGTAAAGCACCAGTTAGTGGATTTTTGGCACCAGTCTGGTTTCAGAGAAATATTCAGTTTCCTTGCATAGTTTTACAGTCCTTCCCAGGTGTCAGAGGAGGAGAATGAAATCCAAACCTTCTAACTCATCCTAGAGTGGAGTGCCATATCAATTTTAAAAAGGTAAATAAAAGGTAAATAAAACACACTAATTATTGTTATTGCAGAAGACACTCCAAATAGCCAGTTCAGAGCAATTTTAGCAATTTCTATCTAGTTTCATTTTAAAAACCCTGTTCTAATTATCTTATTAGGAAATGCATTAAATTCTTTGAGTTCCCCTGAAAGCACATTCAAGTGACAGCACTATACAGCCTGAATTACAGGCTTTTCTAGTGTGTGAAATCTTGACGTCATCAAAGTGCTCAATTACCAAAGTAATGAGTGAAATAAAAGTCCAGATTCTACAAATTTCAAGGAATAATCAAAACTGCTTTGATTTATATTTTCCCATGCTGAAAGCAAAAAGGGTGAACACCCACATTTACTAAGTGACAACAGCACTTACCTATAGTCAGACACATGCTTGACTATTTGCATTGGTAATCAGAACCAAAATTAAACAGACAGACTTAATCATAGCTTGCACGTAATAAATATTACAGGCATAGCTTTCCCGTGATTTATGAAGTGAGAAAAATATCATCATAATACCTGACATACATTATTCACAAATAAAGTGTGACTTAAATCACAAATGAAAAATAATGTAATATTTGTAGAATAAAGAAGCAGTAAGAAACTACATCCTGAAATTAATCTACTTCCAATAGAGCTGCCAGCTCAACTTTTACTTACAAAGGACAGGAAAAAGAGCTGTCATATACTGACCCAAACACAAGAGACAATGTTATAATAAACTGACTTCAGCCTCAATAAAATGTACTCAGCAGGGTCATACTGCCAGTCTGTAAATGGTTTGGGTTTCCTTTTCTTTTCTTCCCCACAAACTAGTATTTAGTTGACATCTGGACAACTGGGAAAGGCTTTCCAAATGTTGCATGGTAATGATGAAGCTGGTCAGAGTTGTGTTAGCACAGCTGAGAGGAGCTGAATGGATCAGGAGGTGGAAAAAATTCTAGGTGTGAATGAGCCTTCTCTAAACAGAAAGGAAGGTTCTTCATGCCAAGTCAGCATGATTTTGGTGGACAAGGCTTGATCAAAAATAATTTTTCTCTGGGGAATTCTGATAATTATGTTACTTTGACAGTCTGATGAAGCCAAACCAGGATCACAGGCATAAGAATGTTCTGGCATTATTTTCTCCACCTATTTCTTTGTATACCAGCTGTTTTACTGAACTCTACATAGAGTAGAATACTTGCTTTTTATTTGGACATGATCATTGTCTAACTCTGAGGAGTAACACAGGTGTGGTTGGAGGAACACTATGCCCTCAGTCTTCCAGAGTGACATTCCCAGATAAGGAAATACTCATACCAAATTCTACAGGGTCAGGGTTGTAAAATGATACACCATCAAAACACCAAAGCCCATCCTTTGGCAAGAATTCCCTCCATTGAGGAGAATTAAGCAGAATATTTTTGTCAAATAAAAGGAAAATGTGGGAGCTCCTGAGCAATTCTGTCTTCCAGACTGTGACAGAGACACTGGAAAATTGACTAGAGAGAAAATGTTCAAATATTTATTTGCTAATGCTCTGTCTTACATAGAAAATAGAAATATGCCCTAAACATATTCTATAAAATCATGTCTGGATAAGCCCTGTTTAAATAAATATTTGATGTTTTAAGCCACCTTAAATCCTGGAACCCTGCACTAATATCAGTGCAACTCCTTTTATTTACATCAAGCACGGAAACAGCTCCAGGAAAACTGGTGAAATTACTCATGAAAGGTTGTATTTTATACACCTCTGTTGATGAACTTTCATCTGAAAGCAGCTTAGTATTATTCCAATACCAGATGGACAAAAAGTAAGGTACTGAATGTGGGTCTCTTCTAACTCAGCATATTCTGTGATTCGTGATTCTGTGGCAGGAAGGCCATTCTGTTCAAAGGCTGTTAGGTGGGCAAACACATGTACAAGCAAATTCAGATTCTGGCAGTTTCATGCAGAGACATAGGTGGAGATCATCTCCCTTGGCATGCACTACTATTTGATTTAGTCTGTCTGGCATGAACCTCCCTAAACTGCAAGTTTGGAGAAAGAAGCGCAAGCACAGTCCTTTGAACAACGTGTGCAGGCACCGTATCAGTGGGCAGCTGATCCTTTCAGAGCTCTTCCCTACCTGCTAAACTGTGAAAACAGTCCCATAATCTGAAGAGGGTAAAGTATTGTTCTAAAACGCTCTTAAGTAATTCTTTAATTAGGAAAGTTTGACAACTGGGTGTGATCAGTTCCTTCATTTGAGCTGAATCAGATCCTTCATCAAAGCTGTGTGTTCTACTTTGTGAAACAGCAACCATTTGACAGCTGTGTCCATTTCCTCCTCCCTTCTCAGTTATTTACTTTCAGATTACAAACTCTTTAGAGCAGGTGTTACTCAGAGAAACAAAAGCAAATGCAGAGAAAAAAGCGAGCCCTCATCTGTAAATCTTTGTTGGAAGGCATAAAACCAAGCACAGACAGTACTAAAACAACCTTCCCATTCTACTCTTCAATTGCCATTTGATTATAGCATTATAAATTTTATGTTGTCTAAAAGCAGGAGTGATTGCTCTCAAAGAACATGATTGTTGCATTTTTCTGAAGCTCTTAAGATGGAAATGTTTTTTCCTTTAAAATTCCTGTTTTCATTGCTGTTGTATTTATTCTGAATATACAATATTTATAGCTGCTCTTTATCCTTGGAATTCATCCCTTGTGTGCATTGTATACTGGTAAAAGGTAATTATGAGCTGACCTATTTAAATAAAATAAACATTCAGGTAGGTAGCAGTAACAAGAATACTTTAACAACTTGGAAATTTCTCTTTATAATTGAGGAAATATGAATTTGCAGAACTTGATCTCAGATTTCGAGGGTAAAAAAGAAAAATTTCAAACAACACTGCCAAACAGATATTTCTTAAATATAGATGAAGCAAAAGAACAAAATTTAAAGGAATACTCTGTGCTGAAGAACTTTTAGAGGGGAGTTATCTCTCTCACTTGTGTTGCTCCCTCTAAGGTGGATTCACCTACTTAAATTCTTGACGGTATCTACACTGGGATCTTGTTTTCATTAACATCCAGCCATTTCCAGAAAGTAATGAGAGATGACTAATTCCCAAGTTTCTCTTTCCCCTTCTTTTTTTCTTCCTTTAGGACTTAAGCAAGAAGTGAGATAGTCCCTGGTGACTACAGCCTTCTCCAACAAATGGAAGCAGTTGCATAATCCACAGGGTGATCCCATGAAATGACAAACCAACACTGAGCTGAGAAGTTGAGAGCTGAAGCCAGGTCATTAAAGAGGTTTAGTAGGATCTTCTTCTAGTGTAAGTAAGGAATTGCATTGACTACAAACTGAGACTACTGAGCTGTGCTAAAATCCAGAACAGCTCGCTGAATTTATTTGATAATTAACATCCATCATATCAGATATCAAATAAAGCTAAAACACAAATATTTTACATCTAAAATATTCCTCAATATAAACAAGAATTATAACACATTATTTTGCCAAGAGAGATAAAGCATAGTATATACATTCTTTAAAAAAAATTTAATAGATATTCATATTATTTGGTGATGATTTATCTGCATTAATCGAGGCTTCTGATCTTTGATGCCACATTTTTAATCCAGCATTGAAGAGTAAATACAATACTTATAAATCAATCCCGAAAGAGAGGTCAGGTTAATAGGAGACTATCTTTTATACAGACACAACTCAAAGTTTCATACCATGGAAAGCTCAGGAGAAACAGTGACATAAACTAATCCTACCCCCACACCCATCTCCCTGATGCCATTTTGGGGACACCAGAAAACACCAGCACTGCTTTCTCTGTTTGTGATCCATTTCTTTTTAAAATCTCAACCAAACCAAAGTCCTTTACAAAAAAAGAGAACAGTTTCTGTCAGGAATATCATAAACTTTTGTCAATGCCATTCTGTACTGCAAATCTACGGTCAGAGAGTAGCTGAAAAAAACGCAGACAACTTCTTAACATTCCTCAGGCCTGAAGATAAGGCATGACCTCCCAGGTGAAGTGAGACTGTTTCCGGAAACAACTGCTCTGAGTTTAACTGAATTGTATTAAGCAACTAAAAAAGTAGCAGGGGAAAGGTGGCCTCTTGTGCAGAGCAGAATATTAAAACAAGAAGAGGTTGTGATGTCTTTAGACCTTTCAGGACAGCAACAGACAGGCAGGTAATTATCTTCTGCCAAATAATGAGTAGATTTCCGTGTGCCAGAAATCCAAAATACTTCATTCAGCATCCAAGATTGATTTTCATAAGGAGTTTTCGAGGATATGTTGAGGCTCAAACTCGAGATACCAAAGACTAACTGGGGGAGAAGGAGTGGAAAGGAGGGGTTTACACTTATCTGGGTATTTCCTGACTTTTTGTTGAACTCTGTATGTGCATTACAACATGCAGTGCGTGTTTGGTCCCCGCTGCACTGTTTTTAAGAGGACATCTGGAAGTCTGTGACATTTCGGGAGGCACGTATATCTCTGTGCGTTACCTTGTGCTTGCTGGCTGTGGTTTCAGGCTTATGTAACCATCACTGCACGCTGCTGAGATGTGACTGAAAGAGAAGACCTTACACCCACCACAACCAGCTGTACTTCCCATAAAACTTCTAGTTACTGATTTTTTGTGCTAAAATAGCTTGTTTCATCAATGTGTTAGTTTGAAGCAAAATATGTATGCAATGTTAAGCACTGACTCTCTGTCCAGAGAGACTGTGTATCAACAAACTGTGTTTAGTATTTAAGTATGTCTTGCTAAAGGAAACTATAGGGGAAAAAAACCCACAGTAAGATGCAGTAATTTACTGAGCTACTGCTCAGAAAAATCCCTTCTCAAAAGGAACAAAATCTATAAATCCAGTCCCTCTACTCCTTTCGGAAAAATAAAGGCCCCTAATTTTTTGATGAGTATAGCTGTTCTGAATGGCAAACTGTTACTGGGAATCTCTAGTGTACTGACATTGTGAAATACTTGAGGTAGATACAGAGCCTTTCTACTCCTCTCACAAGCAAAGCCTCTAAAACTCATATAAGAAAACTAATTAAATGTATGTACACATTAACAGCCATACCCTTCATGGTCAAAACTCATGTCTTCACAGTCCCCTTCCTTCAGCTTTCCAATCCCAGACTCCCCTACCTTTTCTCTGTATTGCCTGCAGACCTCCTGCTCATTTATCTGCTTTTTATCCCTTGCTCATTCTGTTCCACCCATTTCTTCTCTGTCTCATTCAGAGGTCACTTTCATTTGTTTGCAATTACCAAAGAATGATTCCTCAGAGAAATTTCCTTCCAGGGTTACAAATATCCACCAGACACCCCACTTGTTTCCATTCCTTATGTGACAAAACTGTCTGACTACTCACAGAACCTTCTCAAACTTAAAAGTCCTAGAGGTCTTGGAAAGAAAAAGTTCTTAAGAGATGTAGTAGGTGAACCTCAGCCAACCTAACTTTAGATTAAGCTGCCTCATCAGTGTCACCTCTGTGGGGAAACAGATGAATCACTCTCCAAACATGTTTAAACACCTGTCCCCAAGTTAAACCTGAGCAGCTGATTTTTGAAGAGCTAAGGTGCAGTACCTACCACAGACACTACAGCTTCTCACCCTGGCCTGAAAAACGTGTAAAGGTAAAGCAATAGCTGAACTCAGGAGACATTTATCTGACCTATGTTAGATATCTACAGCTGGGTAAAATTAACTGACATTTATAAACTAGAAATAGGTTAAAAGGAGCCTAGAGTGATTAGCTCAATTAATTACATTTAGTTAGATTATTCCCACCCCTTACATTAAGAAAAATAAATCCTTTCTATTCCCAGAGCAGTTTCTCACAGTCTACACACAATTCTTGACTCTGGTTTTTTTTTTTTGCTACAGCTTTGGCCTGAATGAATGAGTTAATATTTCTATTTTGTGAATCCCTTCGTGTCACCTTCCCTCATTCTCATGCCTCAAACTGGTCCACTGAACATCTCAACTTTGCTGCAGTATTTGAGTCTCTTCAAATAGAAATAGTAATTCCATTGAATCTTAAATGTACATGTTTACAGATCATATACCACTCACTAATCTCCATTTATATCTCAAATTCCAGGAATTTTACTTCTACTAAAGGTTTAATTTCTCTGTCTTTTAAACATCCCCATTCCCAACATGCCTCTATTCCTTTGCTTCCCTCATGGTTGTTCCCCTCCAAACACACACTTCTTCATCTGCATCTTCACCTGCTTACTCCTCATTTGCAAACATAAAACTGTTTGACCAGTGATGATCTTACTCATTCTTAGAATTAATAATGACCAGGCTGAGCCCTGACCAAACACACACCCAGCTCAGCACCCTGTCTGTGACAGAGGCCAGCAGTGGACTTTGCCTCTTAGAGACTTTCCATCCTCTGCCAATTTTATGACCAAAAAAAACCCCAATCTTTCCTCCAATTACTAAATGTCCTTCCAAATCTGCCTGGAAACACCAATACAGATTTTAGCAAGATATCAGCTACACCAATTTTGTGTGAATAACTGCAGAGATTTTAGCTTGACTTTAGGCTACATTATAAGCAGAATGAGGCCAAAATATGTATCCTTCTCATGCAGCTGGAACATACTCTGCCTTTAGTTTACACAGGTCTTCTTATGGACTTGGATATACATGATTGATGGGAACCACCTACATCTGAGCTGGTGTCCTTCTGGTCTCTTTCCAGGCAATGGAGATCTGAACTCAGCTCTCTGCTTTTCAGAGTGCAGTTGCCCTTTTCTCACCAGTGGCTGTCTCACCACAATGATGTCCATAAGCTGTTCACTGTAACAAAGTACACAGGCATCTGCCTGTTTATCAGTAGTCTGTCAACATTAAATAGCCTTTGCTATTTTAGCAGAACTGCCAGAATATTCCAGGATCTAACAACCAGAAATAACATCATTTCCCCTCAGCAGGCTGGCTGATGACATGGTATAGTGATGGTGTGGTATGGGGAGGTTTCTGGGAATGGGATTATTTGTTGGTAACAAAAAAACATGAAGGAAGATAAGTGTCTAATTGTTTCTTTGATTTCACCAAATACAGAGACATTCTGAAGGGCAATCAGGTAGGAAGGAGAGGAAGCAAGAGGTAGGAAGCAGAGACAAGCTTATCTTGCCAAAAACTTCTCTGTTTTCTCTTAATCAGTAAAACAAACAAGACCAAGAAAAAAACCTCCCTAGAAATCCCTTCCTATCAACAACCTTTAGAGCACCCTGCAACCACTTCCTTGGAGTGACAGAGAAATAATTCACTTCCTGTCCACTTGAAACTTTCAACAAAAACAAGTCAGATTGTAAAAAAGATACTATAGAACAGTCATGGCATGATGCCAAAATACATGAATGCAAGTTCTTACCTGTAATTCAGTGGAACTAACAGATGGACATACCTTGATATCAAGCTGCTCTCAAATTGCTCTCTAATGTAATTGAATACTTAAGAAACATTCCTAGGATATGAAAAAATATTTTTGATGAAGGGAAGAATAGTTTCCTACACTGAATCCTTCATGTTCTGAGCACACAGCCTTGTCTAAATTAAATTGTTTTGATGCTATTTTTAACCTCTTGCATTTTATCATAAATTAAACTCCATCATTAATAATTATATCAAATAAATATGGTATGGAAGCACCTGACTGCCTATGAGAAGTTCCAAATAATTTAACTGGAAAGTGAGGCAATTTTTTCTACTGAACAGATGGCAACATTCTAATTCTCCTACTTTCTCAGCCAGTCTGCTACAAGCCTCAACCAGAATTTTGATCCAAATGCTCCTGAAGTCAATGGGAAGGTTGACATTGACTTGGTCGAGCTTCAGCTCAGCTCAGAATTGTTATAAGAAGCAAAATTTCAGCTCTCATGGATCTTCAAGACAGTGGACAATGATGGCTGAGAACAACAGCAATGTTAATTTTGTTCTGGTAACTGTTTTCTGTCCAACTAGAACTCAACCAAGAAATACTTCTTTGCTATTCCCCATGAAACATCCATAGACAAAAGCTCTCTGTCACTGTTTCCTTGGGATTGTATTTGAAACTGAAAAGCCAAAAAATTAATATTTTTTTCATCTCTCCTACTCTTTATTTCATTCTCTTGAAATCTAAGAAGAAACACTGGTTAAATGCTTGCCACCGATGGTAAACAAATTCCTTGCTCTGGAAATTGCTTAGTTATGATCAATTTTAGTCACTTGGAGGTTCTAACCCATCTCTGAAATATTAAATATGCACAGAGCACTTTGTGAAAGCACTACAATTAACATACAACACTTTTTAAGATTCTTTGAGCAAAGGTTTGATCCTCAATCACATTTAAACCCTGGTGAAATTCAAGACACTCTTTGCTCACTGTATGTGTCAGGAACTCACAGCTCCAGGTTTCGGAGTCTATTGCAAGTTTATAAGCTGAAATGCGGCCCTTTTGTCATTTAGTTTAAAATGAAACTCACTGGCATTTGACACACAGAAATTTTGTTTGTGGTTATCTAAGTACAGCTTTGAAGGAACTTTCCATTGTGTACAGGACAAATTTACACTGTGCATGGAACAAATGTTTCCAGAAATTTCCACAGCATATCAATGTACTCATTTAAGAAGAAAATGCAGACCGAAAAATGGAATTGGAGAGAGCACAAAAGATCAAATTCTATTGCAAAATTATGTTCACTGAAGGTCATAAGTATCATTTTACATATTAGAGGTCAATGTGAAGGCACACTTACTCTGCTGATACGTGAGGACTTCTGCTGTAAAGCATCAATGGTTTAGCACTAATGGAAGAACCTGATTAAGAATGTTCACAGTTTACTTTGTTACCAAATTCTCTGTCTCACCCAACCTATTTTATAAGATAATAAAACACCACTGCAACTTTCTGAATTGATTAGTCCACTTAAAAATTGTACAATGAAAATACCTGCACAGTTGGAGCTGCAGTTTTTACTGAAGGTACTGCTTAGTGTTAAAATCATCAACACAAAATAATAATCCCATAATAATCCAAATCTGTGCAATGCAGCAAACATGATCAGGATATATTTTTACTTTGTAAAACACTTAAAGAGAAGTTTCATAATCTACAGTGGACTGTGACTTATAAATGAATAAAGATTCCTTTAGAATATTAAACTCCCAGCCCCAGTGTTTCATAAAAGACTAATGAACACTACTATGTACTCAGTTGATATTTTTTTTTCCTGTGGAAAAGATAAGAATCTCTCTTCTGGGCTAGACCTGGGTAAGAAAAAGAGAGAGGGAAAAGGCTGTACTTTTCCTCATTTGTTCAAATTTAAAATGCTACAATAAATCATCACAGAATGATGAACGATAAATGTCAAGAAATGGAAGAATATGTGCTTTTGTTGATAATACCACCTTATAAAACGTCTGCCCTCAGGAACAACCTACAAAGCCTCATGAATTATATAGGCAGAAGAGGCACAAGTCCAAATCTTGAAGCTCATTTAAGTGTAACTTTAAATCTTTCAATTTCTTAAATAAGCTTGTAAGAATATTACAAAATAAATAGGTCACCATTTGGAAATGGATACTGGGAAGCCAGACAAAAGTTGACCATAAAAAAGAGGAAAATAAATAAATTGGATGAAAATATCCTATGAAACAGGGAAGGTCATGAACTTCTACTTCCAAAACAGCTTTAAGGAAGACTTTCTGATATTTTAGGAAAAAAAAGTTAATAAAAACCTGTTTCTATAATTACTTGGCTTTTAAGTCAGTTTTCAGCACACATTATAGAGGTTTGATAATGTATCTGTGTTCAATCTTCAATTTAGAAAGAGGGGACAAAAGGAAACCAAATTAGCATCTTCCACCTATGACCACAAATAATCCCAAAACTTGGATACCTTGTAAAATTACAGTTGTGCCACCCAGTTGTGTCAAAAAATTGTCCTCTAAAATTGAACAGAATCTATTATAATAAATAGTTTGAACTCAAGATTAATGAGATCTGAAACACTGGTCAATAAAAGAAATAAAGGCAGTCTAATGGAAGAGACAGATAAAACTGTTTCACTTCCAGCAATGCAAACGTTTCCCTGCATCTTGTCAAACACAATCAATCCTTCCCCATCTCTCCCAGAGATCTGTGAAGTATCAGTTAGGACTCTATCCCAGCAAGAAGTAGAAAGGCTCAGCTTGTTTTGCTGCTGTTGAAATACATCCCAGTGACACCTGGATTCACAGTGTAAACCCAACACTGCTCTTCCCTCATTCCCTCCATGCAAGGACAGCCTGAACTGGCAGACAGGGATCCTCGCCGAGGCAGAAGCACAGGCAAGTGACAAACACACAAACATTGTTTTGTAGCTCCAGCAAGCTGGAAAATATCCTGTGACCCAGACTGATTTAGCAGCTCATGTTAAGGGAGAGAGAATCAAAACCTGACTAGCTTGAAAGCACAATGTTTAGCCTATTGTGTTATTAAAGGAAGAAATTACAGCTATTACTTTCAATATTTTTATGCAAGCATTCTCTTCAGCAGATTGGGAGAAACAGTCTTATATCTATAGCAACCAGGAGAGAGGAGGGAGGGATAAATCCAGTCCAAACCATTTCTCCTTAAAACCTTGCATCACTACCTTCACTATAGCAAACATAACAGCTCATTTTTATTGCCACTTGACTGAAGCCTCATTAAAAATATGGTCAGCTGATTTTAATTCCTTCTTAATAAACAGAATGTATATGAGGAAAACTGCACTGACACTCCTGTGGATGGTTTGCTTTGTTTCTTAAAGTAATTCAATTTTTTTGTCTTAGAAAAAGATTTCTTAGGGATAGTTTGTTTAGCTTTCACTCTGTGATCTCATTAATCACACTAATATGTATTAAACTGGGAAAAAAATACAAAATTTTCCAAGTTATGACCTTCTTGACTTAAAGGGAGCTTCGGGAAGGTACTGAAAGTGAAATGAGCCTGTCTGTATTAATAGATATTAATAGAAAATTCAGGTGAGCATACAGTCCTGAGTGTCTCAATGCAAGGAAAGCACTGCCAGGGATTGTGGCACAGGAGAACAGCAGCGATTTAAATCACACAGAGTTTGTTTCGAGGGTCCCTTCATGCGAGTGTGGGTCATTTCACAGGTGGGGATGTTTAGTGCGGATGGTTTCTTCTGACAGGGGAAGGGGCTGGTCGAGAACGTCTCAACAGCCAGGGGCTGTTTAATGGTCTGCACTGGGCAGCACCGGGGATTTTCTGACACCTCTAAAAGAGCCTTTTCCCGGGAGCCAGGGCTGGCTTCCATCTCCTGTAGAACGAGCTGGGGAGGACACCACCAAAGGCTCCTCGGGAATTTTTCAAATACAAGGGCAGTTCAGAGGGTTGGATCCAATAAACTGGGAGAAGGGTTAAATACGTGGGAGCTGGAAGCATTTTCGGGGACTCGCCGCTGGCGTATCTCGACTTTAGGGCCCCTCGGAGCGCCGGGGGGAAGTTTCCAGCGTGTGGGGACAGCGGGTCGGGTCGGCTCGGCTCCGCTGGGGGGTCCCCAGAGACCCCCCTGGGGCAGGAGCCACGAGGGGAGCGCCGGGATCGGCTGCGAGGGGCCGGGAGCCGGTCGGGAAGGACCGGAGGATGGGGACAGCCAGCCCCAGCTGGTGGTGAGGGATCAGAGGATGGGGACAGTCAGCCCCAGCCGGTGGTGACGGCGCGGAGGATGGGGAGAGTCAACCCAAGCTGGTGGTGAGGGACCGGAGGACGGGGACAGTCATCTCGACCCGGTGATGAGGGACCGGAGGACGGGCCCCTCGCCGTGCGGGTGCGGCCGCCGGGGCCCTGCGGAGCC